>CM073575.1:128265821-128865821 GCA_037074715.1 Magnolia kwangsiensis | reverse complement strand
GTTATCCTTTAAGCCGAGTCAATCCGAGCTAACTCAAGCTGACAGCTCACACACGGTGTCCCATACCATCGTGCTTGGCTCACGATATTTGTAGGATCATAGATGTTCACTACCCCAAGTATTGGGTTGCAGTGTAGTAATACTCTCGGTAAGACAGAGGTCGAATCCACAGGGACTGTACCTTGTACGTAATCTAAAAGTAACTCGAACTAGAATTAGAAGAAGATATATCTAAACCAGGGAAGATTAAGGGAATAATTGTAAATTTAAATAACTAAATTTTGAAAAATTCAAAGGTCAGAAACTAGGATTTCCAAGGATCCACTTGTAGAGTTCAGGGAAATCTATGCTTGATTCAAGAACACAACAAGACTTAGAGTCCCCTCTTCATCCAGTCGGAGGATATAACCATAAAAATCAAATATGAACTTCCTTTGATCAAATTTTCAAGAGATAAGAGGTATGAGAATTAGACTTGCTTCCATCACAAAACCATGCCCAGGAGACAAAGTAAACAACAAAATTTAACTAATCCACATCCAATCTGAGAGAGTTATGAACGTAGGGGAGGATTCCATCATCTAACCATACCTGTGAGACGATAGTGAACAACAGGATTCCTACAGCCATAACCCTATAAATGTATAAAAAAATACTCAAAGATATCGCAGATCCATTGTAATTTAAGTCACAATAAACCATTAAAAACTATGAATATTTCATATACTCAAACTAGAATAAAAATCAGTTCAACTAAACTAGAATCAAAGGCATAAAGAAAAGTCTCTCATCACACTTCAAGTTTCACCTCGTAGTCCTACCTAAGAGGTTTAGCCTGACATAGTCATGATCAAGCTAAATCTCAAATAAACATCAAGGAATATAAAGAAGAAAAGAAGAAAATTGCCCAACCGTTCACTCTCTCTCTCTCTCTCTCTCTCTCTCTCTCTCTCTCTCTTTCTTCCCACACTGCATGACCCAAAGATGTTGATACCCATGTTCCCTTCCTTTTATAGGCAAGGTGGGGCGGTGGAGAAAGTGCTAGAACGTCCGTACGCAACACCTTGTGTGCAAAACTAAAACGTGCAAAGCTGGTTGCGTTTGGGTGAGATCTTCGGCCAAACGATGTCTAAGAAACATGTTTTGACTCCATAGTTGGGGTAAAGACCCCCTACCCAAGCTTTTGAATGGTCTGGATCTTGCATCCGACTATTGTTGTGATCACAGACCGGCCCACGAAAGAAACAATGTCTTGACATGCATATTTGGAGAAATTTCTTGCGCTGACATGTTCAATGGGCCCCACAGTGATGTTTTTTCAGGGAAATCCACCTCGCTAATTAGATTCCTGGTGAAAAATTAGTTTAAAAGGAGTGGTTTTGGTCAAGTTTTGGTGTGGTCCACTGTATCAAATCAACTCATCATTCATCCTGCATTTTATGGCGATCCACGTGTGTACGTGTGCATGGTGCCAAAAGGCGACCATGGCCAGGGTTGTTCCTAACCCCTGGACTCAATGGACGGTCCAGATCATCCGTTTGGATGATGGGTGGGGCTCACTATCCAAATTGGATGACGCTCATCCATCTGTTATTGCTGGTGCGGAAGAAGGGTCGGGTCAACCTCCTATTGAGTGGACTCTTGGTCCAATGCAGCGCTGGTGCCGTGTATGTTGTGTACACACGCTGTACATGTGGGGTCCTCTATGATGCTATACAAAATTCGCTCTGTCCATTCGTTTTGCCACCTCATTTAAGGGTTAAGACCAAAATTGAAGCGTATCTAGATATCTGGTGGGCCCCAGATTGATGATTTATGGGCCGATCTGTCCATTGGATCACTTCCACAAGGATCCAATAGCTAAAATTTGATGTGTACGGTTAATTTGTGGTCTTCAGGCCAGATATAAAGTTTTGAGCTGAACGGATGGTGGGAACCTTATGATCATGCATTCTAGATAATTTACAAGCCTCTTTAGCGTGAATTGCTTGATTTTCTTGAATCTCAGGCATGTAAATTCTTTGATCTGAATCCCTTGGGGTCCATCAGTTACCTTAGTGACTTCTGAGCATTAAATACCTGCTTTTAGTACCCTTTTTAAGTCTCAACTCCTAAATTCACCCTGCAGCACAAACATGATTAAAATAGGGTAATAAACAATATCATGCTTGTAAAATCAGGTAACAACTGGGGACTAATATACAATATTTGAACCTCAACAATAATGTACTAATGGTTATGAGTAGATTTAAATCAACGATAATAGTACTATCTTAGATTCTATCAAATGTTATACAATCACCAATCATAAGAATGATTAAGCCTTATATTAGACTAAAGCGATCGACAATGGAGGACTCCGAAAAAAATTGACATTGGGTGTGAAGCATCTCGTGTAGATTCAACTACTATCGGTTGTCTGTGTTCAACCTCAATCGACTCTATAAGCCTAGGATAGCCAACCCAAAGTGGGTCATCCACTTAACATTTTACGTGTCTTGATCCACACAACTACAAATCAAATTATCAAATACATAAACAAATAATATAACCACTTAATACTACAATGGAGTGTATAGATTAAATAGATGTGTGAATCGGCACCAACGAATGAATATCGACACAAAACCATACATATCAATAACACTTATCAAATAGCATAAAAAGTCCTAATAATATGAATTTCATATTGCTCGGACATTTTATCGAACATGTTGACTACCAACAACACGTAACATTAGAGTCACAATAATAAAGCAATACAAGTATAAATAGCATATGGATATTATAAACAACTAAAATTATTATCTATCACTATCAATAGTTGATAAAATGAAATATAGAAGAATGGTTCACACCTTAAGAGAGGATTATGTAATCTAATCACACTAGGATTAAGGTTTTAGAGAAAACCGTCGATTCTTACAGAAACATTAAGATTATTGTGAGATTCATGAAATTGAATATAGGAAGACCTAGATTGGGAAGTGAGATCCAAATCTAACATTTAATTGCCAATGTGAAAGGGCCTAGCTATATGCCCTAGAGGGGGGGTGAATAGGGCAATGCCAAATAAAACTAATAACAGCGGAATAATAAAAGAAATAAAGCACAATGCTGAATTTAAAGTAATCTCAATAGTCTAAAATAAAGAGAACGATACTTTATCAGTTCTAAGGACAACCTTAAACCAAAAACCAAAGGTTTAAGGTAGGACAACCTTATTTCTAGAACGTCCTTGTATCACAAACCAATGATGAATAAAAAGCAATGAAATCAAAATAACTTGCAGAAATAAATCCTAAGTTATTACAACATTCATCCACACTTGCTTGAAATAAAATGATTACAACATTCATCCACAAACACAAACCATAAAACTGAATGAATAAAGATATAAAAGAATAAAGCACATCTAAAACATAACGATATATAGTGGTTCGCCTGTGTGTACACCAACTGTTATCCAACAGCCACACAGAATGCTACTCCACTCCTAATATCCTCACACAGGGGATATTAGCATGCACTATCAAAATAGGTTTCACAGGTTCACCTAAAACCTTCATAATTGTGTCTTTGATCTCGGGCTTACACAATCCAAAAACCCCCACAATTTGAGTTTTTTGGCTCTCCTCAGATAACCAATACAATGAGATTTTTCTTGCAAATCTCAAACAAAACTAAAGAAAGTAAATTATAAAAATGTAAAATACCTGAATCACCTTTTGAAGTAGCCCGGTAGAACCAATCGGAATAAAAGTTCGATTCAACGTTCAAAGTCCATTACTCACTTTAAGAACGGTTCTAAGTCTAATTGATTTTAAATCAAAAGGGCTAGTTCTATTTGATTTTGAATCCAAGAAGAAGAAATATCAGAAATTCCCCTTTTCAAATAAGATTGGAATGTAGATCAAAATCAAATAAAAAATAAGCTAGCAAAAGGAATATTAAATAAGCACAAAGTAGCTTAAAATAAACACAAACTTATCTCAGAGTATACCCTAAAGAATGCTTGAATAGAATTGAATTGAATTGCAAAAACTCTGAAGTTCGTGCTCTATTTATAGCCTAAAAAATTCCGTCTACGACTGGTCTTAGGATCCTAGGACTGGTCGTAGCTTTAAAGATTTTCAAAGATTTTCGCAGGATAAGGATTTATTGTTCCACGACCGGTCATGAGTAGCCTACGACCGGTTGTGGGCTACCTACGAGTGGTCGTGGGTCACCTACGACCGGTTATAGGACTCTCAGTTTAGTTGTTAGAGTTTGAATCGTAGGGCTAAACTGGTCGAAGGATGAGTCATAGAACTCACAGGACTGGTCGAAGGATGTCCAGGACTGGTCGTAGGACAAGCAGAAAGATCTAAAAATCTTCAACAACCTAGGACTGGTCCTGAAAAACTTAAGACTGGTCGTAGCAGAGCTAGGACTAGTCTTGAAGTCCCTAGGACTGGTCTTAGAATAGCCTAAATAAGTATATTAAAATATATGAATTATGTATCCAGAATGACCTACAGTAAAGCCCATCCTAAGGTCAATCTAAGGTCAAACAAACCTTAAAAGTGAGATGGACATTGAAAGTTTGTACACTCAGATGACCCTTAAGAGAAGCTTGAGAATATATGAATCTTGTAGTAGGCCTTCTTGAGCCTGATCTTGACTTGAACAAAGTCTTCTTGAGCTTGATTGTATCTTGAACATGCATACTTGAAGACTTCTATTCTTGAATTCTTCATCCATGACTTGAAACTTTCTTCATTTAAAATCATGTCTTGAAATGCGATGTCTTAAAGAAATGAATAGTCTCAAATAAGAAACACAAGATATACAAGACATAGATATAGGTTTTGGCACGATAAAATTTGACAACCAAAGGGATATGAAATCATAGAACTTACAATCTCCCCCTTTGTCAAATTTGTGACAAAACACATAGCATAAAGAATAAGAAGGAATCATGAGTCATAAAATCACAAATTACTCTACTCCCCCTGAGTAATACAAATACTGCTCATGTAACCCATCAATAACATCAATACAAAATATTCTCATCCACATATCCTTCTCATTCAATCAATTACTCCCCCATTCCATCTTTCCATACTACTTCCCCTTTACCATTCTACTCTCCCTTTTTGTCACAAAATGACAAGGGAAAGTCACAATAGGAAAGAGAACATCAACATAGAGAGTAACAATAAGCAAATAATGAGAAAGACATAAGAAAGGACATAGCATATTTTAAAATATAAACCAGAAGCATCAAGCTATTATCAATCCACAATACAATATCCAAAAGACAATACAATAGTCAAAATAAAAGATAATGTACTATCCAGAAGATAATTCGCCTAATCAGATCCAGAGAAGGGAGCAGATATAGTCGGATCAATCTAGTGTAAGCCCCTGTAACATCCCAAAAATCGGGGGTCGAGCATAAACTCCACTCCCAAGTTCCAGAACATCACTTATGCAACATTTTCAATGATGGATGAATGTTAGCTGTAATAATGCATGAAACATGAAGTGGATTAAGCCAAAACAGCATATCATACTCCAGAGATAGTTAAATTAGCAAGCGGAAGAATGTGATAGATATATAAAATATATGAACTGTTGTAAGTCTCCAGAGTGTGAACATGTTACCAGATTAAACATATACATGTATACTTCAAAAATGATCAAAAAGAATATACATGGGTACTCTAAAAATATAAAATGATAAGTGTCATGGCATCTAATCAACCTCACTGTAATTTCATAGATCAGAACACGGTCTACTTAGACCCGCCTGATAACCGCCTATAGGAGAAATCCTCCTCATCATCAAACAAGTCCGGCTCCACTTCATAAGCAGTGCCATCATCTGAAACTAAAACAGGGACTAGTTGGTGTGTACAATACCGTCCCGCAACATGGGAGTGAGTGGCCAACTCAGTGGAATCATAGAGCAAAGGTTAACATGTTATCAAATCAATCAAGCGATAATAATAAAGCAAACAAATCAAACATTCCTAAATACTGTAATTAATGCAAGCATGAAATAACATGATGGATGTCCTCACCAATATACTCCCTCATGCGACACCATCTTACGTCCGTGACATGCTTTCTTCCCTCAGTGTTCCACATCTTCCAGGCACATGCAGTGCGATATGAATATGATTACCGAGTTATTATTAGTCCTTTTCATACAACAGGATTAGGAAACTAGGGTACTTCCCTTATATCATTCCCAATAAGGATCCTGTCTAGGGTCGTCACTCCTAGTAGTCTCATACGATGATATATTTCTAGGTCGCTGCAAGGGCTGTCAGGGCTGTTACACGCACTCATTGCTCCGCTGCCCCATCACCTTATCAATACAGGCCTAGTTGTACTCTTGTCGCTACGGAAGGGTCGTCACCTCATGTAGTCTTAGAGTACGCTCGAGGTCACTACAAAGGGCTGTCAGGGCTGTTGCACGCACTCGTTGCTCTGCTCCCCCATCACCTTATCAATATAGGTCGACAGCTCGAATATAGTGTCTCATACCACCATAATCGACTCACGAGTCTGGGTTGCTCACTGGTCACTACGGGGAGGCTCGTGGCCCCAGCGTAGGCCGACAACTCGACCACGGTGTCCCATACCACCATGCCCGGCTCATGAGTCTTAGTGGATCAAGGTACCACGGTTATCAGGGTTATCACTGGTAAGTTCAGTACCCTAGGTTCAAGCAGTTATGACCAATACAAGGTGAACATACAATAGTTAGTCGGATTACTTGACGAGTTCGACTAGTACGAGCGCCCGTTGAGTTGTACGACATGAAATGCATAAGCACTTCGTGTGGCCTAACCACTGCTAACAAGCAACGCACGACTCGGGTTCGTCAACGCGTCCTTCGTGGCGAATAGAATTCAACCATGAATTCAAATCTGTTACCGACTGCCTGGACTAGAGTATAGCCCCAAGTACATGTAATCTGAATCAGTAATCATATGAGATAGACAGAATTAAAATAACAAGTAATTCAAGCATGATAGCAACATATTATAAGATACAACATTAACAATTTAACCATACACAAGCATTTCATATATATAAAGTAATCAATTCAAATATAACAAACGTGGAGGAAATCATATACATCATCAAAATAGTTGAGAATCCTATCTCAACGCTAATCTACAACCTCATTTACTCAATATTTACTTATACAAACATTTATACAAACACTTAGTCTACACACATTAGCCTACATATCATATGTTAGTCAAAATGTGTATCAAGGCGAATCTCTTCGCCAAACAGATCATACACGCATAACTAACATAGGTACATGATAAATACTCATGGCAATCATATCAGCAAAATATGTACGTATACAGTATTTCCTACAAATACTTAAAATACCCTAAATGTCATATTCTTCGTACGTATTCGAAATGAAAAACAGACGGCATGTTCTACATGTCAAACAGCATCCTTGTCAACAATCTACCATTAAATGGCATTGAAAGCTTTGAAAAATGGTAACCTAAGCGTCTAAAATCTGCACCTTACGCCGTAGGAGCGTAATGGATTGAATAGGTACTCTACGCTTCCGTCAATGTCAATATGACAGCCTATTACACAAGGGAAGTCAGCTACTTCACTACTTGTATCAATAAAAACCCTAAAACAAGTTAAGGTTGGGGTTTTCTTATCTAGAATGAAGCCGGAATCACCGGGATAGAGACCGTAAAGCAATGGGTAAGCACGTAGATCGACAGGGAAGAATAGCAGGAAGGTTCTCCCACTTCTCTCACACTTTCTTTCTCTTTTCTCTCTTCTCTCTCCTAGGGTTTCTCTCAAATTCGTATGTGAGGAATGGGAGAGGGTTTAAGCTCCTTATATAGGCTAAAAACTCACCTATATAGACTTAGGACCAATGTATACTTAGGTTATAACCAAATCGGGTCTGTTCTGATCCAACGGAGCACTTCTGGAGGTCCTGTTACTAAATGCGGTCGAACTTAAGCTCTCTAGTATCGGATCTAGGTCAAGCTAAGTTTTCAGTCCGGTCAAGTTTCCAGATCGACCGTGGCGGACCAGTTTCAGTTCAACGGTCACTGAAACTCGATCAGGGCCATAAGTGCTATGACATGTAAGGGCCAACTTTCCTGATATGAGGGTGAAATTTGGTCGAATTCTAACGGTCAGAACGCTTAAAAATGTCGCGCAAGCGACACGTGCCAAATTTATTAAAAATTGAATTAATTTTCTAAATATTTTCCTTTTCTCACTCTCTTCACTCCGGACTCAGTAAAATGGTCTCAGGATATCGGTTGGGCTTGATTTTTGAAATGATTATCAAGTCCAACTAGGCGGTCATAATGGTTTAAGATTATAGATATCGGACTTTCATCGTGCGGTCTAGATCCAATACAAAGTTTCAAAGGGTTCCTGAGAACAAACAGGTTTAGAATTTGATCCTAGGTTTTAGGGTAACGTAGCGTCAACGATTCTATAAGTTCTGGGTCTTACAGATCGTATTTAAAGTTATTGGTGCTAATTTTGCAGGAAACCTAGTGTAGCGCTGGTTAATTCACGTTCAATTTCTAAAGAATTAAGTTCTAAATGATTCCTTTGGCTTTGGAACTGATTCCTAAGAGGTTACCAAGGTGTTATGGTTGAGCCATTACCTAAGGACGTCTAACTCCGGGTTGGAAAAAATTCAGGGTGTTACAGCCCCTATTGATGCGACGAAGATATTTTCGCATGTACTTATATTGCATATCATGGGCTATACTCATGTTATCAACCTTCTCTTCCAATGCACGAAGGCGTGCATCATGACTAGATGGATCGTAATCAGGATCATTTGGCGAATCAGTTTCTATATCATCAAATAAATCATCCATATTAACATCCTGTTGAGGAAGATCCCCAACTTCTCCTTCATTTCCAACTTCACCACCAACACCACTTTCATCTACTTGGCTAGGAAGCAAATCCAGCTTCATCTTATTAAGATTGGAATTGTTGAAGATAAGATGATGAATTGGTGCCTCATTAATAGGTTTATCGACAAGCATGTGAGTGGCTAAAACAGTCATAAGATAACCAAACGGAATATCACTATGACCTGGATGGAGACGAAACTGAATAATGAAATAACAAATCAAAGAAGTAAGACAGACCATGGTAACAGAAGCAATAGAATGCAACACACGAACCATGAAAGAAGTCAACTCGATTTTATTACCGAACCGAGGATACACATTGAAAATGAAGAAACGATGTAACACTCTGTATCTAGGTAACAAATACTTTGAAGGGAGCGCATTCCCTTTGTGTGTCCATTGTGCATCAATTTTGCATAAATCTCTTGTTAACATACATTTTTCCGATTCAGATGGTTTGTCATATAAAGTATGAAACGGTATACCTTCATCATTAACAGGTATATCCATAATACCTGATATCAAATGACGGTCTACTTCAAATTTTCCTTCTCTAGTATCAATTGAAATGTTAAATTATCAAGAGAAAATTCTGAGATGCATGCTACCATTGATTGGGCAATGGACAGGTATGCAGGCCCACCCCAAAGCAAAATGTTAGTCCAGCCAACAGATTCAAGGAGAGGAACAATACCATATGGAGCAATGTGATTGAGATTAGCGGTATGCTCAACGATAACAATACGGATACGTAGATCCCGTACATCTTGAGAATCATCTTCGGGTGACAGAAGGTGCCGTTTAGTTATCGGTGTAGATCTAGATGAAGATGGACCATGGGATATTTTCTTTTTTCCTCTAGCATTCATATTCAAAAAGATATACAAAGAACAAAAGAAATGCACAAAAGAAAGGATGGGTTTTCTTTAGATTAATAAATTGAGAAGAAACCCTTATAAAACCCAACAAGAGATGAAATCTTGCTACACAATGATCAAATCAAAGCATAGAGAGCATGAATTTTTAAGAAAAATGATGAAATAGGACTCACCTTGAAGAAAAACAAGAAATCCTATGACTGGTCGAGCCACGACTCGTCGTAGGTCGGAGTGGAAATGAAGAAGAAGGGGATTTTCTCCAAATATATCACATTCATGAGCTCCACGATCGGTCGAGTGTGGTTCACGACCGGTCGAACCACGACTGGTCGTGTACATCCACGACCGGTCGAGTATCGACCAAAAAATACATTTTTAAGGTAAAAATTTGAAATTTAAACACAAATATTAAATATAATACACTATGACACATGCAAGGAAGTATACTCAATGTAAAATGCACATACTAAGATCAAATTTCAATTTATTAAACCTGCTTTTGTCTAGTGGTTTAGTAAATATATTAGCAAGTTGATTTTCAGTTGGTATATATTCCAAGGAAATAACTTTTTCTTCAACCAACTCACGAATGTAATGATACCTAATGTCAATGTGCTTAGAATGTGAATGCTGGATTGAATTTTTGGAAATATTTATAGCACTGGAATTATCACAATGTAAGATCATTGAATCTTGATTAATTCCATAATCGCTTAGCATGCGTTTCATCCAAACTAGTTGTGTACATGCATATCCAGCTGCAATATACTCAGCCTCAGTAGTGGAGAGCGATATTGAGCTTTGCTTCTTGCTGAACCAAGAAACTAAGCAATTTCCAATGTAAAAACAACCACCACTGGTTGATTTTTTATCATCAATATTACCGACCCAATCAGCATCTGAGTACCCGGCTAATTGAACACTATATCAAAAGGGTACCTTAGACCCAGATTTATAGTACTTGCGACATATCTAATAATCCGTTTAACAGCAGTAAGATATGATTCCTTAGGATTAGACTGATATCTTGCACAAATACCAACACTGAATGCGATATCAAGTCTACTTGCAGTTAGATATAACAAACTACCAATCATACTACAATATAGTTTAGGATCTATATCTTTACCTGTAGAGTCTTTTGAGAGTCTTAACGTTATACTCATAGGAGTATCAAAGTTCTTACCATTCTCAAATCCAAACCTTTTAACCAAGTTCGTAGCATACTTGGTTTGGGAAATGAAAATTCCGTCAGGTTGTTGTTTTATTTGTAACCCTCGGAAGTAATTTAGTTCACCAACCATGCTCATTTCGAACCTTGATTTTATAAGATCTGCAAACTCAATAGACATGTTAGTACAAGTTGATCCATAAATAATATTATCAACATAAATTTGAACCATCAAAATATCATTGTTATGCTTCTTAACAAAGAGCGTCTTATCGACACTTCCTACTTGAAAGCTATGACTATGTAAGAATTTAGTCAATTTCTCATACCATGCCCTGGGCGCTTGTTTTAGACCATAGAGAGCCTTTTTGAGACGAAATACATGGTCAGATAACTTGGGGTCTTCAAACCCTGAAGGTTGTTCAACATACACTTCTTCATGTAAATTGCCATTTAAGAAGGCGCTCTTTACATCTATCTGATAAATCTTAAATTTTCTAAAGCATGCGATGAAAATAAAAAGTCTGATTGATTCAAGAAGAGCGACTGGAGCAAAGGTTTCATCGTAATCGATGCCTTCAATCTAAGTGTAATCTTGTACAACCAGTCTAGCCTTGTTTCGAATTATATTTCCAAGCTCATCAGACTTATTTTTAAAGATCCATTTTGTTCCAATAATGTGTTTATCTTTAGGTCTAGGAACAAGATACCAGACATCATTACGAACAAATTGATTAAGTTCATCCTGTATAGCAACTATCCAATTTTCGTCAGATAGTGCTTCTTTCACGTTGGGATGTAAAACAGACATAATTACATATGTTCTCAAGTTGTTTGTGAGTACGAGCTCCGGTGAGAGGGTTTCCAAGTATTTGATTGGTTGGATGATCTTTGACAGTCCTTGGTTCAGATTCTTTTTTACTTGATGAGGTATCTTGATTGTCGATAATAAGAGCTTCATCATCATCTGAACTCGGAGCCGGTATATTCAAATGATCATCAATGACCACATTAATGGACTCTTGAATCACACTAGTTCTCTTATTTAGAACCCTATAAGCTCGACTGTTCAAAAAATAACCAAGAAAAATACCTTCATCACTTTTCGTATCAAACTTTTCCAAATTTTCATGATCACATAAAATATAACACTTGCTGCCAAAAACTCGAAAGTATTTGACAATAGGTTTCTTTTCAAACCATAATTCATAAGCAGTCTTATTATAAGATTTACTGGTATAAACCCGATTAATAATATAACATGCAGTATTAACTGCTTCATCTCAAAGATTTCTAGAGAGCTTTATGCTATTCAACATAACATTAGCCATATCCTGAAGTACTCTATTTTTTCTTTCAACTATACCATTTTGTTGAGGTGTTTTGGGCACAAAGAATTCATGTGATATTCCCAGATCGCTACAGAATTTCTCAAAACTACTATTTTCGAATTTGGATCCATGATCACTACGGATCTTACTAACATGAGAACCTTTTCATTTTGAATTCGTTTGATGACCTTTTTCACTTCATTCAGGGTTTCAGTTTTGTCTTTTAAGAACGATACCTAAGTGAATCTGGTATAGTTATCTACAATAACCAAGATGTATTTTTTGCCTCCTCGACTCTCCGATCTGGTTGGTCCAATAAGATCCACATGGAGAAGCTCGAGTGGTCTAGATGTGGTATTGGAGTTCACTTTCTTGTGAGAGCTCCTAGTCTGTTTGCCCAACTGGCATTCATCACATATTTTATCTACTTTTTGCAATTTGGGTAGACCTCTAATTAGTTCTCTTTTGCTCAATCTAAATAAGTTTCTACATGTCCAAGGCGTTTATGCCATAATTCAGTCTCATCGGTATGGACCATGTAACACGATTGAATAGATGAGCTTGCATCACTAACGATGTAACAGTTTTCAGAAGTTTTGTGACCGGTTAATATAACAGAACCCTTTTTATTAAAAATCTCACAACCTTAATTAGAAAACTTCACACTATGGTTGTTATTACATATCTGAGAAATGCTAAGAAGGTTGTGTTTCAAGCCCTCAACATACAAAACATTTTTAAATAAGGGAAGGTTATAAAGCTGAACCCTACCTTGGCCAATGATCTTACAATTGCTTCCTCATATGTTTTAGATCGGTGAATAAAGTTTTGTCACCTGTCATATGTCTCGAGCAACCACTATCTAGGTACCACTTTGAATGGCTTGTAGCTTTGAAAGCAGTGTGGGCAACCAAGCTGGCAACTTCAGGAACCCATTTCAGAACTATTTTAGGTTTAGGAGAATAGATGGTCTTGTTCTGTCTGTTGTTATAGGAGTGACCTATAGAGTTAGACTTTAATAGCTCCTTGAGTAGATCAATTATTTTTTCAGCTAAAGGATTTTTGTTTTGAAAATTAAAGTTGACATGGCCACCTTTAGGTTTTTGAAAAGACCTTGAATTTTTAGAAAAACCTTGATAAGTATTCTTTTCTTTTGAGTTTGAAGACTCTCCTTTTACAAATTTAGGAGCAATGTTCTTTTGTTTACGAGATGTATTCTTATCATAGCCCAACCCGGATCGATCGCCACATTTTCTTGATCCGGACAATAATTTTTCTAATTTTGGATCACCTTGGGCATATCTCCATGTGTCTTTCAAACTCAAAAGAGAAGCTACCTCATTTTTTAGTTTCTCATTTTTGGATTTCAAATCTTCATTTTGGGAGGTTTTGAAATCTAAATCACATTTGGTCTTTTCAAAAGAATCAGAAATATGAGACTTTTCTAAAACAAGAGACTCATAATCTTCCTTAAGCTTAGAAAATTTTTCTTTTTGTAATTTAAGCTTAACGACAATTTTACAACTCTCTTTATAAAGGGCATTATAAGCATCCTGAAGATCATCTTCATTATCACAATCACTATTCAGATTTTCTTCACTAGATATATCATCATTATCTGAATAGGTGATTTTGGCTAGAGTCATAAGGACTTTAACATCTTCGCCCGACTCGGTTTCAGAATCTTCTGATTTAGAAGAGGATTTAGAATCAGACGATTCATCCCAAGTAGCCATCATGCTTTTCTTTTTTGATTTGTCCTTTTTAGGACATTTGTTAGCTAAGTGCCCAAACTCTTGACAGTTGTAACATTGACTATCTTTCAAGGATTTTCGAGTTCTAGGTTTAGATCGTCTCGTATCATTTTACTTTTGATAATTAACTTTTTTCTTACTTTTGAAAATTTTGTAAAACTTTTTTGTTAAAAGCACCATATCATCTTCGGAATTTTCTAAATCCGAAGTGCTCTCTTGTGAAACATTTTTAGATGATTTGAGAGCAATTAATTTTCCTTTAGGAGCTTCAAAGTATAACTTAAAGGTTTGAAGTGAACCAACTAGTTCCTCAACCCTCATGGTATCCGTATCACGAAGTTCCTGAATCGCGGTCACTTTAGAATTGAACCGTTTAGGAAGTGAGCGTAGTATCTTTGTGCACACTTTATTTTCTGGGATTCTATCCCCAAGACCCCACATAGAGTTCATAATGTCATTCAATCTAGTATAGAAGTCCATAAACATCTTATTCTTCTTCATATGAATTTCTTCAAATTTAGTTGTGAGGAGTTGGACTTTAGATTTCTTGACAATAGATGTACCCTCGTGTGTCATTTCTAATACATCCCATGCTTGTTTTTCATTTTCACAAGAGATGATTCCTTTGAATTCATCTGGTGATAATGCACAAGTGATTGCATTTAATGCTTTTGCATTGACACTACTTTCACTTTTCTGAAGTGTGGTCCAAGGAGAATAAACCGTTACTTTCATTGATTTTGAACCATCACCATTAGTTACTTCAGTGATAGGAGGGTTCCATTCATTCACTGTGGCCAACCACACATTTTAATCCAAGGATTTGAGGAAGATCCTCATCCTGGCTTTCCAATAGGCATAGTTTGTGCCATTAAAAGGTGGTGGCCTAGTGACTGATAGGCTATCAAAATTTGACATCTTAATATAGCTTAGATCGTTAGCTCAGGAAATAAATCCAATAAATAAAAAATAAGCACGAGCTATTAGGCTCTGATACCACTTGAAAGGGCCTAGCTATATGCCCTAGAGGGGGGGTGAATAGGGCAATGCCAAATAAAACTAATAACAGCGGAATAATAAAAGAAATAAAGCACAATGTTGAATTTAAAGTAATCTCAATAGCCTAAAATAAAGATAATGATACTTTATCAGTTCTAAGGACAACCTTACACCAAAAACCAAAGGTTTAAGGTAGGACAACCTTATTTCTAGAACGTCCTTGTATCACAAACTAATGATGAATAAAAAGTAATGAAATCAAAATAACTTGCAGAAATAAATCCTAAGTTATTACAACATTCATCCACACTTGCTTGAAATAAAATGATTACAACATTCATCCACAAACACAAACCACAAAACTGAATGAATAAAGATATGAAAGAATAAAGCACGTCCACAACACAACGATATATAGTGGTTCGCCTGTGTGTACACCAACTGTTATCCAACAGCCACACAAAATGCTACTCCACTCTTAATATCCTCACACAGGAGATATTAGCATGCACTATCAAAATAGGTTTCACAGGTTCACCTAAAACCTTCACAATTGTATCTTTGATCTCGGGCTTACACAATCCAAAAACTCCCACAATCTGAGTTTTTTGGCTCTCCTCAGATAACCAATACAATGAGATTTTTCTGGCAAATCTCAAACAAAACCAAAGAAAGTAAATTATAAAAATGTAAAATACCTGAATCACATTTTGAAGTAGCCCGGTAGAACCAATCGGAGTAGAAGTTCGATTCAATGTTCAAAGTCCAATACTCACTTTAAGAATGGTTCTAAGTCTAATTGATTTTAAATCAAAAGGGCTAGTTCTATTTGATTTTGAATCCAAGAAGAAGAAATATCAGAAATTCTCCTTTTCAAATAAGATTGGAATGTAGATCAAAATCAAATAAAAAATAAGCTAGCAAAAGGAATATTAAATAAGCACAAAGTAGCTTAAAATAAACACAAACTTATCTCAGAGTATACCCTAAAGAATGCTTGAATAGAATTGAATTGAATTGCTAAAACTCTGAAGTTCGTGCTTTATTTATAGCCTAAAAAATCCCGTCTACGACTGGTCTTAGGATCCTAGGACTGGTCGTAGCTTCAAAGATTTTTAAAGATTTTCGCGGGATAAGGATTTGTTGTTCCACGACCGGTCCTGGGTAGCCTACAACCGGTCGTGGGCCACCTACGACTAGTCGTGGGTCACTTACGACCGGTCGTAGGACTCTCAGTTTAGTTACCGGAGTTTAAATCGTAGGGCTAAGACTGGTCGAAGGATGAGTCGTAGAACTCACAGGACTGGTCGTAGGATGTCCAGGACTGGTCATAGGACAACCAGAAAGATCTGAAAATCTTCAACAACCTAGGACTGGTCCTGAAAAACTTAAGACTGGTCGTAGTAGAGATAGGACTGGTCTTGAAGTCCCTAGGACTGGTCTTAGAATAGCCCAAACAAGCATATTAAAATATATGAATTATGTATCCAGAATGACCTACAGTAAAGCCCATCCTAAGGTCAATCTAAGGTCAAACAAACCTTAAAAGTGAGATGGACATTGAAAGTCTATACACTCAGATGACCCTTAAGAGAAGCTTGAGAATATAGAATCTTATAGTAGGCCTTCTTGAACTTGATCTTGACTTGAACAAAGTCTTCTTGAGCTTGATTGTATCTTGAACATGCATACTTGAAAACTTCTATTCTTGAATTCTTCATCCATGACTTGAAACTTTCTTCATTTAAGATCATGTCTTGAAATGCGATTTCTTGAAGCAATGAATAGTCTCAAACAAGAAACACAAGATATACAAGACATAGATATAGGTTTTGGCACGATAAAATTTGACAACTAAAGGAATATGATATCATAGCACTTACACAATGTAAGGATTCCAATGAAGAATCTAAGAGTACTCGGGGCTTTGGTTGAAGGGGATAAGGGCAAATGGAGCACAACCCTCACCCACGTTATCTTTCTCTCACTTTCTCTTCTCTTTCTCACTTCTCTCTTATTTTTCTCTCTTTCTTTCTCAATCTTAGGGCACAAATTCGTATGGAGATAAGGTACCCAAAAGAGGGCCTTATATACTTCCAAAAGTGATGCAAATGGACCCAAAGAATAGATATTTGATATTATAACCCTATGAGAGGTTGTTTCTAGATTTTAGTATTTATTATGGGTTATAGGGGTCGATATACACAATAAGATAGTTGGCCCTAATGATAATCTATATAAGGATATGATCGACCCACCATTTAGATGCATCGATCAACGAGTTTGATCAGAAGTTAGTTCGACAGTTATCGGTGGTCGATCAGGGTTACGACTATACAGATATATGTAGGGTATTAACATAGGTTGGTTCCTTAAATTTGGTCATGATATAATGGTTGGAAAGTCACAACTTTAACGAAGTCCATATATATACAACTAACTTAAGTTCTTAATTAATTTCGGAGATACTCACACATCTCATGCATTGGCCTTACAAGTACAAGTTGAGCGATTTGAGACGTGACGTCAACTCGATGTCCTACAATGGATGACAAGCCCGTTAAAATGAACATCTTTCTTTAGTCTTAGTTTTAGTGGCCCTCTAACGAGCGGTTTAGAGCTATCTGGACAATCATGTCATTTTTAGAATGAATTCGATAGCGAGATTTTTTATGCACATTGATTATGGTTTGTATTATCTAAGTTCATAGTGTGGTCTATTTACAATTAACAAAAATGGCGATTCGATCCTAATCACCTTAAACCGTTGGATCTTATGCTAAAAGAGTAACCGGGTCAGTTTGATTTGTTGATTAAGATCTGACCCCTATTTCTCTCGGCTTTAGGTAGGTCTTTATTTAGTTACAGTTGTCTTAATTTTTCAATGATAGGTTGGCTAGATTCGGGTCGTAAATGAATAAATCATGAGGTTAGACTCGAGGTTTAAGTGATCGGGCAGATTAGTTAGCTTGTTACGGTTAATTAATTGAATTTGTGCAGTTCTTTACCGGTAACACCCGCGCATAGGCTAACATCGAGTGTTAAGGGTCAGTAAGTGACAACATAAGCTAATTACAATGAAAAAAATCTAAGGATTTTAATCATCTAAAATAGTGAAAATATAGGAT
This sequence comes from Magnolia kwangsiensis, assembly GCA_037074715.1. Classification (NCBI taxonomy): domain Eukaryota; kingdom Viridiplantae; phylum Streptophyta; class Magnoliopsida; order Magnoliales; family Magnoliaceae; genus Magnolia; species Magnolia kwangsiensis. Next base: position 128,847,627 of record CM073575.1, on the reverse strand, counting down.
GTTACATATTGGGAGGGATTTGAGATATCCATTAATGTTATTATTTGGAGTATTTTGAGAGGAAGTGCATTGCATGCATCTATACATTTACATGCATATTATATTCGATCTACTTCCATTTAGTAATGGTATACCATATTCCTGACCATTCTTAAGAAATCCAATTGAAAAGGACACGTGTTATAACAATGAAAAGATATTGTAGGTTAAAGATCTCTAAGGATGCTTAAATGCTTTTTATAAAATCACAAATGATAACATAACAAGACAAGGAGCAATCGAAATGAATTTAAAAGCAAACTAAGAAGCTAACCAAAGCAGCTGATGTCCATCCTAGAGGCTGATCAAGCATCCAATGTTCATCATGGGGGCCAATCAAGCAGCTGATGGTCATCAAGGAGCTCGACTAAGCGGCCGAAGGTCATCAAGGAGCTCGATCGAGTCAACAAGTAGGCCTGCAATGGTTACTAGGATAGGTGGCAAGGAAGTCTCTAGAAGGCAGTAGTGCTAAATGATTATAGGACATATGGCAAAGGGAGAAGCAAATGAAGTTAAGAATGTAGAAGCATCCAGAGAGAAGTAATAAAAAATGGTTAAAACAACAGTCAGAATGTGGGAAGAATCTTGAATGGTTAGATCAAAGCTATAAATAGAAGATGAATGCAAGAAGGAAAATTGTCTCGTACCAACCTAAACAATCCAAACTTATCTTTCAATTATCTTATCAATTTACAATCCATAGTGTAATATGTTACTTTCCTTATTGAGCAAATTACATTCATTATGTAATCTTTACTTTTCAAGCATGTTGTTTTACATTATGTAGTGTAATCCATATCAGTAACCAAGTATCTGATAATATTTAGCTGTAATTCGAGTCTATACTCAGACACTGGACTCAGTTCATCCATCGAAAATGTGTTCTTCAATTTTTCTTCGTGACCAACTATAAGGATCTCTTTCCCATTTCAATTCATCTGTATTAAAAAGACTTTTTCGTATGGAGGGCAAAGGTGTAACCCATCATTAGAGGATGAACCCCACCCTTTGACTATCACTTGATCCAATTTACACATTAAGTGAGTGGCTAAATAGGTGACCGATCTCTTTAGATCTCAGTCATACACTAGGTATCTGCCTATCTTGGTGCTTGGGGTCATTGTTGTTTGGTTTGAATTGAAGCCGCAATTTCAATTCTGGCATGCCTGCGCACCTAGTGTAGTAAACAATACCCAAACAATTTTTAGGCACGCCTGATGGGAGCCCATAACATGAGTTGGTATGGAAGTAATGAGAAAGGGAGATGGCCAACAGATCTTTGTGGGATAAAAATGACTTAGCTACGTGTCATGCCCCAAACTCGGAAACCGGGCTCACAAAATTTTCGATCGCCGAATCCAGCGCTGACAGCCTCCATAGAACCCCATTCTCAGCTTCTAGCACCCATTCGCCAGGTTCAGATCCTGGGATGCTACGAGGAGGATTTTCAATGTTAGTTTGATTCGTAATAAGCATAACCAAAGGCATAACCCACAAACAACAACCAAGAACTCCATTACATTTTCACTATGATCAAAAACTTTACAAGTACAATGAGCATAAAGGGAAAATACAATGGTAAAGAATAAAAACTTCAAAATGATCTGCAAAGTGCTCCTGCCTCAGCGCTGCTGTGCCCCAACGTCACCTGCACGCAACGGTCATGCATAAGCTTATAGAAAGCTTAGAGGGTGGTGAAAGTGTAAGCGTAAGGTAATAATATGAACATACAATATCAGAGTAATGCGGTATATGTAGATGAATCCATGAAAACCATTAGCCGTACCAAAGCTATGCGATGCAAGACATGAATGATATCGGCCATCCCAAGGCCATGCGATGTGAAATACAACTTAAGCATACAAATCCTCATCTATATCCACACATCAATACAGCTCAATTCTGGGATATCACTGGGGTCTAGTACACTCTAAATCAGATCGCTGCCTCATCACGCGCAATAAGGTAAGTAGAAGAGACCTCACTATCTGTCTGTCAATATCAGGCTCGACTCGTCGATAGCGGACCCATTCCTCAAGCTGGTCAGACTCAGCCTAGCATTACCCCTTACACTCGGGCGGGTAAGGCCGTACCCACTTCCAACTGACCACGACGTAGTGGAGAGCGCAACCATCTGGTAATCGGCACTCGACACTCATCTACCCACTCGGTCTAAACATTGGAGCAACCTCTTGGTACCATAAGGGTTTAAGGACTTTCACCCAGGGATATCTATAGCACCCCATGTAGAACGAAATTTTTAGTATCCAATCCAGCCAACCACGATGCGTCTATGGAGGCTACGGCCCTGATGTCGCTAGGGCGTATAGTAATCATGTCATATAATGCGAAATGCATGAATCACACTATCAAATCCTACGCGTATCGTGCACTCATGTAGGGCAACACCGCTCAATCGGGATCCCATAAACAATCTGCCCGAAGGCATATGCTATGATCAATCACTTCTCATATCAAGCATACATATGATGTGTATGACTGTGAGTCATGGAACTATACTAAACATATGATAAAGTAATGAACTATCCTTACAATGCAGATGGGCCTAGACGGCCTATACACAACAAGTACGGGCCTAACAATGGGCCCTAAGGAGAGTCGTAATGTAGACATCCAACCAACATTATACTCACAATGTGGACGTCAAACCGACATTGCTCCCAAGGCACGATTGTCGTAGATATCGCTATATAATCCATGCTGGGATCACATATTGCAATGAACCTTAGGTACATCCCATTAGGCCTTAAATACATCAAATGGGCCATATTATATGGGCCTTTTATTCATCGAATGGGCCGCATCAATGGGCCTTATGTGCATTACAATGAGTCATAACCCGTGGGCCTCACATGTGGCCGTATATATACAACAAATGGGCCACATTACTTAGTCTAATAGTACTATCAGGTGGGCCGAGCCGAGCCAAGATAACCAAACAGTACCATAAAGTGGTCCGAGCCGAGCCGACCTGACTTAACAATAGTATCAAGTGGGCTGAGCCAAGCCGACCTGACAGGACAATACCATCAGGAGGGGCCGAGCCGACCTGACTTAACAATAGCATCAGGTGGGCCGAGCCGAGCCGACCTGACAGGACAATACCATCAGGTGGGGCCGAGCCGACCTGATATCCCAAGAAGCTATCCAAGCCGAATCCTTCTCTTTAGTCAGGCCATCATAACATGTATCATCATACACTAAATTCATGGGGCTCATGGCACATCAGAGAGGACCAACACTGCTCAGACCTTGTCCAGGTACACCAGCACCACCCAAAATGGATGAATGACATGGGTGGGTCCCATAGTGCCCATGCTATCTTGCACTTCACTGCTGCCACCGCCACTTAGGGATGGATGCCAAGACCTCAGTGTTACAATGAGGTAACTCCGCTCAGCCTACCAGTTGAGCTATGGATCTGGGTGTCCATGATAGCCACCCCCACTAGGGATGGATGCCAAGACCTCAGTGTTGAAATGAGGCATCTCCGCTCAGTCTGCCAGTTGAGCTATGGATCTGGGTGTCCATAATAGTCACCCCCACTAGGGATGGATGCTAAGACCTAAGTGTTGAAATGAGGCATCTCCGCTCAGTCTGCCAGTTGAGCTATGGATCTGGGTGTCCATGATAGCCACCCCCACTAAGGATGGATGCCAAGACCTCAGTGATGAAATGAGGCATCCTTCACTCCGTTTACTACCTAAGCCATGGAACTGGGTGGGTCCAGCGTTGAAACAATATATCTTTCACTCAGTCCACTACGTAAACTATGGAGCTAGGCCCACGTCAGATCACACTTCACTGGTAGCCACACCCACTACTAGCCATATCAAGGGGGGCTCCCTATGGACGGCTGGGATGACATATAAACATCATGGTGTGTCCCACGTAGATGGGTTCCAACGGTAGATGGCATGGATGAAATACGCACATCGCAAGTGGGCCAAAATCATATAAAGAGAGAGAGACATCGGTGAAGATGGAGGGGCCCCGACACTATGGACCCCTCTTGCATACAAACATACATCAAGGTGGGTCCCACATAGATGGACCCCTTTAAATCAAAATCTAACGGTGGAGATCCCTTCTCCACAAAATAGAGGGTCTAGATGACCTTTTTAATGCAAGGAAATAAACATCATGATGGGGTCCATGGAGATTGGCCCCATCATGGAATGATTTTGATTATCAAAGTGTGACATCGGCCACATCTTAGGATCCTAAGTGAGATCCAAACCATTGATCGGTTGGCCTCACTTGGCCCATCTTTAAAATATAAAAAACTACTATTATCTAGCACCCACCGTTCAATCTTCTTGCTCCTATGGGTTCCTTAGTGCCTTAGATTTGATATCAATGGAGGAGATGAGAAATGGATGGCTAGGATGGGAGATCTTAGGATGGAGAGGTGGGCCACACTTGGAGTTTTTGGAAGAGAGGGAGAGGCTTAGAGAGCTCATACGTATGGGGTTCTTTGTTGCTTGGAATGAAGCTTAAGAAATGAGAGGGAGTTGTAAAGGGAGAGAGAGATGGGTGATGGATGGATGTGGTGAGTGATGAGTGTGTAAGAAAATCTTGACTTTGGTGGCCTTTTGTGTAAGAAAAGCATGGGCTTGTAAGACCTTTTTGACTTTGAGGGTTTTTGGTGTAAGAAAGGTATGGGCTTTGTAAGAGATTCTTGACTTTTGTGGTTACTTGGGAATGGGTGAAAGGTGATGTATACTTGACACGTACTTGACATGTGATGTGATGAGATTGATTGATTGATGGGATTGATGTGACACCTCATAGAGATTCTCTTGGGTTTCACAACGCGTGGTGTTTCCCTCGCACCGAACGTTGGCCCACACCTCCTAGCCAGGATATCACCTCAGCGCGCGAGTCGAGGCATCGGAACCGCAGTGACGGCGCGATCGCTATGGTAAAGGTCTTGGGTTGAGTCGATACGGGTTAACGACGTACGAATCAGGGTCACGCGCAAATATCGGTTAAGGGTCGAAGATTGCCGAAATTTGACCAATAAGACTGCGAAGGTCTATGGAATGGTATGGTCTAGGATACGGGGCTTACACTACGTGATATACAAATGGTAAATCAGCATATAGAAAAGCAGTTAGGAGTTCATGCTGAGTAGTTACGAATTTAGGCTGAAACCTTCAATAGATGGATGGTCACCCACGTCAGAAGCCTCAATATGATGTTTTCTAAAAGAATACTTATAGTGTCGCAACAAAATGTGCCACAGCCAGTTGTTGATATTAAATGTATCAAAAATCTGGCATAAGTATCACTAGCACTACCAGGAGATAGGAACGCTCCATTGTCTGCCAAGTTCAGGCAACCAGAGCAGGAGGTGAGGAATTTAATTCCTAAAGAAGGAAATCAGGGTATACATGGGAATAAGCCATTCCTTAGGAATCCATTGTATCATGGAAAGTAAAACCAGGTAGGCCTTGAACCACTTTTAATGCCTAAATCGCACTTTTTAAATCGTAACCAAATTATTCAGAATGGTTATGGAAATAACAGGCCAAGTTCACGGCCATAATACTAAATCAGTCAACCATAAGCTCTACTCATAATGAATTGACAAACAATCTCCATTATCACGGCCGAATTTGTCATTTTCTGATCAAGACGATCGAGTTTGACTAAGACATCCGAATTTACCGTTTTTCGATCACGATGGCCAAGTTCGACTAAAATAGCCGAATTTACCATTTTTCAATCATGATGGCCGAGTTCAACTAGGACTGCCAAATTTACCATTTTTCGATCATAATGGCCAAGTTCGGACAAGTCATCCGACTTTAACATTTTTCAATCAGGATAGCCAAATTCGACCAAGACAGACAAACTTGTCGTTTTTCGATCATGATGGTCGAGTTCGACCAAGATGGCCAACTTTGATATTATTAAATTAAGATGGTCAAGTTTGACCAATATGGCTAAAATTAATATTTTTACATGACCAAGCATTCAGATTTATTACACCAAACAATAAATTAACATCGCATTCACCTTTTACCAATGGCGAAGTGACGTGGGGGGCAATGTTGTATCATATTCTTGACTGTTCTTGGGAAACCAAATTAAAAAGGACAGGTGTTATAATAATGGAAATATATTGCAAGTTAAAGATCTCCAAGGATGCTTGGAGTGCTTTTTATGGAATCACAGCTGACAACATGACAAGACAAGGATGGGTTGAGATGAATTCAAAAGAAAATAAAGCAGCCAACCAAAATGGCTAATGTCCATCCTGGAGGCTGATTAAGTGGCCGATGTCCATCTTGGAGGCCAATAAAGCAGTCGATGTCCATCTTGGAGGCCAATAAAGTGGCCAATGTCCATCGTGGAGGTGGATCAAGTGGTAGATGGTCATCGAGGAGCTCGATCGAGTCAACAAGTAGGCCTGGAGTGGTTATTGGGATAGGTAGCATTGAAGTCTCCAAAAGGCAGTAGTGATAAACGGTTATAGGACAGATTGCAAAGGAAGAAGTAAAGGAAGTTAAAAACATGAGAAGCATCTAGAGAGAAGTAATAGAAAATGTACAGTTATAATAACCGTCAGAATGATGGAAATATGTAGAATGGTTGGATCAAAGCTATAAATAGAAGATGAATAAAAGAAGTAAAATTGTCTTATACCAACTTAAACAAACTAAACTTATCTTTCAATTATCCTTTCAATTATCTTGTTGATTTACATTCCATAGTGTAATCTGTTACTTTCCTTATTAAACAAATTACATTCATTAGTGTAATCTTTAATTTTCAAGCCTGCTATTTTATATTCTATAGTGTAATCCGTAACAGTAACCAAGTAGCTAATCACCTTTAGCTATAATTCGAGTCTATGCTCGCACGTTGGAATTAGTTCATCTATTGAAAATGTGTTCTTCAGTTGTTCTTCGTGACCGATAGTAAGGATCTTTTTCCCATTTCATTTCATCTTTGTTGAAAGGTCCTTTTGTATGGAAAGTAAAGGTGTAACTCATCGTCAAAGGATGAACCCCACCCTCTGTCTATTGCCTAATCTGATTTGACACATTGAGCGAGTGGTTGAATAGGCTACTGATCTCTTTGAATCTTGGTCATACACTACGTGTCTGCCTATCTTGGCGCTTGGCGTCATTATTGGTCTGTTTGAATTGAAGTAGCAAATTCAATTCTGGCACACCTGTGCACCTAGTGCAGAAAACAACACCCAAACAAGTAGCATTTTTATTTATTTTATTTTTTATTTTTAAGAAAAGGTGTGGCCCTGATCAAAGGGCCCACCAACTTTATATATGGTAAAAAGAGAATATACAACCTTAGGTATTTCGGATGGGGACACATCATAGAAGAAGGCCCACTTATCATATCCTATACAATTGAACAACCTCCAAAAGAAAAGACCACCCTATGGACCCAAAGGAACAAATCTAATGGACCCAATGTCTGCTTTCTCTAAGAATAACAAACCTCTAATCTGCCTGAGGAGGTCTCGTTAATCCAAAAAGAGAAAGGACTATTGGTGTTCGCTAGCCAAGCGGGCCAAGCCATTAGCCGGACCATTTCCTTCATGACAGATGAGGTGAATCACAATCCTACCTCTAAGCATAAGAGTTCTGATTCTAGCAACCTAGTGACTGTAGTTCTAGGAGAACAATGATTTCCCAGACAGAATGTCAACCATAACTTTCGAGTCCGATTCAATCTCGATATTGGTGAAACCTCTGTTTATGGAAAAAAGGAGGCCATCATGCATTGCTCTGAGCTCTGCTTTGTTGTTGGAGCCTGTCCCATAGCCCAACCCAAAGGTGAAAAGGAAATTACCATCATCACTTCTGAAAATTCCGCCACCTCTCAATAGCCCAGGATTGCCTCTAGCAGACTCGTCAATGTTCAATTTGACCCAATTAGTAACTGATCTGGCCCATTTTATAATTTCTACTTTCACCTTCCGATCCGCATCCCACTTGAGCCCAACCTGAGAGTTACCTATCCAACGAGTGGGGGCCTTCATAGGATTATAGGTCAGCATCTAAATCCACCATTTAATCCTAGTTATACATGTAGGAGCCTTCATCGAACGGTGGTCGAATTTCGTTTCGTTTCTTTCTCGCCGTGTTTCCCATAGAATAAGGCATGGAGTGATCTTTCAGACATGGGCTGGGAGACCTCTAGGAGCAGACGCAATCCACCATTCTCTAAGTCTGATCTCAACTGATTGGTTCTGGAGGAAAGAGATTTCATGGATGTTACCGAAGTGATCCCAGATGGCTTTCGCCAGACCATCATAGAGGAATAGGTGGGAGATCGATTTCATGCTAGGCCGGGTCTCTATGCTCTCATCGCAGCAAACACATCTAGAAGCCAACAGGATTCCTTCGTCTTGGATGCGAGCTTCCACAAGGACCGCATCTTGAAGAAGCCTCCAAAGGAAAATGAATATTTTTGGGGGCCACTTCCCCTGGCTGATCTAACTCTCCCAACCCCTGCCAATGGATCTTTGCCTACAAGTAGCATATGTTATATGTGGTTATCTACACTTTACTATGTTTAGTTGTAAATGCTACTTGATTATGATATGACATGATTAACTACACTATACTCTAATCGGACAATGTTATGCCTTGGATTTGGTTGTGTTATGCCTCGAATTTGTCTGTGTTATATGTAATGATAGAACTATATATCGAGGTTTCGTATTTCATCCCATTGCTTCCTCTTATACTTATAGGAATGACTCGTCTATGAAGACAAGTAGGCTCAATTTCCTTTGATTTTCTATTTCAGCAGTATTGTTACTTTGAAACATTAAAAAAATATAACATTTAGGGTAGAAAGAAAAATACTCTTTAGTGGATACACACATGTGTGTGTGTGTGTTGGGGGGGAGGGGGGGTGGTTGTGTTCTTTGATTATTGTCAATATATTCTTGAGTACTATTCAGAAAAAAATATTAATTCAGTCAAAATCAAATTCAGAGATCGAGAGATTGGAGAGTCTGTTCGGAATTCATGGTGTTACACCATGATACACTCACACTCTTTTTATGGGATGGTGTGAAGGCACACTGACTCATTGTCTAACCTAATAGTCGAGTCCTATTATGACTTATCATCAATACCCTCACACAAGCCAACTACATCAATCATCATAAGGACAACAAAATCTATCTCACAGCCTACTAAAAGGTCATGGAATAATAGTCCCTTAGATCCCTAATTCCACCACTCTCCCTTAGCCAATAACCATTTTGCTGAATCTCAAGTGCCCATATGCAACCAATCTTCTAAGTCATATTCATTCATGTTTGAAAGCATCTCTACGTATTCTCTACGGTAGAGTAATCTCTACATCTAGGATGCATGGTCATCATAGTCAGAGGTGAGATCATCAATATTACATCAACATGGACAATGAAGCTTATATTACATCAACCTCAACAATGAGGTTTATGTTAGCTTTTAGGGCACGACTCCAAACACCTCACTACATGCGTGGTTGGTGTAACCCACTTTGATTAATGAACCATGGCCTACTTAATAAAGCTGAAAACATGTCCAAAAAGACACATTTCAATGTACAAATTCTCCATTTTAAGGTTGTTGTTTATGTTGAAAATTAAACATAATAAAATATTTCTAAAAAAAATGGAAACCGAAAAAATTAAGATGATCTGAATTTAAGGAGAGGCTGAAGCACGTCTGAAATGCTATCCTTAAAGCGTTATTTGGGCCTACTCAAGTGAATTGAGTATACTGATAGGTTACAGGCAAACCGCTTTTATGATACGATGAACCTGGTGTGGGTCTGAGTTCAGCAAACATGAAGGGCCCACCTATTGGAACTTTGTTACACTCAATCTGGCAGAAATATAATAAAAGAAAATTCTCAAAAGAGAAAAGAGAAGAGAATGAATTTGTGATTTAGACCACTGCGCTGGTCAGGTCTTCAGCCACTGGTTCAGTTGAACCGTTCTAGACCACACCTTTGGTCTATTCTTCAAGCAATGGTTTTGATCGACCTTATTATATTGCTGATATTTTGGTCTATAGGAGATGAGATGCTATGATTCATATTGGGATTGTTGGAGTGTGGTGAGATGGTTTGAAAACCCATCCAGGCCTTGTTTATATAGGCTGTGGTGGCTGGGGGTTATAGTTGAGGGAAATAAATCCCATGACTGTTTTCTGGTTGTTGGAGAAAACTAGCCATTTTATGGCCGTTTTCTCATTGTTGTGCATGGGCCATTAAGCTGCTGCATGCTAACTTTTGTGAGACAGTAGCTAGCCATTTTTTAGCTATTGGGCCAGCCATGCAGTAGTTATAGTTGGACCCTGCACTAATGGAACAACTATTACAGTTTTTGCTACAACAGCTCTTTTTAGTCTCTCTATATATACTGGAGGACCTCTCTCTTAGTCCTCTAATCTCCCTTCCAACTAGCCACTCACCCTAGCCAACTAGTCGCACCATGACTCACACACATCTCGCTCCGATTCGCGAAAGGAGTGACCCTCTGAGACACGATGCGCACGTGCGAAGTATAAAGTGCGCCACTAGTGCCATTATAGCCACATTGCCTCACATGCCCACGCCCTCGCACCGAGCCCATGCTCGAGACTGAGCCCGTGCCCGTGCCAGTGCCTGTGCCCGAGCATGCGCGGGCGGGTGTTCCAGTGCTACACACTAGAACACACAAGTTTCATTCTCCTTTGGACCATGTGGGTAAGTATTATAATACTCCACTATCTCATATAAATAATAAAATCTTCTCTTCCCTTTCCCATGTTTGACTATTCTTAAAAATCCCTCAAAAACATTTTTTGCAATACTTTTAATATATTCTATTATATTTTATTTTAAAATATATTTTATAAAATCAATATTTTGTAATAATTCCTCACTTGATTTTTAAAAAATGTATTTTCTCGGTTAAACATTTCTGCCAGAATAATCAACTTATATGCATAAAGAAAGATATCTTTCGATTTTAATCTTTCCTTAGTGTAAGTATATTAAAACTCTGTCGAAATTACTGATAGCCATAGCGTTGATCCAGTTATCCCTAGATAACAGAGTTGGAGAAACCACACACATATTCGCTATGTGTTTATTAGAGTTCCCACAATCTTACTCAGCATAATTAATGATCATGTGCTTATCCTAATTCGTGAACGATCCTGAGAGAAAACTCCTAACTCTCATGACAGATGGCACCATCTCTACATTCATATAGGTGAAATCCTTCCAGTGTCTCCGTTACTATAAGACACTGAAATCCTTCCAGTGTCTCCGTTACTATAAGACACTTGTCCTATAGACTGAATTTCATTAAGAGTTTTAAGACTCTAATGCTCAGCACTATCTATTGTGGATGAGGTTTTATAATTTAGTGCTGAAAATTTTTCACATATCAGTGACTTGTTCTTACCAATTGAATCCAAAATTAGAGATTTTCTGACTTTAGGTTAGGTTATTATCACTGGTGAAACTTTGGTTGAAGAGTTTCAACCTCATCCCTCTAGATGTAGCCTTTACTACCTCTCTCGATAGAGGTTTAATGAAAGGATCTACAAGGTTATTGCTTGATTTCATACAGGAAATAGCAATGATTCCATCTTGAATCAATTGTCTGAAATAATCATGTCGAAGACTAATATGTATAGACTTACTATTATAAGTGCCGCTATAATCTCTAACTAATGTAGCTTCACTATCACAATGTAGTGACACAACCGATATAGGCTTTACACAGAAAGGGATTTCTAATAGAAGATCCCTTAGCCACTCAGCCTCTTTGCCTGTTGCATCCAGGGCTATAAATTCAAACTCCATATTCGAGTGCATTATACAAGTCTGTTTCTTAGATCCTCAAGATACAACTGCGCCTCGTAGGGTGAATACCCACCCTGTAGTAGATTTGTTGTCCCCTGCACTCAATATTCAGCTCGCATCAGTATATTTTTCAAATACGGCAGAAAACTCTAAATAAAATAGTCCTAAGTATTTGGTTGCTTTTAAGTAACAAAGTACTCTATTGATTACATTCCAGTGTTCAGTACTTGGGTTACTAGTAAACCTACTAAATTTACTCATAGCATATACGATATCAGGTCTAGTGCATTACATAGCATATATAGGATTCCCTATAGTATTCACATATTCCAATTGTGCAACAGTTCTTCCAATATTCTCTTTTAGCTTAATCTTGGATCAAATGGGGCTGTTTCTATCTTTATATTTAGATGATTAAACTTGTTTAGTATCTTCTCAATATATTGAGATTGACACAAAAGCATAACCCCCACAATGTTGTTTAACTTTGATATCTAAGACGGTATCAACTTATCCAAGATCCTTCATTTGAATACGAAAGATAGAAACCTCTTTGTTTCAGTCATACCTTCTATTTTATTACTTATTATTAACATGTCATCAACATACAGACAAATAATAATGATATAACTACCATCTACTTTAGAATATATGCATTTATCAGCTACATTATGCATGAAACAATGAGATAGTAGTTTGAAATCAAACTTCTCATGCCATTATTTTGGTGCTTGTTTTAATTCATATAAAGATTTGACTAATCTACATACTTTGTTTTCATTTTTTGGTAAAATGAATCCTTTAAGTTGTTTCATATATACCTCCTCATTGAGGTCACCATTCAGGAATACGATCTTTACATCCATTTAGTGGATGTGAAGATGATGTATAGAAGCTAGCGCAAATAATATCTTAATGGATGTTATCTTAGTTACAGGAGAGTATGTGTCAAAGTAGTCTATCCCTTCTTTTTATGTAAAACTCTTAGCTACTAGTCGAGCTTTAAAGGTTTGGATAGTCCCATCAGTGTGATATTTCTTCCTAAATACCCACTTACAACCTATGCCTATAGAACCTGAAGGTAAGTTTACTAGTTCCCATGTTTGATTTGTCAGTATGGATTCCATTTCATCGTTTATAGCTTCTTTCCAAAAAGCTAAGTCTCTAGAGGATACAGCCTCTTTATATGTTTTGGGATCATCTTTCTATAGTCATTACTATAGGTATTTGTCTTATAACATTTTCTCTATCTTCTTATACAAGATGAAAAATGATGCATTGTGAGTGTATGTAGTCATCTCCTAAACTCTTCTCTATTCTTGTCCTTTGACTCCTACGAAGTTTAACAGGAGTTTTCACTATTTGTGGAGCGGTGATATCGGGTTCTCTATTAGGAATTTAGATTTCATTATCTTTTGACTCCAAGGATGGTGAGTTCTCAAAGAACTCAACGTCTCTTAATTCTATTATTGTATTAGACTCTATATTTAGAAGTCTATAAGCTTTACTATTTTTTGTATACCCTACGAAGGCGCACTTAATAGCTCTTTGGTCCTAACTTAGTTCTTTTTGGATTAAGGGTTCTGCAATATGTAAGAAACCCCCACATTTTTAGATATCCTAGGTTAGGTTTTCTACCTCTCCATGTTTCATATGGAGATATTTTATATTTTTTAGATGGAATTTTGTTTATTATATGGCACGCTGCAAGCAGTGCCTCGCCCCATAGACTTAGTGGAAACTTTGAGCTTATCAGCATTGAGTTGACCATTTCTACTAATGTTTTATTCTTCCTTTCAGCTATTTCATTTTGTTAAGGTGTGTATGGCACAGTATATTGATGTATTAGTTCATGTTCTTCACAGAAGTTATCGAGATCATTGGAGAAGTTTTTCCTCCTCTATCGCTACAGAGAATTTTTATCTTCTTATTTAGTTGATTCTCTACTTCTGTTTTATATATTTTAAACATGTTCAATGATTCATCTTTACTCTTTAATAAATAAACATAAACATATCTAGAACAATCATGTATAAAGATTATGAAGTACCGTTTACCTCCACAAGTAAGAATGTCATTTAACTCGCAGATATCACTGTGCACAAAATTCAATACTTGAGACGATCTTTCAACACTTGAAAAAGATTTCTTCATCATTTTGAATCATATGCACACTTCACATTTATCTGTTTCATTATCTGTGCATAAGATTAAACCATTCTTAGTCATGAACTTCAAGGTACTATACCATATATGGGCTAGTTTATCATGCCACAGTCCAGCGGATTCAACCATATACGCAGAAGTGCTACTTTCATTCAGAGAAAACTTAACCATCTCGTTATAAGCATATCCATTTCCAACAAAATTCTCATTCTTTGACAAAATTAGTTTACTTGACTCGTACACCACCCTTATGCCTGGTTTGCCCAGAAGATCCCTAGAAACTAAGTTTCGCCTCATATCTGGGACATGCAGTACATTAGTCAGAATCACTTTCTTCCCAGAGGTAAATATCAATTCAACAGTTCCTTTGTCGACGACCTTCGATCGGACTTCATTACCCATTTGGACTTCTTGACCATCGGTCAATTCCTCATAGGTTTTGAAGGCTGATTTGTCGTAGCGCACATGTACTGTAGCGGCAGTATCATACCACTAACCTGGAACTTTACCTTTGATGGTATTCACCTCAGTGATCATAACCACAATAACACCTTCTTCTACTACACTTGCCTCTTTTTTAGATTTGTGATATCGGCATACTCGAGCAGAGTGCCCGATTTTCCCACATATATGACATAGGCCTTTAACTTTCCATTCTTCTTTTAGGCATTTTTTTTGAATTTCCCTTCATTGGGTTTAATGGAATCGTCCTTCTTGGGATTCTTGTTATTAGTGTTCTTTACTGCATGTACCTTGGACGAGGCATTCCCATTATCATTCTTTCTGTCACAGTTACTAGATTCTTCCTCAATCTTGAGGTGTTTCTGGATTCGTTCCAGTGTGTAGTCCTGAGTTTTATGCAGTAACTTTTTTTTATAGTCTTTTCACATCGGTGGCAATTTAGCGATTATAGCCCCAACTTAGAATGATTTAGGAAGATCAATCTTTATAGCTTTGATTTTGTTTACTATTAGCTGCAGTTCTTAGATTTATGACAACAACGTTTTGTTATCTACCATGTTGAAGTCAAAATACCTGGTGATGAGAAAATTGTTCGTACCTTCTTCTTCAGCCTTGTATTTAAACTCTAAAGCGACCCAGATCTCCTTTACTGATGACGTTTGTTGGTACAAATCATATAGGCGATCAGAGAGTACGTTTAGAATGTGTCCTTGACACAAGAGTTTGTCTTCGGCTCGTTCGGTGCGGGCAGCCACCTGTTAAGGTGTGTCTTTATCAGATGCTTCATGTAGCGCTTGCAAATTTAGATCTAATAAGTAGTAGATCTTTAGTACCGTCAGAAGAAATTTCAACTTGTCTTTCCATCTCATAAAATTGGTTTCATCGAACTGATCAAGACGTATCAAGTCCTGATTCATCAACTTGATGGATGAAACACTATCGGCTTCCATCACAAATAACGCTTTAAGATTGTTGAAAATTATATAGAATAAATTATTTTTATAAAATATGGAAACCAAAAAAATCAAGATGATCTGAATTTAAGGACAGGCTGAAGCACGACTGAAATGTTGTCCTTAAAGCAATATTTACCCCTACTCAAGTGCATTGAGTATGCTGATAGGTTATAGGCAAACCGCTTCTAAGATACAACAAGCCTGGTGTGGGTTTGAGTTCAGCAAACACAAAGGCCCACCTATTAGAACTCTGTTACACTCAGTCTGGCAGAAATATAATAAAAGAAAAATCCCAAAAGAGAAAAGAGAAGAGAATGAATTTGTGATTTAGACCACTGCACTGGTCAGGTCTTCAGCCATTGGTTCAGTTGAACCATTCTAGACCACACCGTTGGTCTATTCTTCAAGCAATGGTTCTGATCAACCTTTCTATACTACTGATATTTTGGTTTGTAGGAGAGGAGATGTTATGATTCGTATTGGGATTGCTGAAGTGTGGTGAGGTGGGTTTCGTCTTGCTCCGGTTCGTGAGCCACACTGCCTCACATGCCCACGCCCTCGCACCGAGCCCGTGCCCAAGACCATGCCCATACGTGCATATGCGGGTGTTCCGGTGCATACATGCAAGTTTCATTATCCTTTGGACCATGTGGGTAAGTATTATAATACTCCACCATTCTCATATAAACAATAAAATCTTCTCTTCCCTTTCCCATGTGGGACTATTCTTAAAAACACCCCAAAAATATTTTTTTACAAAAATTTTAATATATTCTATTATATTTTATTTTAAAATATATTTTATAAAATTAATATTTTACAACAATTTGTGCTACTTTCGGCCCACTTTTGATGTGAGGGCAAAAGGTGATTCAGTACCGTTTTGAATCATATCAAGGTTAAATAGAATTAGTAAACGCTTGGGCACCTTGTCAAATCACATTCTCTAGCATGGAGAAACGACTTAATATTCATGAAATCCACCCTATCCATCAAGTGCATCACTCCTTGTCTAGTATTGATCCAAAAAACAAGCTGATTCGACACTCATGTGGCCATCCCATAAGAGTGTACTTAAAAATCTTTAAATTCAAATGGTGTGGGCCATCTAAGTTATGGGATATTTCTTTCATCCTGATGGGCCACATCAGATGAATGGATTGGATGGCATATAAACACCAAGTGGGCCCTACACGAATCTAATGTTGGGCATAAGGTGTGGCCTACTTGAATTATGGATGGTCAAGATTTTCGGGCGCCGAGGTGAAAATGAAGCAGCATATATCTGATGGATGGAGAGGATCTCACAAAAGCTTTCTCGACGTGATGGAAGGAACTTAGGAATCTCCTTTTTAATATAGCTTAATTTTCTTCTTCATTGAAAATACCATAGTTGTGGCCCAAGGAATAAAGCAGGTGGGCCAATTTAGAACAACCATAATAAGAAATTATTTTCATTTTTTTATACTTCTGTTATTCAATTTTTGTTTGTAACGTCTATCATGTAGTTATACACATTACTTTAACAGCGATTTTAGTTACCACACCAACAGTTTATACTTCACACATATCTAGTAGACGCAATGTACATTTCATCACCTACCTCAGAAGATCTCACCGAATGGGCCATTCTAGTAATTCGATCAATAGCTTTATATATATATATATATATATATATATATATATATATATATATATATATATATATATATATATATATGTTGGGGATTTGAGCTGCGAAATTACACAGATCTAGATCTAGGATAGCAATTCAATAGTAACAAGCAATCACAGAAGAACACAGAGATTTAACGTGGAAAACCCTTGCGAGAAAAAACCATGGCACAAAGCGATAGAAATCCAATATGAAAAGAAATTATAAGAGAGGACTTACCTGATTCGAACAACCTCAAATCTCACCCTTGCTACACCCTTTGATTTCCTTAGAAACCCTTTAGAAAACTTTAGAATTATTTCTCATATCCTAGAAAAGCCCTAAGAACTACTTATAGTTTAAGCAACTTCTCTTTCGCATCCTTGTGAAACCTGACTCAAATTTCTGCAGTCTGCATCGAATCCAGAAACGAATCTGCGTAACTACCACCGGTCGAAGGGGAGCCATGACCGGTCGAGCAACCCGCACGACCGGTCAAGCCATCCCCACGACCAGTCGAGCATCCCAGATGACAAAAAACTGGGCTTGCTGGACTTCGAGTCTAGCAGTGTTGGACTTCGAGTCGAGTAGCTCCCATGACCAGTTTTTTATCATGCTTCTGAGTTAAACACCTTCTTTAAACGCTTTCGCCACTGCCATATATTTTGCTTCGGTCGTGGAAAGAGTCACCATAGACTGAAACTTCGACATCCAACTGATTGGTCCACCCATTAGCACAAACAAGTATTCTGAAGTAGACTTCCTGGAATCTATACTGCCTGCGTAGTCAGAATCCACATACCCTACCAACTTTGTCCTTATTTTTTCAAAAGTTAAGACATAGTCTTTCATACCTCGAATATATCGAAGTAGCCATTTCTCCGCTTCTCAATGTTTCTTGCCGGGGTTTTACATGTATCTGCTCAAAACACTGACTGCCTGTGAAATATCCGGTCTCGTATAGACCATGATATACATTAAACTACCAACCACATTCAAATAATGCACATGAGAAATAACCTGCTTTTTCTCATTGGATTTAGGACATTGTTCTGAGAAAAGCTTAAAGTGAGCCGCGTGGGGAACGCTCACCGGCTTTGCTTGATCCATCTCATACTTGATCAATACCTGTTCAAGATATTCTGCTTGTGATAACTAGCATCTGCTCCTCTTCCTGTATCTATGAATATCTATGCTGAGAACCCTCTTTGTAGTCCCCAGATGTTTCATCTCAAATGTTTTTGATAACTGAGTCTTCAGTATCTTGATTTCAGACATATCATGACAGGCGATCAATATATCATTTACATACCGTACTAAGATGATGAATTTTTCATCACTCAGTGTCTTATAATAGACACAATGATCGTATTCACTCTGAGTAAATTTCTGACTTACCATGAAAGAGTCAAATTTTTTATACCACTGCCTAGGTGACTGTTTCAGGCCGTACAACGACCTCATTAACCTGCAAACCTTTTTCTCTGCCCCTTTAACTTCGTAGCCCTTTGGTTGCGTCATATAGATCTGCTCTTCCAATTCCCCATTTAAGATTGCAATCTTCATATCCATCTGTTCCAACTCGAGATCGTATTGAGCAACCAGTGCCAACACGAATCTGATAGATACCTGCTTAACCACCGACGCGAATATCTCTATGAAGTCGATTCCTTCTCTCTGAGTATAACTCTTTGCTACCAACCTTGCTTTGTATCTATCATGTTTCCTTTTAAATAACCACTTGCGTCTGATCATTTTTCGGCCCACAGGAAGATCCACCAGCTCCTATGTGTGATTTTTGTGTAATGAGTCCATCTCATCATCCATAGCCACCTTTCACTTTTCTACATCAGGATCATCAAGAGCCTCCTGAATAGTAGACGGGTCCCCCTCATCTGTAATAAGGGCACATGCAATATTAGAGTCGTCCTTGTATCTTGCCGATAACCTGCGTTCACGCGGTAGATTCCTTCTCACAGGTGGCTGCTCCACCTGATCATGTACCTCTGTCTTCACATTTATCTCTGCATGAGTATCATCTGTGTCAATTTAGATATCTATGATCACCCTTTCTGGTTCCTCTTACTCATCTTGATCATTCTTGCAAAATAGGGAGCTTTCATCGAATCTGACGTCACGGCTAGTGATGACCTTGCGTGTGACCTTATCGAATAACTTGTAACCTTTCACACCAATGTTATAGCAAACAAAGATATACTTTTTAGCTCTATGATCTAGCTTATCTCTCTCAACTAACGGTACATAAGAG
This sequence comes from Magnolia kwangsiensis, assembly GCA_037074715.1. Lineage (NCBI taxonomy): Eukaryota > Viridiplantae > Streptophyta > Magnoliopsida > Magnoliales > Magnoliaceae > Magnolia > Magnolia kwangsiensis. The sequence continues at coordinate 128,828,222 of CM073575.1, read as the reverse complement.
TAAGCCTCACAACGAAATATACGAAGATCTGAGTAGTCGATTTTCTGACCACTCCATACTTCTTCTGGGATTTTACATTCAATTGTCGTTGAAGGAGACCGATTCACCAAATAACAAGACGTGTTAACGGTCTCAGTCCATAGGTCCTTGCCCAATGCAGCATTACTTAACATACATCTGGCCCCTCTTCAGGAGAGTTCGATTCACTCGCTCAGCCACGCCGTTTTACTCAGGCGTATGGCGCACTATATTGTGCCTTATGATCCCTTCATCCTTGCAATACTCATTAAACTCAGTGGAAGTAAATTCTCCACCATTGTTAGTCTTTAAAACCTTTATTTTTCACCCTGACTGTTTTTTCACCATTACCTTCCATTGTTTGAATATGGTGAAACTTTGAATTTACGTTTCACGAAGTAAATCCAAACTTTCCTGGAGTAGTCGTCAATGAATGAAACAAACCATGACGACCCCCCAATGGAAACTTCTGGCGATGACCCCCATATGTCAAAGTGCACATAATCAAGCACTCCCTTACAAACATGTTTTCCATATTTAAAAGACATTCTAGATTTTTTACCATATATACAGTGGTCGCATATATCTAAATCGAAATTTTTAAAAACTGGAATCAAACATCGATTAGAAAATACCTTCATGCCCCGCTCGCTCATGTGGCCTAGACGAGCATGCCACATACGTAAAGACGTGGAGTCTGCAATAGCTGTTGCTGCTCCACCTGCTGAAGTACTTCCAATTAACATGTAAAGATTTGCATGCCTTTGTGCTCTCATAACCACGAGTGCCCCTTTTAAAACTTTAAGGACACCATCAATACCGGTGAACTTGCACCCTATAGCCTTGAGTGTATCGAGAGAAATCAGACTTTTCTTCATATCTGGAACATGTCTAACATCAGTCAAGGTATGCTCCATCCCATCAAACATCTTGATGCTCACCGTGCCAATAACCACAACATTACATGCATTGTCATTGCCCATAAAAACCTGTCCACCATCGCATTCCCTATAACTGGCGAACTAACTCCGATGAGGAGTCATGTGACGCTCTTGTGTCTAGGATCCACTCATCTGCATGATTGTCATGAACATGTCCGATGATGGATATAGACAGAACTTCACCACCACTTGTCTCTTCATCAGATGTAACAACATTGGCCTCATTGGAAGAATTCGCTAAATTTTCTTTCTTCGCTTTAGGATTTCTACAATCCTTCTTCATGTGTCTAGACAACCCACAATTCCAACACTTTAATTTTCCTTTGCCCTTGCCCTTGAATTTGGATCTAGGTCTTGAGGATCTTGTACCTTGCTTAGAATCTCTGCTTCTCATAATCAGTGCCTCGAAAGATGCCCCTATGTCGCTGTTTAGCTTTCTCATAGCCTTCCCTTGAAGGGCTGAGATAATGGTGTCAACACTTAGGATTCTATTTGCAGTGCACATTGTGTCCCTGAAAGACTCATATGATGCAGGAAGAGAATTCAACAATATACATGCATGTTCCTCATCTTTGACCGCTTCCTCCATATCTAACAATTTACACGTCAATTTATTAAAGTTGCTGATATGAGCTTTTAGATCTCCACCTTCTGCCATTTTGAAGGTATAACACTGTAGCTTCAAGTGTATATGATTTTCAGAGGACTTCTTTGCATAGATGTTCTCTAACTTCGCCTACAAACTAGCTGCAGTTTTATCCCTCAAAATATTATAGAGAACCTCATCTGTGAGATATAAACGGATAGAGGCTAAAGAATTACTATCAAGGTTTTCTCATTCATCATCTTTCATGGTAGATTTCCGCTCATCAAGAGCCTTAATCTTACCTTGTTTGGTTAATAGGCTAATCATCTTAACCTTCCATAACTCAAAATTATTTTTGTCCGCGTACTTTTCAATATCAAACTTGTCGTTTTCCATTATTACTAATCCTACAGATTCAGATTTGTGCCCCAACAATTGCTCTAATACCACTTGTTGGCGATTTGAGCTGTGAAATCACACGGATCTAGATCTGGGATAGCAATTCAATAGTAACAAGCAATCACAGAAGAACACAGAGATTTAACGTGGAAAACCCTTACGGGAAAAAACCACGGCACAAAGCGATAGAAATGCCCTATGAAAAGAAATTACAAGAGAGAGGACTTAACCGATTCAAACAACTTCGAATCTTGCCCTTGCTACACCCTTTGATTTCCCTAGTACCAAACTAGGGTTGGATTTGATTATTCAATCTAATGTGTGACTCTTTCATTGTAGGTCATTAAAGGTGCGTTGTACCGAGTGAACGGTCTGGATCGGTCAATGCACTGTCGAAGTGTACGGATAGAACTAAATACGTTACCTGTGAGGTGGACAGCATGCTGTGTTATACCACGAATTGGACATGTGGTGCATCAGTTGGGTGATCTAAGCCCTTCATCTGAAGGGGACCGATAGGAAAATGCTGTGGACCTTAGGTCAGTTACGAATAGGAAAATCGTAGTCATCATCAGCTTCTTGAAAGTGATCTTCTGCTGAATGGATACTGTTGCAAAATATTCTTTTTCCATTGTCCATCTTGCAAGGTACAATCCAACCGTTAACATCATCCAGTCAGTCAAATGCCTGGCTGGCTACCAACCACCTGCAGGGGTGGGTCCCACGAATGAACAACACCGTTCATCAGACTGATGTGCCACGTGTAGAACTTTTGTGGAAGCTCACGTTAACATTTCACACTGTCCACCAACAAATAGGAAACTGAGATCCTCAAACTCTTGATTGCATCTTCTAGATTTGATCTACAGATTTGCTCGGCCCACATGCGCGTATAGCCCTTCTCATCTGAAGCGGATTGCATCCTGAGTAACTCACTACGCTACAGCGCACTGAGTAAATTCTGTGGGAATACTGTGGATGTATGTATCTTATCCACGCCGTTCATCCGTTTTTCCAGCCCATTTTAGGGCATGAGCCTAAGATTGAAGCATGTTCAGGGCTCAAACCATGCCACAGGAAACGGTGGAGATAATGACCTCAATTGTTGAAACCTTCCTGGGGCTCACAGTAATGTTTACTTGATCATGTTCACAAAGTCACACAGACATAGGTTTACTTGATCATGTTCACAAAGTCACACAGAAATAGGTGAATGGAAAACACAAATACCATCTTGATCAAAAGCTTCTGTGAACCCCAAGAAGTTTTCAGCGGTAGGCATGCAATTCATGTTGTTTCCTGTGGTGTGGTCCACTTGAACTTTGGATGTGCTTCAATTTTGGGCACACACCATAAAATGATCTGATAAAAGGAATGAACGGCATGGATAAGACACATACATCATGGTGGGCTCCACAGAACTTATAGCGTACTGAGTTTGTACACTGTGACCCACCGAAGTGAAATTGTCTGGATTTTTGGCCAGGAGATCTAATGTGGCCCGGTTTGATGGATCATACACGTGTTCCATGTCAGCACGTGGGCTTTGCACATGACACCAACTCATGAGGTGGGCCACGTGCAAACTATCGTCTTGGATACATAGTTAGGTATGATCTAGTAAGTGTGTGTGTGTATATATACACGCGATCATTAATGATAATTATCTGTAATAGGTGTTGAAGTCTTCAATATTAAGCGTTGTAATTAGTTATAAAAGTTCTCTTAATTTGCAAGCAGTATAAGCAGTCATCATGAGTTTTCATTTTCAAGGTGGGGGCATAAAACACTTTTGCCATGAGCTTGGGTTACCAGTCACGCAGCTTTGGCGCTCAATCCAACTCCTTGGTTGAAGAGAACCTTTCGTCTAATCACCACCTGACTAATGGCAGCGCCACACGTCCATTCAACTTTTTCCCAAACGCTACCTCACAAATGGATACGTGTCAATAGCAATCATTTTAGCAAAAAATTCATCCTTAGGGATCATAGAAGCCTTTTCATTTTCTTTCGAGTACATGTCTCTACATATGTGAAGTTCATGAAGTTCTTTTCATTACCTAACACGACAAGGTGGCGTTAGGTAATCCTCAGGGCACCCTCTCTAAGATTGGGGAGGTGTTAGACCTCAAAACCCCTTTAAAAAAATGGCACAAGGTGCTTCCGGCCGTACCTATCGTCTCGTCTTGTATAGATCTTGTACTACATGTGCAATGTATAACACACCAATGCCAATAGACTATTGAAAGAATGGATCGGATGAATCAACATAAGGATTTGATGGAATGTACTCAATTTTGAAACCTCTGCATAAAGCTGAAGGTGAATGGTATAGTTGAGGAGTCAATTACTATTGAAGCAGGAAGGATCTTATTACTCTTCTGATTCTACAGTTAAGATGACTTCGTATTATGATCAAAGCCTTTGATTTTTTTAAAGGTGGGTCTGTGGACAAAGTATGTCATTAAAGTGTTCTCCATATTTTCTCTCTGAAATGCCTCTCCATTAATGTGATATTTTTATAAGGGGATACTCCCCCTTTTTTATAATAAAATGAAATGATCATGAGATCTGAGAGGGACTCGGATGCTCGTTTAAAATTAAAATTTAATTTGAAACAAAAATAACAAAGTTGAAAAAAAATAAATAAATAAATAAATATATATATATATATATATATATATATATATATATATATATATATATATATATATATATAAAAAGAGGAAAATAGGTAGGATCCACCATTACTGGTTGCCTACAAGTGGGTGCAACAGTGATGCTGGTTGATCATTGTCTTCCTTGTGGAATAACTATTCCGAATCCACCCAGCTCTCTCGAATTCTCACAGAGCCTCTTCAAATTTACCAAGGATAAAATTAGAAATAATTTCTAAGAAATTCGAAATAAATTAATTCATTATTTAAAAAATGAATTTACATTCCTTTAAATAATGAGCTCAAACTTAGGACAAATTTTTAAACTCCTAACTCCATAAAAACATAACTATAAATAGACAGTCATTATTCCTACTATTTATAAACGGTCATTATTCCTACTAGACTTCATGTTTTTCAGCCAAAATTAGTAAATGCCCAATTTGGGCCAACCACATTATTCTCCTAATTTTTCTAAGAACTTTTTATGTTGGGCACGACTCTTACAACTCAAAAGGATAAAAAATTATGATTGAAGTAGAACTTACTATATTTGTAGTAAAAATGAAAATAAAATGGATTTTTGACTATCGATCTAATGACATCTTGCAAATCCAATGTGGGCAACCCAGCATAGCAGGGTTGGTTGGCTAAATTAACTTCTCCTAAGCCAAATTCATATATTATATGTCAAAAAATTCATTCTAGTTTGCGAGACAATGCCTAGTGGTATCTCTCTCAACTTTTACGAGTCATTTTCACCATAGTGTGTTGTTGATGATCAAGCATGATGTGAATTTATATCATATCATCTCCTAGGCATGTTAGGCTTATGGTAATGACAAGATATAAAAGACAACTAAGATGGTAAAAATAAATAAATAAAAATCTACCCAACAGGATAACAACAACCTATCAACTATACCAACATACACCATATGACTTACATCGATACTTGATGTTTTATTGGCTTCATTGCCATCTGGAACCTATGCCTCTTTAGATACTTAATATGCAATCTATATGGGTATCCTAATGCCCAATTACCTATACAAAACGCTTAAATTACTATTAAGTTCCTTAATACTCCTTAAAGCCATTCTAACTGATACTTTTGACATACCAAGATGAAAGATATTTACATTAGGATAAAGTATGCATTTTCATCACTCACATTTGTGTACTTTGTATATATAAGGTAGTTCTCTCTCTCTCTCTCTCTCTCTCTCTCTCTCTCTCTCTCTCTCTCTCTCTCTCTCTCTCTCTCTCTCTCTCTCTATATATATATATATATATATATATATATATATATATATATATTATTGTTTTTAATTACACACACACCTCGATGAAATTTCCAAGTTACAATGGACGATAGTAAAAAAGGCTTGGTTTAACGATGGAATATGTTCGTCGCTAACGGAAAATGTCTATCACACGCATCCTTAAATTGGAAATTATGGTGATTTGCTTTGGGATATTGTGACGGAAGTAGTCCGTCGCAAAATTACGACGGCTTTAGTCCATCGCCACTTAAAGATTTCAGTAGCCTTTCAAACAAAAACTAATCAGTGACGGATTTTATTTTCTTTGGCAACGGTTACTGGTCCATCGTAAAATCACTTTTACCCCAACCTAATTTTATTTTTGTAAAATTTAGTGAAAATTTGTACTTTATTGCAATTTAAGAAGTTTTTTTAAAATAATTTCAATGATTTAATTGTATTTATTTGTATCAATTGATTGAATGCATCTATATTCATTTTTTTCTTATATCAATTGAGTGGAAATTATTATTAATTATTTTTTTCTTTAAAACTTATATTTAAATGCTTTGCAATATCACGTGAGAAATCACTCTACATCATTGGTATTTTATTGAAAATCGAGATGTTAGAAGTTCGAAAAAAAAAAATGAGATTAAAAAAATCAAGATTTTGATAAATAATTGACATTTTGAAAAACAAAAATTTTGAGAAGTTCAAAAAAAAATTATGATTTTGAAAAAAAAAAATAGTAGAGAAGTTCTAAAAAATAATAATAATTAACAATGTTTCAGAAAATTTGAGATTTTGAATATACGTTTGCTTAGCAAAGCTGACTAATTTTAGAAACTTAGGATTATATTTAGAGTTGGAAGCATATGTTGAGGCGGTGTATGAATCAATTGCCAAATTGGACCGCCTCCAGTCTTTGCATGTCATCAGGAATCGACCTACAGAGAATTCCAACACATTTCATGAAAGATGGGCTGAATTTGGGATGAAAGTTGTTTCTAGCATGGACTGGGTGGTATGCTATTTACTTATGTTCAATGGAAAAAATAAGAATACTGAATTTCATGCTCATGATATATGCAAAATGAGCTTCTTTTCACTATAATGTGTCATTTGGATGGGCAGGGTATGCATATGGATTGCATTGTTGTTGTTCTTATTTGCTATTTTGGAGGCATGCTCCATTAGAAATAGGTTTACCTACATAGTCAGTGAACTATTTGGTCTGCTTATCAAGATGCTCTTCATGCAACAAGCTATTAAAGGATTTTAATGCCTATTTTGGTGAGCTTCATGTATTAGGATGTCTTTCAAGAAGACCCATAAACCAATTCTTTCAAATATATTAATGACTAATTTCTACCATTGATGGCATTTGGATAACTTTCAAATTCAGCTAAATCAACATCGTTAAAAATTAATGAAAAATAAGATAAATCAATTGTCTTAGTTGGAGATCCTTTTGTGGCTAAAATTGAATAGAATAACATTAAATAATAATAATAATAATAATAATAATAATAATCAAATGGGTTCCTTAGGTTTTTATTGTTCTTTTCCACCATCATTTGACATTTTCGATCAAGCCAATATGAGAACATGTTAGAAAAATATGATCATTCAAACAATTATCTTACTGAAATGTATCGTCTCAATAAATTTTTATGAGATGTTAGCCATTACTCTTTCATCAAATCACCTTATCATTAATTCATGGATTAGCTGCTATATAGGGACTTGTGGATGAGTTTCGCATACCCAAACGAGAAAATCAAAATTCAATAGAATTCATACCTTCTTAGAGGTTTGCCAATGGCATGTTTCCTTTGGTCCTGTCATTTGGGCTTCTAATCACAACATTAAGAAACCGAAAAGCATGATCATGGCGATATGGAGCTGGTAAGTATAACTACTAGATTCGAGCTTATTCTTTGAACTTGAGGAAGTCCCATAGGTGGTGAAATCCCACTGTGGTGTGCGTGGGTGCAAAAAATAAAAATAAAAAAAGGAAGTCCCTTGATAATATACAAGAGATGTTCATAATTAATGCATGTTTGACATGCTTAAATGGGAGTTCCACAGTCCTTAGGGAGATGAAAAAGTTCTTGGAGGCATATCAAAAGGAGTCAGGGCAGAGAATAAACCTGAGGAAGAGCTCATTTATCCACTCGCGCAAGCTACCTGAGGCTAAACTTTGATCCATCGAATCGACCCTCGGCATCGCTAGAATCACATGGGCCTTTTCTTACCTAGGTGTCCCTTTGGTTACGGGCAGAATTAAAGAAGCAGACTTCTAGCCTATTGTCGACAAGGTAGATACTAATATCCATGGTTGGCAAGCCAGGTGTCTGTCACAAGCCGGCAAGGCAGTCCTGATTTCGTCACGTCCTAAGTAGTATCCAGATTCATTTGTTGGAGGGAGCACACATCCCATCTCAGGTGTCGCTCTCTCTAAAGAAGAGGTTCTCCTCTTTCTTCTAGGGTTGGAAAGATGGAAAAATCAGAGGAGGGGGGATTAGGGATTAGGAGATTGAAGGAAACGATGGTGGTGCTGCACTTAAAGATGGCTTGGGCCATCAAATTTGGTCAAGTTAAGAACCTATGGGGTTCCTTTATGGCTACCAAGTACAGTAAAGACCTCTTTATGTCTAACCCTCCTAACCCAGCATTGTTTGCTTCCCCATTATGGAAAAGGATCCAAGCTCTCCTTCTTACTACTGACGGCCTTGTTCAGTGGAATCTGGGAGAAGGTAGATGTAGCTTCTGGCACTCGAACTGGTCAGGGCTTGGCCCTCTTCAGAGGTTAGTTTCTACTCCTATTCCTCCTGTTATTCATTCAATGAAAACTTCTCAGGTGTTGGGCAAGGAAGGCCCCCTTGCGCTGTCGGTTGTCTTCAACTTCTAGCCATAAGCAGTCATTGACCACATTTTCCAGCTCGATTTCTGCATCTCTGAGGGACTAGACTCCCCATGGTGGCCTTTCTCTCCTTTAAGTAATTTTACAGTTTCCTCGGCATGGCGAAAGTGTAGAGTTGCCATTCCCCATAGGGCCTGGTCGAAATGGGTCTGGCGCGAGGCCCTTCCCCCTAGAATCTCTCTTTTTTCTTGGCGAATCCTTATGGGTGCAGTCGCGATGGACGAGGCAGTTCAAGCTCGTGGTATCATGCTGGCGTCGAAATGCTTCTGTTGTGTGGGCGATCCCCGATAGAGACATGAGCCAGAAAGTATTCATCACCTATTTCTGCACAGCTTCTTGGTCAAGGCCCTAAGGTCCTTCGGTAACAGGTTCAACATCCATCTGTTGGAATCCCAGTTGATAGGAAGTAGGCTTACTCAATGGTGGGGAGCAGGGATGTTTAGATTGGAAAATTAGGTGGATCACAAGATTGCCTCGTCTGTTATATTCTGGGTGATTTGGAAATGCTGAAACACTGCTCTGTTTGACTAGAAGCAGTTGTCTACGGCCACAGCTATCTCACAGGTCTTTTGGTGTTCTCCTTTTTGGGTTGCAAGCTCTCCGACGGGCCGCCAATTTCATTTCCTCCCCTTCACTCTCCCTACTCTGCTGGGCACGCAGGATCGGCCTGGAAGTTTGCTGGGTAGGTCCCACGCTGCTTCCTCAAACTTCTCCTCTCCCTCTTCCCACCTGGTGGTGCGTTGGCAAAGGCCTCCTCCTAGCTGGGTGAAGATCGACATGGACGGCTTGGCTTTAGGCAACCTGGGTCAGTCCAGAGGGGGCGAAATCTTCAGCGGAGAAAGAAGAGAATTTTTGTTCACTTCTTGTCAAGGTATGGAGTTGGCACTAGTGTGAATACTGAGCTTAGGGCCATCCGGGATGGCATGGAGATCTATCTAAAGAAAGGTTTTAGTAAGGTGATGGTGGAGTCAGACTCCCAGTTTGTGGTTAGGATCTTGTTGGGTTCTGCCTCTCCCAGTTGGAAGTGGGACTATTGGTATGCCAATATCAATCAGCTTAAGCTCAGGGGGCAGTTCCAGTTCCTCCACATCTACAAGGAAGGTAATGTGGCGGCAGATGTGATGGCGTAATTAGGTAGTTAATGTAACTCCTCCTACCTCTGTAGTTGCTTTCAAGACCTACTGCTAAACATCAGAGGTTGCTTATTTCTTGGTAAGGTCAGCCTAGGAACGTTAAGGGTTTCACCTAGGACGAACTAATCTTGGTGGTTCAGATTGGGGGGGGGGGGGGGGGGGGGGGGGGGGGGGGGGGGGGAGCTGGTCTATGATGTTGGGGCTTATTTGGGCCTAGGTTCCCCCGTTTTGGTTGTTTGTTTCATGTGGGCTCTTCTTTGGCTCAGTGAGGCCCGGTATTTTTTGTGTGGTGCCCTCCTGTTGAGTTCGTTTATACATCCCCTATTCCTGTTAGTAATACATCGAGGCATGCCCCGTTTCTTAGAAGGAAAAAAAATGCTGCCACACTTTAATTTTTCCTATTTACTATATATTTGGTTTAGTTTTCTATTCAAGTCACTGAGCATCCAAACACACCAAAATGATATTCAGTCTAGTTTTATATTTAGGTCATTCTTTTGAATTTTCTTAATGGGATCTTATTAAACATTCATACGAATTTTTTTACATGACTACAGGGTGTAACAAATTCTAGAAAAAATAAAAAAATAAAAAAATAACAACAACAAACCTAACCTTCCTTGTTATTTGCAGAAATTTTAGTGACGGACCAAATCCGTCGCTAATTTCTGCACAAGTTGAAAATAGATGACGGATTTGAGGTCTGTCGCTTCTCCTAAGATCAGCGACGGACCGTATTCATCACCAAATTTTATAATAACTTTGGTTTGTACATAGTTCAGCGACAGATTTTTAACTTTAATTTAAATGGACCCCATCCGTCTAATTTTTACGACAGCAAACAGCAATGGACCATGCAACGGACCATGTCCGTTGTTAATTTCATTTTGCGATGAAATTTCATTAAATTCATGATTTTGGCATAGATATGTTTATAGCACCATGATTTATGTCAAACATCTACACCATGCATCTGGTGAGTTCCCTCTAGGTTATGGAATATCCTAAAAATTAATCAAATTCAGAGCTAAAGTGAGTTGCATTATCTGAAAGCATGCCTAAAACATTTAAAAGTGCCTGGTAGGGCCCACCTGAGTTTTGGATACAATTGAAACTTGTCGTGACCCCTCATCCAAATTGGACATACATTATGGATGGGTTGGATGTCTGAACCACATATATGTAACAAGCCCTACAAACAATCATGAAGGTTTTGATGGGTGGGTTTAGACTCTCGACTATTGTCTATGGTGTGGTCCACCTAAGTTATGGATTGACCTGATTTTTTCCCATGTCCCACCATGGAAAGGTGCATCCAATTGATGGGGTGGATGCCCAACATGGATCATGATGGGGCCCACTACACAGATTCATGCTCAGCTACGAACCTGAGCAACTGTACATCTTTGCACACGTATCATGGGCCCAAAATCCGAACAATCTATGTAATATGGCAGCCCATGAAACTCCTAGCGCCCAACTTTCAACCTGATCCAAACCTCTAGTGAGCCGTAGCAAAGAGAAACAAATCAAGGAAGTTTGCTTTTGCCTTAGCCCACCATAGTTATGGATTAAGATAAATGTTGGGCCCTAGGGTTTCATAAGTTGCTAGATCACATGGACTATTCAGATTTTAGGCTTATATTATGTGAGATGAGTTCTCAAAAAGTTCACAAGAGTTCTGATAAGAATTACTATGCAGGCAAGCGTTTCACTATATATACGTGAATGATTTGTAATTAAAGACCCTTGGAATAACCTGGCATGCATATCAATGACCATCTTTATTTTGCCATTATTATATGATTGGAGCATGAACGTAGTTTTAAATATTTATTAATATATACACCAGTGCATGCACATGTGTTAGGCAATATCCTAACATTAAATAGCTTTCATACATGTGGGCCAGTTTCTTAATGCACTGTTGGCTATGTGAAATGCCTAAATGGCTATAAGTTCCTTAAAAACTCATGAAAATTAGTCTAATTGATGTTTTGGACATACCAAGACAAGATATTTAGATTAGGATAAATCATGCATTTTCATCTCTTACATTTGCATACTTTGTATATGCAAGCTAGTTCCTTTTTTTTTTCTCTTTTAATCTCATGTGTGTGTGTGGGGGAGGGGGGGGGGGGGGGGGGGGGGGGTTGGAAATGGTACTATGAGGGAACTTCCCATGAGGTCAGTTATGTGGGCCCCACTATACTATCTGTCAAACATGTACCCCATCAATCAGATGCACCATTCCGTGGTGGGCCATGGGCTTAAAAATCAAGTCAATCCATGACTTGGGTGGGCCACACCACATACAACAGTTGAGAGGGGTTACCCTCCCATTAAAACATGTATAATCATTTATTGGGCCTATTGACCTGTGGTTCACAAATCCAACCCATCCATTATGTGTCCCACCACTACAAGAAATCCCACTTTTAGCGATGAAAATTTTCATCGCTAAAAGTCAAATTTTCATAGCTAAAAAGTTTTAGCAACGAAAATTTTCGTCGCTAAAAGACTGAAGCTGAAGGGTTTTATCAGCGAAAAATTGGATTCATCGCTAAAGGCAAGCTTTTTAGCGACGAAAATTTTCGTCACTAAAAAAACTTTATAAGACTTTTAGCAACGAAAATTTTCGCTACTAAAAATATTCATTCCACTTTTAGCAAAGAAAATTTTCGTCGCTAAAAAAACTTTACAAGACTTTTAGCAGCAGCGTTCGCTGCTAAAAAATATTCGTTCCACTTTTAGCGATGAAATTTTTCGTCGCTAAAAAATAAATGTTACACTTTTAGCAACAATATTTTTCGTCACCAAAAATAATTACAAAACTTTTATCGACGGAATTTTTCGTCACTAAAAACTAAATGTTAGACTTTTAGTGACGATATTTTTCATTGCCAAAAATAATTACAAAAACTTTTAGCGACGAAAAATTTCGTCGCTAAAAAATAAATGTTAGACTTTTAGCAACGATATTTTTCGTCGCTAAAAATAGTTATAAAACTTCGTCACTAAAAAATACATAAGAAACGTTTACCTACAAAAATTTTCGTAGGTAAAAGTCTTTATATATATATATATATATATATATATATATATATATATATATATATATATATATATATATATATATATTCCAGCACAAATTCCACACAAATTCCTGATATACACCTGTTACAATAAATTTCATAGATATTCTTCCTAATATACACCTATTATATAATATATTTTATCATATTCACATTCACATCCACTAAGTACAAAGACTATAGAACCTAACTATCCTTTATTAGGATTAATGTAGGAGCAGTTCTAAACTTGCATAATTCCTGTAAAAATAAATCGCATGATACAATCCAGTTCACATGAGTGCAAGAAAGAAAAGTAACCATTGATTTGGAAGAAAATAAAAAAATAAAAAACCATTAATGTGCATCACTTCACAAAAACCTACAACCCATCACTGCAATCACAAAATAAGTCAATGAATCACTTCACAACCATCCATTCTGCATCACTTCACAAGCATGTGCATTCGTTACAAAAGCCTAGGATCTGCTGCAATAAGGAAAAGTCAATCAGTTACACAAATGAGTTGATGAAACAGGCTACAAATGAGTGCATAAAGCCCAAGTACTACTCCTACATGTGGTGATAGGTCTATATCCATGGCTATCAGTTTAGAAATGAGTGCACAAAAGGAAAGTAACCATTGATTTGAAAAAAAAAAAAAACTTGATATCATTTCGTAACCATCAATGGCTATCATTTCCTTCTTTTTTGTTATAACTTGCAGTAACAGCTTCCTTCTTTTTCCCATTAAAATGCTACTAGCAAAGCAGAATGGAAAATATACCAATCACTTTGCATAGAGAATGACAACATCTACAGTGGCAAGGTTGATACCCAGACTAATGTATCAAGTAAATGCAATTTTATTTAAGATGATGCATAACAGAAAAGACCAACAAGTTTGCTTCTCACCCTATCAGGTTCGCCACCCTGTGTTTTCACCAAGGCCCAAATATCAGGTTGATTCAAAACTCAGGTGGGCTACCCCATGGGGAATAGTGGAGATGGGAGGCCCCACTGTTAAAATTCAGGACATTCCAACACTCATGTGGGCCACACCAAATGAATTTAGAGTTTTTAGAGATGATTTTACACCATCCCCTATGACTTGCCCAACCTAAGTCTTGTATTGGACTTATTTTAAGGATCCACGGTGAAAATGTGGTGGTGCACCTGGCAGATGGAGTGGATCTGGTGCACATTCTCACCCATGTGGTCAACACAAAGAAGTAACATGTGCAGAAAATGCAGTGCAGAGATGGTATGTCTGTCAAAACGAAGATGAATTGTGGATCAAGTGTTAACACAAAGAAGTAAAATGTGTAGAAAATGCATTTCTCATACTCTCTAACATATATTATAACAACTTAGCAAAGTGACTCACTGATAATTACATTGATTTGCTAGTTTGGACTGCTTGAAACCTGCTCTTGCTTCATCAGCCCAATCCTAAAATGTAGTGCAGAGATGGTATGTTTGTCAAAACAGGGTTGCCACCATACATGCTGCATGGATTGTACATCCAAGTAGAGAAATTCCATTAATATGCTCAAAGGACTTACTTGACACATGATCTGAGCACCCCAAGTCTTGGAGTTATTACAACTTAGTAACTTTGTACGTATGGGAGACTGAACATCTGGATTACCTTTCTAGACTGAACATCTGAACAATGGAGCTCATCAGATCACCGCAATGGATCACATAACCATTGGCTCCACTTTTACAAATTGAATAACCAAGCACACTGCACAGAATTTACTAAGCCAAAGTGCGTGTGAAGCCCTGACCATCCACATGTCATACGTGCGCAAGATTTAAGCATTCCATTGGATGGGCCTCACTGTTTGCATGATTTGATAGTTTTTCTAATTCATGGTTAAAGATGATCAAGGTCTTAGTCGCGTAGACACCGTGTCTGATGGAGCATATATATGATGGTACCCTCACTCAAGAGTCAGTTCTTTTAAAAATAAAAAATAAAAAATTTATGATCTGGACTCAAAAATTAGTTATATCCAAATCTCAGGTGGACCATACAATAAGAAACAGTGTTCATAGAATGCCCACAATTAAAAACTTTCTAAGGCCCACCGTAATGTTTAGTTTCCATCCAAACCGTTGGTAAGGTAAAAAAAAATAATAATAATAAATAAAAAATCAGAGATATCCAAAAATTAACACAATCTAAAATTGGAAAGAAATCAACTTAGATTGGCTATTAAAAAAAAAAAAAAAAACTGCTCAATAAGGTAACTTGTAAACCCAACAAAACTTAGAAGCTATCTTTGACTTGAATTTACCCCAAATGATGAACTCGTCAGACAAAAATCTATTGCAAACTCACTATTATCACGTTCATTAGTTAATCTGCGTCCATAGATACCTCTCATAGACACGCATGCCACACATGTGAAACGTCATTTTCAAACCAAACAATACTCGCTATTTGCAAATCTCATGTGGCCACTTCATTCCCCCACTCTCTCCCTCAATTTCCCTACTCTCGCCTCTCCGTCTCTCTCTCTTGAAGTAAAAAAGAAGAAAAAAAAATCTCTTTTATGTTTTTTCAATCCATCTTCCATTTTCTTCTTAACACGAAAATCCATATTTATTAATATTCCCATTTTTTTATTTTTCAAAAGAATGAGTTCAGACTCCGAATGCATCGGCTCCAGCACTCATACTTTCAGCTCAAACCCTAACCAAGGACTCCAAAATTACCAAGTACTCATAAACATTCATTGCAAGCATTTTCTGTCGATGTGCATGACAACCATACTGTTACGATCAATCCTCTTATGACGACAAAAATGAGTTTTCTCATCCGCAATAGCATGATATAGGAATCGGATATACGCCTTACCTGCTTCTAATGAAATTTCACTTTTCAATGCTCTTAAAAGCTAAAGACAATTCACACTGAGTACAATACTAGCCTTCCTCATGGTTTACCTGAAGTTATACTAATAGTTCATGTTGCAGAAATTAAAAAGATGATGATGATGCATACTCACAGAACACTAAGGAGAGATGTATGGACATCACTACCATGTGTTCACAAGTTCACCCTTTGCTTTTGTAAATGAATAATTAACAAATAAAAATAAAAATAAATAAAATTTGTTGAGTCCCATTTAGCTAGCAAATGTGTGACATTTGTAGCATTTGTTGTCTAAAATGTAGCTACTATTAAAACATGAGCTAGAATTCAAATAGTACACAATTCTTAATGTCTAGTTCTCATCCACCATATGGCATAAATGCATGGCAAGTTGGCAACCCAGACAATATAAATTACCCTGAAAAACAAAGAGCATACAAAATAACAAATTGAGGCCCCATTGTTGAATGTAGCCCAAATCCACACTTGATTCTGCGATCTTAACAATTTGATATTTCTCATTGAATTTGGGCCTCTAACCATTTTATTTGTTAAATGCCAATTTGATAGATAAATGGTGTTGAACTACCATTGTATCTTCAGTTTAAATCTGTAGTGTTTCAGTAAGCACAATAATCAATAACTTAAATGTGCATTTTGTTAAATGTAAGCACTTAAAGATTGCTTCCCAATGTGAGCCCATTTCTTGTTATATAGAGACATGTCTAGAAGCAGCAAAGAATCATGAGAGTGATTGGAATTCTCATGGCATGCTTAGAAATTAGAAACCCAAGTTTGGTTAGTGAGGTTTAGATGAAATGGAAACATGAAGTGAAAATCTTCTGCAACAAGGTAATCCTACAAGCATATATTGTATAAAAAACAACCTGGGTCCTTTAGTCTTCCAAACTCCATTTGGGCCACAGAATAGCATTGCTACAATGGGTTCTATCAGGGTCCTTCAACCCAATGTGGGAGAGATGGCATTGACGGCATCATCTTGTACAATCACACGTTTCCTAAGCTGCACAAAACAAGATGGATTAGAGGGTTTTCCTTTGATGTGATGATTTTTGTTATTTGGATAACACAAAACAAGATGGATTGGACTTTGCTTTTCCATAACTTAGATTCTTGACACTAGAAACAAGGTGAGTATTGGAAGAAGAAAATGAGATTTCCACGTACTACACAAACAGTAAAAAAGCATATGTGTACCTCCCAAAAATAAAAAGTAAACGGGAGTCTGGATTCAAAGATCATATAACTAGTGTAGCCAAAAAAAAAGAATTACATATGCTTGTGTCTTTCTAAAATAAACGGAGGCAGTTTGATAAAATCACAGAAATAATCAACCATGTTGGTTAAAAAGGCATGGGTATTTGATTTTGATTACTTCAAATAAGAAAGAAGAAAGAAAATTGATCACTTCCAATGAGAAAAAAGAAAGAAAAGAAAAAAAAAAAAAAAAAAAGGTTGTAAAGATGATTAATCTGACATGATAAATATTAAAAACTAGCATTAACAGTTCCCACTTTTGCTTTTGGAATGAGACAGCCCTTGGATTCGTCCTTCATGTCAACTGTAGACGTCAAAATCCCTGCTCATGATGGAAAAAATAGATTATTATTATTAATTCACAAGCGTCGACAAGGGAACATGATAGGCAACAACCCAAATTGGACTTACTCTTCTCAATAGCCAACCCTCTTTCTTTGGAATCTCTGCAATTGTGACGGCCGTAGTGATTGCTGAGGTAGAAAAAGCAAGCAAGTTGAGCTAACATAATGGTGATAATAAATAACTCAAGAATGCTATTGAATCTCACAACCTGTATAAATGATACAAACCCATTTATTTGGTTCTATTAATCATGTTAATAACCTATGAGGATTTAAAAATAATAATAATAATCTCCTACTTGAAGAATGAAAAGTTTGAAACTTTGAATGAAAAACCCTTTTTTTGGGTAGTAAAAAATCTATGAAATTCTTGTAGTTGTGTAGAAATGTGAGCCCAATTAAGATCAGCGATTGTCAAATTTTTGAATCATAAAATGGTGGGTCCTACTTTTCACATAACCAAGTATAACATCCCAGCTTGTATGATTCAACTGGGTCCACAAGCAGAGATCCCAACTTTATGTATACCTCAATATTAATGATACTAAACATATTCTACATAAAACTTATTTCCATGCCAATGAGCAGATGGTATGATTTTTG
This sequence comes from Magnolia kwangsiensis, assembly GCA_037074715.1. Classification (NCBI taxonomy): domain Eukaryota; kingdom Viridiplantae; phylum Streptophyta; class Magnoliopsida; order Magnoliales; family Magnoliaceae; genus Magnolia; species Magnolia kwangsiensis. The sequence continues at coordinate 128,810,107 of CM073575.1, read as the reverse complement.
TCTTATGACATCCAAGAGTAAAAAGTCTAAGGAACTTTCTGGTTTATCCTTTATGTGATCACCATTGGGTTCAACCACCTTTTTAGCAAGCCAACCCAATGTGAAACTGTGAAAATTGAATTTGAGAAACCATGAAATTTTATAACATTGTGATCAATTACCAAAAGACATGAGTAAATACTAAAGAACTCATCCAGCCCAAATCAAATAGACAAAAACCCAACAGTTCCTCATTCTAACCCCTTGAGCAGATTTTCAAGAAGCAATGGTGGAAATAGAAGCAGGGGAAGATCCCATTCTAGCCCAATGTTCTCTTCATTGCTTCAAATGTAACTTGATTCCATTCCTGCCTCTATATTTTATAATCCTATTCATTGAAAATGCCATGGAAGAATTGTTCAAGGCTAAAATTGAATGTAACTTGATTTATAAAAAAATAATAATAATAAAAGGAAGCACAAATGATCTGCTAGAAAACAAGAGGCCACAGTATTACTATATCAAATATGTAAGGCATTGTGTCGTCATTCTTTCAAGAAGATACAAGTGCCTGCATTCAAATTCCAGAAACAATCAACAACTGAAACTGACTATTTTATTAAGACATGATACTCGTTAAATAACTGTATTTTTATTTCGAGCTGCTTTAAATGGAAGCATGAAAATAAGTAACACCACATAGTACTGATTTTTTTTTAAAGATTGTGACTGCATGAAAAGAAAATCTCCTTATTCAACTAACACATGATACTTGCAAATGATTACATGCATACATCTCTGTATGTGGTTGTATTTCTAACCTGTTCACTATGGTAGCGGCAATTAATTGCAACAGCTATATATCCTCATGAAGCATGTTCCTAAGGAAATGAAATTGGCAGATGAGAAGCCATGCTGTTGTGAATTCTATATAATGACAAATGAAGGTCCCCATTGTGGATGGATCATAGCTTGAAATCGCACTGACCAGACGATCTGAGTAATCAGGATCCACTTGTCAAGTCTCTTTTGAGATTCTGAGTAATCAGGATCCACTTGATTGGAATTGGTAGGATTTACAATAAGGACATCCCATGTGTCCATCCTTGGGCCCACCAAAACTTTGCCCTTTCTAATTCTATTGGTCAATCATCATGCAATACTTTTAAAGGACCCAAAGGGCCAAAGTGTAACATCTCGAAAATCGGGGGTCGAGCATAAACTCTACTCCCGAGTTCCAGAACATCACTTATGCAACATTTTCAATGATGGATGAATGTCGGCGGTAATAATACATAAAACATGAGGTGGATTAAGTCAAAACAACATATCATACTCCAGAGACAGTTAAATTTCCCAAGCGGAAGACTGTAATAAATATATAAAATGTATAAATGATTGTAAGTCTCCAAAGTGTGAACATGTTACCCGGTTAACTAAATACATGTATACTCCAAAATAGAAAGAAAAGAATATACATGGGTGTATAAATAAAAGGCAAAATACCAAGTGTATTGGCATCTAATCAATAACCCTGTAAACCCATTGATCAGAACCTACATATAGGAGGAATCCTCCTCCTCATCATAAAGTCCGACTTTGCTTCGCAAGCAACTCCATCATCTGAAACTAAAACAGAGACTGTTTGGTGTGTACAACACCATCCCGTAACGTGGGAGTGAGTAGCTAACTCAATGGAATCATAGAGCAAAGATTAGCATGTTATCAAATCAATCACGCGATAATGGTAAAGCAAGTAATCAAACATTCCTAAACACTGTGATTAATGCAAGAATGAAATGACATGATGGATGCCCTCGCCAACATACTCCCTCATGCGACACCATCTAACGTCCGCGGCATACTTTCTTCCCTCAGTGTTCCACATCTTCCAGGCACATGCAGTGCGATATGAATATGATTACGGAGTTGTTATTAGTCCTTTTCATACAGCAGGATTGGAAAACTAGGGTACTTTCCTTATATCATTCCCAACAAGGATCCTGTCTAGGGTCGTCACTCCTAGTAGTCTCATACGATGATATATTTCTAGGTCACTGCAAGGGCTGTCAGGGCTGTTGCATGCACTCATTGCTCAGGTCCCCCATCACCTTATCAATACAGGCCTAGTACTCTTGTTGCTACAAAAGGGTCATCGCCTCACGTAGACTCAGAGTACGCTCGAGGTCACTACAAAGGGCTGTCAGGGCTGTTGCTCACACTCGTTGCACCGATCCCCCATCACCTTATCAGTGTAGGCCGACAGCTCGAATATAGTGTCCCATACCACCATAATCGGCTCACGAGTCTGGGTTGCTCACTGGTCACTACGGGGAGGTTTGTGGCCCCAGCGTAGGCCGACAGCTCGACCACGGTGTCCCATACCACCATGCCCGGCTCATGAGTCTTAGTGGATCAAGGTACCACGGTTATTAGGGTTATCACTGGTAAGTTCAACACCCTAGGTTCAAGCAGCTATGACGAATACAAGGTGAACATACAACGGTCAATCGGGTTACTTGATGAGTCCAACTAGCACGAGTGCATGTTGAATCGACTGACATGAAGTGCACAAGCACTTCGTGTGGCCTAACCACTGTCGACGACTCTAGTACGACTCGGGTTCATCATACACATCCTTCGTGGTGAATAGAATCCAACCACGAATTCTAAACTGTTACCGACTGCTTGGACTAGAGTATAGCCCCAAGCACATGTAATGTGAATCAGTAATCATATGAGATAAATAAAATTGAAATAACAAATAATTCAAGCATGTTAGCAACATGTTATAAGATACAACATAGGCAATTTAACCATACACAAGCATTTCATTTATATAAGATAATCAATTCAAATATAACAACCATGGAAGAAATCATATTCATCATCAAAATAGTTGAGAATCCTATCTCAACACTAATCTACAACCTCATTTACGCAATACTTACCTATACAAACATTTATACAAACACTTAGTCTACACACTTTAGTCTACATAGCATATGTCGGCCAAAATGTGCATTAGGGTGAATCTCTTCGCCAAACAGATCATACACGCATAACTAGTATAGGTACACAGCAAATAATCATGGCAATCATATCAGCAAAATACATACGTATACAATATTTCCTATAAATACCCAAAATACCCTAAATCTCATATTCTTCGTACGTATTCGAAATGAAAAACAGATAGCATGTTCTACATGTCAAACAGCATTCTTGTCAACAATCTACCATTAAACGGCATTACAAGCTTTGAAAACAAGTAATCTAAGCGTCTAAAATCCGCACCTTACGCCGTAGAAGCGTAAAGAAGTCGATGGAATCTCTAAGTCTTCATATACGTGGAATATTAACCTGTAATACAAGCTACATTAGCTATCTAGATACTAGCATCAATGGAAACCCTAAAACAAGTTAGGGTTAGGCTTTTCTTACCTAAGAATGACATCAAAATCGCCAGGATAATGATTGTAAAGTGATGGGTAAGCTAGATCAGTAGGGACGAATAGCAGGAAGGTTCTCCCACTTCTCTCACACTTTCTCTCTTTTCTCTCTTCTCTCTTAAGGTTTCTCTCAAATTCGTATGGGCTGAATGGGAGAGGGTTTAAGGCCTTTTTATAAGCTAAAAACTCACCTATATAGACTTAGGTCCAAGGTATACTTAGGTTATATCCAAATCAGGTCTGTTCCGATCTAACGGAGCACTTCTAGAGGTCTTGTTACTAAATGCGGTCAGACTTAAGCTCTCTAGTATTGGATCTAGGTCAAGCTAAGTTTCCATCCGGTTAGGTTTCCAGATCGACCGTGGCAGACCAGTTTCAGTTCAGCGGTCACTGAAACTCGATCAGGGCCACAAGTGCTATGACATGTAAGGGCCAACTATCCTGATCCGAGGGTAAAATTTGGTCGAATCCTAACGGTCAGAACGCTTAAAAATGTTGCGTAAGCCACACGTGCCAGATTTATTAAAAATTGAATTAATTTTTTAAATATTTTCCTTTTCTCACTCTCTTCACTCCGAACTCAGTAAAATGGTCTCAGGATATCGGTTGGGCTTGATTTTCAAAATAATTGTCAAGTCCAACTAGGCGGTCGTAATTGTCTAAGTTCATCGCTATCGGACTTTCGACGCGCAGTCTTAAATCCATTACAAAGTTTCAAAGGGTTCTTGAGAACAAACAGGTTTAGAGTTTGATCCTAAATTTTAGGGTAAGATACTACGCCAAAACAACAAAAAAAGGACAGTCGAAAACCGTCTCAAAAGGCCATAAAGGACGGTCTTGGACCGTCGCAAGGGCCGTCATATTTTGGGGCGTCGTATTATTTAAAGGACGGCCATAAACCGTCTCTAAAGAAGGACGGTCATGGACCGTCTCTAAAGAAAGACGGTCATAGACCGTCTATAAGGGTAAATAGTACAAGTATATTTTGAAGCTAAAAAGGACGGTTCTGGACCGTCTATAAAAAGGACGATCCATGACCGTCAACAAAAAAGACTGCTATATGCAGTCTCTAACAAACCATAAAAGGACGGACATGAACCATCCCTACAAAGGACGGTCGGTCTTAGACCGTCCTTAAAAGGGGACGGTCTTAGACCGTCCTTAAAAAGGACTGTTTTGGACCATCCTTTTTAAGGACTGTTTTGGACCGTCCCTGATGAACCTAAATAGGACGGTCTTAGACCGTCCCTGCTGCTGAAAGACCTGATAATAAAAAATCTGATATATTCAATTGAAACTTGTATTTTTTAATATTTTAAACATAAAAAAATGTTGCAATACAATTAAAACTAAATATTAAACAAATTTTATATTACTTCACAATAAAAAAAAATATAATATTTACAACAATAAATTAAAAATAGTCTTGAATAAAAATAAATAAATAAAAAACAAATCCTCTATGGTCTACTCCTAGCACGAGTGGCGTCAAAAGGCTGAAGTGCTTGTAGGCCTAAATTTAGGCACAATTAATTAAAATCCTGCACACGAGAAAAAAAAAAGAGTCAAAATGTAGTATTCAACAAAGATAAAATAAATGAATTAAAAAATATGCCATTAATTACAAGGTTGAAAGATTTTACCAATAATGACTTATGCAAAGAACTAGAATATGCTTTTAGGGGAATCAATTGACCAAAATACCTTTTTTTCCCTTTTGATTTTCTCCTAGAAAGTGTCAAGGTAAAGCATTTTTAGGCTCTCATGGTGTATTCATCACATTCAACCCATACAATAGGTTCATTCCACCATGATGATCATGTGAGGCCAAAAAATTCAGTCCAATAATCAGTGGGCTACATATGAATTTGAAGGTCTATGGGTGGTTTAGGCCAATCTTTTAATCCATTCCAATACAATAAACATTGGATTTAACAAACGATGTGGAATTGAGAATAGGTTAACGTTTGGGTTTAGGAAATCGGGTTCGGGTTTAGGTTTGGGTTTTCAAGTTTTGGTTTAGGTTTAGGTTTAGGTTCTGGAGTTGAGATTAGGATTAGGTGTAGGTTTAGGTTTAAGGATTTGAGAATACATTTAGGTTATAGGTTTAGTTTTAGGTTTAGGTTATAAGCTATAGGTTTAGGGAATTGAGAATAGGTAAAGGTTTAGGTTTAGGAAATCGAGTTCGGGTTCGGGATCGGGTTTAGGTTTGGGTTTTCAAGTTTAGGTTTAGGTTAGGTTAGGGAGTTGAGATTAGGATTAGGTGTAGGTTTAGGTTTAGGGATTTGAGAATACATCTAGGTTTTAAGTTTAGGTTTAGGTTATAGGTTATAGGTTTAGGTTTACGTTTAGGTTAAGGTTTAGGTTTAGGTTATAAGCAATAGGTTTAAGGAATTGAGAATAGGTTAAGGTTTAGATTTAGGAAATCGGGTTCAGGTTCGGGATCGGGTTTAGGTTTGGGTTTCAAGTTTAGGTTTAGGTTTAGGTTAGGGAGTTGAGATTAGGATTAGGTGTAGGTTTAGGTTTAGGGATTTGAGAATACATCTAGGTTTTAGGCTTAGGCTTAGGCTTAGGCTTAGGTTTTAGGCTATAGGTTAAGGTTTAGGTTTTAGGTTTAGGTTAAGGTTAGGTTATAGGTTACAAGTTTAGGTTATAGGTTATAGGTTAAGGTTTTCGGTCATAAGTTTTGGTTTACGTTAAGGTTATAGGTTTAGGTTAAGGTTTAGATTTAAGTCATAAGCTATAGGTTTATGAAATTGAAAATTGGTTAACGTTTAGGTTTAGAAAATCGGGTTCGGGTTTGGGATCGGGTTTAGGTTTGGGTTTTCAAGTTTAGGTTTAGGTTTAGGTTAAGGAGTTGGAGATTAGGATTAGGTGTAGGTTTAGGTTTAGGGATTTGAGAATACAATTAGGTTTAGGGTTTAGGTTATAGGTTAAGGTTTAGGTTTTAGGTTTAGGTTTAGGTTAAGGTTAGGTTATAGGTTATAGGTTATAGGTTAAGGTTTTAGGTCATAGGTTTTGGTTTAGGTTAAGGTTATAGGTTTAGTTTAGGTTTAGGTTATAAGTTACGGTTTAGGGAATCAAGAATAGGTTAAGGTTTAGATTTAGGAAATCGGGTTCGGGTTCAGGATCGGGTTTAGGTTTGGGTTTTTAAGTTTAGGTTTAGGTTTGGGCTAGGGAGTTGAGATTAGGATTAGGTGTAGGTTTAGGCTTAGGAATTTGAGAATACATTTAGGTTTTAGGTTTAGGTTTAGGTTTGAGGTTATAGGTTAAGGTTATAGGTTTAGGTTATAGGTTAGGTTATATGTTAAGGTTTAGGGAATTGAGAATAGGTTAAAGTTTAGGTTTAGGAAATCGGGTTCGGGTTCGGGTTCGGGATCGAGTTTAGGTTTGAATTTTCAAGTTTAGGTTTAGGTTTAGGTTAGGGAGTTAAGATTAGGATTATGTGTGGGTTATATTTTTAGGTTTAGGGATTTGAGAATACATTTAGGTTTTAAGTTTAGGTTTTGGTTATAGGTTATAGGTTTAGGTTTACGTTTAGGTTAAGGTTTAGGTTTAGGAAATCAGGTTCGAGTTCGGGATTGGGATCGGGTTTAGGTTTGGGTTTCAAGTTTAGGTATAGGTATAGGTAAGGGAGTTGAGATTAGGATTAGGTGTAGGTTTAAGTTTAGGTATTTGAGAATACATTTAGGTTTTAGGCTTAGGCTTAGGTTTAAGTTTTAGGTTATAGGTTAAGGTTTAGGTTTTACATTTAGGTTAAGGTTAGGTTATAGGTTACAAGTTTAGGTTATAGGTTATAGGTTAAGGTTTTAGGTCATAGGTTTTGGTTTAGGTTAAGGTTATAGGTTTAGGTTAAAGGTTTAGGTTTAAGCTAGGTTATAGGTTAAGGTTTAGGTTTAGGAAATCGGCTTCGGGTTCGTGATCGGGTTTAGGTTTGGGTTTTCAAGTTAGGTTTAGGTTTAGGTTAGGAAGTTGAGATTAGGATTAGGTGTAGGTTTAGGTTTAGGGATTTGAGAATAGGTTAAGGTTTAGGTTTAGGAATTCGGGTTCAGGATCGGGTTTAGGTTTGGGTTTTTAAGTTTAGGTTTAAGTTTATGTTAGGGAGTTTAGATTAGGATTAGGTGTAGGTTTAGGTTTAGGGATTTGAGAATAGGTTAAGGTTTAGGTTTAGGAAATCGGGTTCAGGTTCGGGATCAAGTTTTAGGTTTGGGTTTTCAAGTTTAGGTTTAGGTTTAGGTTAGGGAGTTGAGATTAGGATTAGGTGTAAGTTTAGGTTTAGAGATTTGAGAATACATTTAGGTTTTGGTTTTGGTTAAGGTTATAGGTTTAGGTTAAGGTTTAGGTTTAGGTTATAAGCTATAGGTTTAGGGAATTGTGAATAGGTTAAGGTTTAGGTTTAGGAAATCGGGTTCGAGTTCGGGATCGGGTTTAGATTTGGGTTTTCAAGTTTAAGTTTAGGTTTAGGTTAGAGAGTTGAGATTAGGATTAGGTATAGGTTTAGGTTTAGAGATTTGAGAATACATTTAGGTTTTAGGTCATAGGTTTTGGTTTAGGTTAAGGTTTAGGTTTAGGTTTAGGTTATAAGCTATAGGTTTAGGGAATTAAGAATAGGTTAAGGTTTAGGTTTAAGAAATCGAATTCGGGTTCGGGATCGGGTTTAGGTTTAGGTTAGGGAGTTGAGATTAGGATTAGGTGTAGGTTTAGGTTTAGATATTTGAGAATTCATTTAGGTTTTAGGTCATAGGTTTTGGTTTTGGTAAAGGTTATAGGTTTAGGTTAAGGTTTAGGTTATACGCTATAGGTTTAGGAAATTGAGAATATGTTTAGGTTTAGGAAATCGGGTTCGGGTTCGGGATCGGGTTTAGGTTTGGGTTTTCAAGTTTAGGTTTAGGTTTAGGTTAGGGAGTTGAGATTAGGATTAGGTGTAGGTTTAGGTTTAGGGATTTGAGAATACATTTAGGTTTTAGGTTTTAGGTTAAGGTTTAGGTAAAGGTTAGGTTACATGATATAAGTTTAGGTTATAGGGTCATAAGTTTTGGTTTAGGTTAAGGTTATAAGTTTAAGTTTATGTTTAGGTTTAGGTTTAGGTTTAGGTTATAAGCCATAGGTTTAGGGAATTGAGAATAGGTTAAGGTTTAGGTTTAGGAAATTGGGTTCGGGTTCGGGATCGGGTTTAGGTTTGGGTTTTCAAGTTTAGGTTTAGGTTTAGGTTAGAGAGTTGAGATTAGGATTAGGTTTAGGTTTAGGTTTAGGGATTTAAGAATACATTTAGCTTTTATGTTATAGGTTAAGGTTTAGGTAAAGGTTAGGTTATATGATATAAGTTTAGGTTATAGGGTCATAAGTTTTGGTTTAGGTTAAGGTTATAGGTTTAAGTTTATGTTTAGGTTTAGGTTTAGGTTTAGGTTATAAGCCATAGGTTTAGGGAATTGAGAATAGGTTAAGGTTTAGGTTTAGGAAATCAGGTTCGGGTTCGAGATCGGGTTTAGGTTTGGGTTTTCAAGTTTAGTTTTAGGTTTAGGTTAGGGAGTTGAGATTAGGATTAGGTGTAGGTTTAGGTTTTGGAATTTGAAAATACATTTAGGTTTTAGGTTTAGGTTTAGGTTTAGGTTTAGGTTTTAGGTTATTGGTTAAGGTTAGGTTATAGGTTATAAGTTTAGGTTATAGGTTACAGGTTTAGGTTTTAGGTCATAGGTTTTGGTTTAAGGTTATAGGTTTAGTTTTAGGTTTAGGTTTAGGTTATAAGCTATAGGTTTAGGGATTTGAGATTATGTTAAGGTTTAGGTTTAGGAAATCGGGTTCAGGTTCGGGATCGGGTTTAGGATTGGGTTTTCAAGTTTAGGTTTAGGTTTAGGTTAGGGAGTTGAGATTAGGATTAAGTGTAGGTTTAGGTTTGGGGATTTGAGAATACATTTAGGTTTTAGGTCATAGGTATAGGTTTTAGGCTTAGGTTTAGGCTATAGGTTTAGGTTTAGGTTATAAGTATAGGTTATAGGTTTAGGTTTAAGTTAGGTTGTAGGTTTAGGTTTAGGTTTAGGAAATCGGGTTCGGGTTCGTGATCGGGTTTAGGTTTGGGTTTTCAAGTTAGGTTTAGGTTTAGGTTAGGGAGTTGAGATTAGGATTAAGTGTAGGTTTAGGTTTAGGGATTTGAGAATAGGTTAAGGTTTAGGTTTAGGAATTCGGGTTCGGGATCGGGTTTAGGTTCGAGTTTTCAAGTTTAGGTTTAGGTTTAGGTTAGGGAGTTTAGATTAGGATTAGGTGTAGGTTTAGGTTTAGGTTAGGGAGTTTAGATTAGGATTAGTTGTAGGTTTAGGTTTAGGGATTTGAGAATAGGTTAAGGTTTAGGTTTAGGAAATTGGATTCGGGTTCGAGATCGGGTTTTAGGTTTGGGTTTTCTAGTTTAGGTTTAGGTTTAGGTTAGGGAGTTGAGATTAGGATTAGGTGTAGGTTTAGGTTTAGAGATTTGAGGATACATTTAGGTTTTAGGTCATAGGTTTTGGTTAAGGTTTAGGTTAAGGTTATAGGTTTTGGGATTTTAGAATAGGTTTAGGTTAAGGTTTAGGTTATAGGTTTTAGGATTTGAGAATAGGTTTAGGTTAAGGTTATAAGTTTAATTTTAGGTTTAGGTTGTAGCTTTAGGTTAAGGTTTAGGGATTTGAGTTTAGGATTAAGTTATAGGTTTAGCTTTAGCTTTAGGTTTTAGGTTTAGGTATAGGCTTAGGTTATAGGTTATAGGTTATATGTTTAGGTTAAGGTTTAGGAATTCGGGTTCGGGTTTGGATTCGGGTTTAGGTTATAGATTTTTAGATTTAAGAATAGTTTTAGGTTATAAGTATTGGTTTAGGTTTAGGGATTCTCTAGGATTATCTACTATTGAACCTAGTATTATCTACTACATACTAGTAACATACAACCAATATAGGGCACCATACCATAAGCTACAAGAATTTCATGTCCCCCTAAACAAGGTATCCTCCATTGATAACATATATATATATATTATAAGTTTTTTATTTTCATTTACATTCCCAAATACATTCATCATCCATTCAAGAAAATTGAAACAAGTACTGTCAATCTATGACTAACAATTGAAAAGGAAAATCATGCATCTTATCTTACCGACCGCCTTATGTTTCTTTTCACTTTTGTAACTCTCATATTTGTTGTAGCTGCTAGTTCACCATCAGTAGTCTCTCTAACCAAATCTTTGTGCAGTCCCTCCATTTGAAGCAGTGGTTGAAGTTACAAGTAGTAGGACTGATTAGTCTTTTCATGTTTTGAAAAAAATTAAATTCTTTATTTTTAGTTGCAAGTCTACTTATAATTATCATTGGCTCTTAATCTGTTTATAATGAAAATCTTAAATATCACCTAATAGTGCTCCTTTGATAAATGTCCTGTTTGGAACAAATAATTTATTTTATCATAAATGTCATGTTTGGAACAAATAATTTATTTTATACATACATGTGTTTTATCATAAAACCATGCATGATGCATCCAAACAAAAAAAAATCAAATGGAATTTTTTTTTATATAAACTGATTTTTTTAATATTATTATAAACATCCCATCTCTCTTTCTTGTATGTTTGGACAGTTGAATGATGAAATAAAGGAAGAAATGGCTATTTATAAAGATAAGAGGTCCACTAATTTAGAAATGAATGGTTGTTTTTTCATTTAAAGTACTTAAAAAGAGATGGGGTGGTTAGTTTTTTCTTGGATGATAGATTTAAAAGGTTACTAAATAGGTAGGGTTTCTAAGTTTGAGAAATGATTCAATGCTCTTTTGGAGCACTCTAAATTACACGGTTTTAGTTGCATTGGGTAACTTGGACAATTTAAGAGATAGATCTAGACCGTCTATTAAGTTTAGAACAAATTTAAAGGGATACCATGAAAAAATAAGACCCTTCAAAATCCTACCTATACATGGAATTTGAAATCTTTGGTAGTTGCTTGTTGTTTTCTATGATGTGCCCCACCTGATGTTTGGATCAGCCTGATTTTTTAGTCATATGATAATCATAGTGGGGTCCACCTGTTTGATGGGTTGATTGTCATAAACAGATCACATAGGGCCTGCAATGCTTGGTTCTTAAAAGAAAATAAGTAGCATATCCATCTGACATTTCAAAATAGGCAAGGATTTTTTCATAAATTCAGGTTTTATCAGGATTTTTTCCATAAAAAACACAATATAAAATGCAAAATTCAAGATAAAAAGAGAAGTGTATGAGAATTGAGGCTCTTACCATATGTTTGTACTGTCTTTATTACTGAAAAAAACAAATGTTGTGGTAGCTTTCCACATTCCATCCAAGATGACCATTTTCCTGAAATGTGCATACATGCTCTAATGTTAGAAACATCTTTATTTTATTTCTTAAACTGTACACTTTTGTACTGTTTAAATTTTCAAGATGGAAAAATGGGCATAGAAATCAAAAGGGTAGCTGTAAATATCAGTCACCCCTTCCTTTTGAGAAATGACAACATTCGCTAGCCAACATGGGGACCCCGCCCTTTGGATCAACTTGTGTCCACACATCTGGTGAGCCATACCTTATAAAATAATGTATAGCCATTGATAATAACATGAGAATGTCTCAAGTCCAACCAGTTGGACCATAAGCTACTATCCATCTATCAAATGAACTCTTAACTTGTTTTATGTGCACTACATCCAAACCTTCCAATAGGCTATCCCTATAATGTGTATCACTTATGCAAAAATCAGTCCCATTCACTCATTAAGTGGGCCACATCATAGAAAATAATTTCTAGCGGCTGATAAATATCAAAATATAATTGGTCCACATGATGAGTGAATGTGGCTGTTTTTTGGTATAAGATTATCCTCATGATGGGGACAATCTATTGAATGGTTGGATGTAGCACGCACATGACAGGTGGAAGTTAATGCGAGGTGGATGAAAACTTGTGGTCCAACCAGTTGGACTCGATATCCTCTTGCAATAAAATACAAGTGTAGTCTTCCTGATGAGTGGATGGGGCTGATTTTGCAAAAGGAGATCCTTATGGTGGGACCAACGTTTTGGATGGGTTGGATGGTGTTGAAAGTTATTTTCTGACTGGATGGTAGATAAATGGATCTTGTCTCCTTTCATATTTTAAATACCTGTGGGAAGGGATTGAGCCTCTGCCCATGAAGTAGAGAAGCAGCTGAACTGTCTAGAAAATGATAGTTATTTGTAGGAAAGGTAGTAGTTGTTGTGGCTGTGGTGGTGGTTGTATTTGCTCCAAAAGGAAAAATGGCTATGTTCACAATATCGAACTGTACCATAAAGGGAAAGCAACTGTACCATAAAGGCCTGTTTGGATTGAATGTAAACTAGAGGAATGCAAGGAAAGAAAACTTCATTAAGCAATACAACATTATTTAAACAAACATAGGGAATTCAAGTTCACAAAAACTTCCCACTGTCCAAATCTTTTTAGTAAAAGACGTCTTTACTACAACTGAATATCAGATAAATGAAATGATGAACGTAGAGAAAGTTTCTTCTTCTTTTTCTTTTCTTTTTCATTGAAGGAATTTCAATAAGCCATGCTTGAATCCAAGGTTTCTTCTAACATGAGGAATTTGAATTCACAAAAATATCATTGCTTTGTGATTTTCTACGTTGTGAATCAAATCTTTCTTAGTACAAGACTTCTTTAATACAATGGAATATTAGAGAAGTGAAAAGAAGAATGCATCCAATCAAGTTTCAAGCCAACTAGGAGCAGTCCCCTTATCAGGTTTAAATTGGGGTTTAACCATAATCCTTCACAAACTAAATGAACGTAGTTGGACAAATGGTATGAAGATTACTGAAATAGTAAAACTTTTGGCTTGTTTTAATCCTGTAAATATGCCAACTGAAATACATACACCAGCACTTACCTAACTATCAGCAAAACCACTGCGATTACAAGATGGATGGACTAAATAAATGCAGCTAAAATCCCATGAATGGTACAATCACTGCATGAAAAAAATGCAATGATTGTACTCAATACTCACCTTGTTGGAATATTATTGTACTCAATACTCAATACCACTTTGTTCCACTCATGGGCTCCTAACTTCTATAATCTGCAATGAAGTTAAATCAGAACATCAATTTCCATCTCAAAACATGGAAGTTATAAGCACTTTGTTGTTGCTAGAATTCAATTACGCTGGTTCATTATAAGTGGTTCTCTAAAATGCACGAATGATTTTTGGGATATCCCACCTGAGTTCTGTATATGACCCATCAAATGCACAGTGTTGATGTTCAACACACATCACAATGGGGCCCACACAGCTCGACCCCAATTGATGAACCAAGGTGTTAGTTGTCTTCCACTAAAGGGATGGCCTCCACTTGTGATATTAGACAAACCAGGCTCATGAATACCAGAGCCATGCATGATGACAAAGAAGCTACACATTCATTGATGAGTAACCATACCTCTGATTTTTTTTTCAACTGTACCAGTTGGCTTTTAAGATTGTTGGCCTCCTCTTCAGCAGCCTTTCTTAAATGGATTTCATTTTGAAGCAACTGGTTGACTTCAGCAATTTCCTCTGCAATAGATACTGGGCCTTGTGCGCCATGAAGAAAATAGAGACAGACAGTGAAAGTGAATTATTCTACAAAGTGATCATGCAATTGGATTTTTTCTGTTTTAAATCTTCTAACCAAAATCCACTTGAAACAGTTCTTTTCTGAAAGGGTCATCATACTTCCAATTGCATCTATAAAATACGGCATTCAACCTAGCTGGTTTATGCAAAAAAAAATAAAAAAATCAGATGTCATCATTCGTTGTTCGAGTCATTTCCTTATTTTATCCATATTAGAAGGATAGCACACAAACCAAATACTCATGAACAAGATATGCTAAGCCGGTCCATAAATGATTTAAATATCTTCTCCAACAGTAACAACACTTTTTTACACAAGATAGCTCAATGGAAATGAGAATACACACAGTAACATAACAGGTGGGGAAAGAGAACTTTCTAATTGCATTACCCAAGCTACTTTTTTACACAATATAGCTCATAAGAAATGAGAATACACACAATAACAACACTTTTTTACACAAGATAGCTCATAAGAAATGAGAATACACACAGTTACAACAGTAGTATAACAGAAATGAGAATACATACAGTAGTTACCCAAGCCTAACCTCGAAGAATGCATCAATCTTTCTAATTGCATTACCCAAGCCACCCTAAAGGTTTTGAAGAACCTCGCCCAAATGGGCCAAGAGAACTTGCAATCCACCTTGATGGCTTACAATTTTCATGTTTCAAAGATAGAGAATGCAATCATGCAAACCTTAGTTACATGAAAATCCAAATGTAAATTCACTCATTATCATCACCATCATCATAATCATCATAGCCTTTTGGTCCCATATGTCTAATATTGGATCCCTAGTAGATAACAATTAGAGGTAAATGAAGGTACAACATACATAAAAGCTGAAAAGATGGTGGGAAGTGAATGGTTACCAAAAATACACCACCTGCAAAGGGGCTATCTGTTGGTCTCATAATTGTTGCTTGCCAGTGGAACATGTCACCAGCAATAGGACCTATAATCATATAAAATATCTAATTCAGAAAAGCTAAAAAAAAAGCTAAATAGGAAGCCAAACCCAACCATAAATTAGAAACAACTAGAAAATGGACTATGGAAGTAATTTCTAGTAGTCTGCTAGTTTATTCAGCTAGAAAGAGAAGACAGAAACAACTAGTGCTTGAGAAATTAGAGCAGCTAATTCTCAGATTAAAAAACATGTCTGCTAGTCTATTCAACTAGAAAGAGAAGACAAAAATCTTTTTTTCCACGTGTCATCACTTAATCAACATGTTCACTATTTTTTCTGCTTTGATTACTTAGGGGCTGTTTGGGGCGAGGGATTTTTGGCAGGGATTTGTGAAATCCATGGATTTCAAATCTCCCCTATTTATCGTTTGCAGGGATTGTCAAATCCGTGGATTTCCTAATTACAAGCCTCCATAAATCCATGACCCCTCTGCTGTCTATCAAATGCAAGCCATTGCCCTCTCTGTTGTCTATCAAAGGCAAAAAGAAATGGAAAAAGAAAACTAGAAAATTCATGCATTTCAAAATTCGCTAATTAAACAGCAAATGTAACACGAAAATGCTGAAAATTCAGGCAAAAGTAGCATGAAGATCGGAAGTTCTATAATTAAAAATATCAAACTATTACAAGTCAACCAAAGACCCAGTAAAACAGGAAAAAAGAAAAAAGAAAATCCAAACTGATTAAATTCAACTAGATGAGCAGAAAATGCAAGAAAAATTGTAAAAATATATAAATTCAAGTGCTCTTCCAGATGAATGAGAAGATAATCAATTAAATACTCAAATGTTAATCAATGATATAGCTCATAGGAAATTCACGTCACCAGTGAGACAATTGATAGGCCATGAGCTTTTCTAATCACAAGCACATCAAGATTTTACTCATAGCAACTATTCTTCTTTTGATCTTTTAGTTTCCTACATCCTTTAAAAAAAAAAAAAAATCTTTTACTTTCCTATCTTACTACTGTGCATCAGGAAATGTCATACAACTAATGTATTAGGCTCCATTTGAATGCAAAACTGCATTGAATTTCAACAACCAATTCAAGAGGAAATGACTCGGATAGGAAAAAAATGGATGGTGAGGAAGCTGTTACTTTCCTCCCAACTTAAAGCAACTTAATGGAGCCTAGTACTTGAATATAAATATTAACGAACGTAATTCAATTCAACACAACATACAAACACATCATCAAGTTCTAAAAAAGATGTTTTTGAGTTCCATCTAACAATGTTACAGAGTCCACTTAGCAGTAGTTACAATATGTTTCTAAGTTCTATTTAACAATGTTACTAAGACCACCTAGTTACAGAAGAAGAAGTTGCCTATGTCCACCATCTGGTGAGCTGGTGATGACAACAACAACAATGATCATCCACCGGTATTCATGGAGTTAAATAAGGGTTATGGGGTCGAGCAGTGAAGAGGCAAGTGTTTGAGGACAAAAGTCAGAAATTTAGAATGGGTATCAATAAATTTGGATTTTGATTAAGAGTTGTAGCATGAATTTTATCTTTAAATTAGATATCTGTACAAGCAGTGTTATGAGTTGTTATATATATTAAATATACAATTCTGATGCCAGGCGATAACCTGACTAGATACCTGATCTGACCCAATTGATGTGTTCAATTTTTTGATCTAGATCTGTTGAAATCAATTCAGGTATCTTGGTTACCCATGGGTAACAGCCCTGATAGAACCAAGGTTTGACACATAGTCCAATACTGACATGTATCATCTACGATGACAATATGGCTATATCTGCCCGAAACAGCTGATACAGCGGCGACATGGGCAATAGAACCTCATATCGGTGGTGATGCATGAAAGTTGATTTGCAAAGCATGAATAGACTCGCTCAGTATTGAGATTATAAACACATGCACAGTCACAAAGTAGAATATATGTACAGCAATAGAGTGCACTCACAAGTAGCAAGCCCGTGCAAATTCTTTTCATGATGGGTACATGTGGATGATATCTCAGCACCCAGATGCATTTGAAGACATTGTTATAATTTAAGATACTACACAAGTCCAGTGCAACCCATATACACCAAAATTGTGACAAGCGTGAATACTCTTGAGAGACAGAGCTCTAACCCTGAAACTTCCCCAGAAACAGTGCACAAAGGGAGCATTTGTGCATTTATAAACTCCACAAGTACTTTATTATATGAATTCCTGATCTGATCATCAACTACTCATGAGATTGGGCACAAATAACTGACGAAAGGCCAAGTAGATTAAAAGGGCAAATTCAGAAATGGACAACAGATATTGGCTCTACAATTCTTCCACGTGCCGAAATGGCACATATACATGTTTCAAATAAATAAATAAAGGGCACCAGATATGAAGGACGTGGAGATCATTTCAGAAAAAGCCAGGTCATGGAAAAAGGGCAGGTCCAAGTCGACCAAGTATGCCAATCCTTCAATTGAGGAAGGGCCCACTTGGATGTCCCAAAGTAGTTGGTGCGTGTGTGTGCGCGTGCGTGCTTGCAAGATGCTTTGCCATCCAAATCATTAAAAGTTGTGTTCAGATTAGTCTTAGAAGTTTTAAGGTCAAATCTGCAAATGCATCCAGCAATAATCTGGGGCTCACATAGAATGAATCACCAAAAATTTACAGTAAAAAGGCAAAAAATAGAAGATCAAGATCAAGCAAACACAACCAAATTCCACTCAATCTAACTTCGAAATCAAATACAATAGGGAAAAGAAAAGGATCGATACCTCTGCAACATAGGCGGCGAAAGCATTGCTGGCGAACGTTCCCGTGAACGAGATCTCGGTCTTGGGCTTGAGATCAAACATGGAAGCTGAGCACTGGCACCGGAGAATGCCGATCTGGTGTAGGAAAAAGCGATCGATGGGGCCGTTTGAATGTGGGCGCTCGATGGAAGATGAAAGAGGGAAAAGAGAGAGGGAAAGGAGGGGCGCCCGATCGATTTGGGATAGAAATGGAAATCCTCTTCCAAATAAGATAAAATTTTGAAATCCGTATGATGTGAGTTTTCCACTAAATAATAACACAAACTTTATTAACGGTCATACATGTATGGGATATATTTTCTGGATGGTTAAGATTGTATTATATAATAAAAATGTATAAATATTTACCATTTACAACTATACCCATTTTTTGGATGATCTAGATAACTCTATATCTTAGCCACTATTGTTATGAACCAGTTACCACTTTTTACATTAAATACAAAACTCACAGCGAAAAACAGAAAAATGAAAATGTAAGTAAAGCTTCAGATCTAGTATGGCTTTGTGGCCCCACCATGATCGATTTGTTTCATCCATGTCGTCCATCTATTTCTCAACATAATTTTATCATCGATCCCAAAAAATGAGCATGAACTAAAACTTGAGTGGACGACACAATGTGAAAACAATAGTGATTGGACATCCACCATTAAAAATCTAGCCCATCCATTATGTGTTGCCACTTGGATGAGGGGTCATACCAAGTTTCAAACGCATCCAAATTTCAGGTGGGGCCCCACCAAGTGCTTTTATATATTTTAGGCATGTCTTCACATGATTTTAGATGGTATGGCCCATCAGAGTTCTGTATACGGATGATTTTTGAGATAACCCATAATTTAAATGGGACCCATCAAATACACGGTGTTGATTTTTAACACACATCATGGTGGGGCCCACATAGCTCAACTTCATGGGGAGTTCCCATGAGCTCGACGTATAGAACCATTTTCATATATATATATATATATATATATATATATATATATATATATATATATATATATATATATATATATATATATATATATATATATATATATATATATATATATATATATATATATATAATATTTAAAAAATATAAAAACCTATGATATATTTGTTATATCCACATCGTCCATCTATTTTGAGATATCATTTTAAGTCACGAGCAAAAGAATGAGACAAATAAAAATCTGTAGTGGACCCCACCATAGAAAACAACGGGAGGGTGATTCCCACCATTGAAACTATCCTAAGACCCATCGTAATGTTTATTTGAAATCTAACTAGTTCAAAAGTAAAAAAATAAAAATAAAAATAAATGGTTTATGGGGCCATACATTATGGTGGGGCCCACATAACACCAACCACCAGCCATTGAATGGTCTAGGGGGAGTAGCCAATCTATTCCCCTTATTTGTGGTGTGGTCCATTTAATATTTGGATATGATTCATTTTTTAGATAATTCTATAAAATTACCTCGAAAAAGGGATGAACGGTGTGTGTTGATCCCAAATTTTCGGTAAATCCAAAACTCAAGTGGACCATGCCACACAAACCAGTGTGGAATAATGATTTCCACCATTGATACCTTCCTTGGGCCCACAATAATGTTTATTTTCCATCTAACATGTTCATAATATTAAAAAGAAATGAATGAAGCAAAAACATAAACATCAGCTTGATCCAAAACTTCTATCAAATGCATGGTGTTGATGATCGACACACATCATGATAGGCCCCACAAAACTTACTAACATTAATTCTTAGAGTCTCAGGGTGTCAATAAGTTGGGTCATAATTTTGACTAGAATATTTAACCCATTTTACATGTTTGGTCCATTCACTCAATTTTACCGATTATTACCCTCAAATTAACTAGTTACTCACCCCAATCATGTTACATATGAGAAAGATATTGGGCAAACAAGATTAATCGACAATTTGAGTGAATTTTGATTTAAACATTTGAAGTTATTACTCTCCAATCTAGACTGATCAGATTGTCCAAAAATGGTTAAAGGTTGTTCATAATATCAAAAATATATGAATAAATAACACAAACATCAACTTGATCCAAAACTTCTATGGCCTCCAAGAAATTTTAAATGGTAGAGGTTCAATCACACTATTTCCTATGGTGTGGTCCACTTGAGCTTTGGATATGCTTCCTTTTTGTTCTTTAGACCTCAAATTATCTATTAACATGGATGAATGGAGTGGATAAAATAAAAAAAAATAACAGTAGATCCGACAGAGTTTAATTACTCTAGTAAGGGTAACGAGTAACTCACCTAAATGTAATAGAGAAGGGTTTTCTTAATTAAAACATTCATAATCATATATTGGGCCTGCCTAAATGTGATTTACATATCCTATGTCCCACTTTGATGAGGGGTTAGACCAAGTTTCAACCACATCCATGTCTGTATTAACTTATAAACATTGCGGTGGGCCCTAAGAAGGTTTCAATAGTGGGTGTTACTATCCCACTCTTTTCTATGGTGTGGGTCCACTTGAACTTTGGATCTGCCCTGTCAGTCAGATGCACCATTCCATGGTAGGCCACGAGCTTAAAAATAAAGTCAATCCATGACTTGGGTGGGCCACACCATATACTATAGTTGAGAGGGTTACCCGCCCATTGAAACATTCATAATCATTTATTTGGCCCACTTAGATGTGGTTCATAGATCTAGCCCATTCATTATGTGTCCCACTTGGATGAGGAGTCAACCCAAGTTTCATACACATCCAAAAATCATGTGGGCCCCACTAATTAAATGCTTTTATATGTTTTAGGGATGTCTTCACATAGTTTAATTTAGATATTATGGCCTACCTGAGTTTCGTATACGATAGATTTTTGGACTTAAAGGGGACACATCAAATGCATGGTGTTGATGTTCTACATACATCATGGTGGGGCGCACACAGATTAACCTCATGGGAAGTTCTTATGAGGTGACCTTATAGTACCATTTTACTATTTAGGTAACTCTTTCATGGGTGTTACTGTAACTGCGTAGGGCCCACCTTGATATATTTTATGTATATTGACACCGTCCATATATTTTTCCATCATATTTTAGGATGTGATTTCAAATCATAAGAACTCAATAATCTCAGGTGGGTCATGCCAATCAAAACAATGATGAATAATTATTAAAAACCTTTTGAAGGCCATAAAAGTTTTGAATCAATTTAATCTTTGTGGTTTACAATCATCTAGATCTTCTTTACATTATCAACAAGTTGGATTGCAAATAAACATTACTAAAACCTTACGATGGGCTCTTTATAATTTTTAATGGCGAGATACTATATTATCATTCTTTCTAGTGGTGTGGTCCACTTAAGATTTAAATATACACAATTTTTTATACCCGGCCCAAAAATGGGTTGGAGAAACATAGGGGCAATAAGGATATACAACACATCATCAAAATCTCACTTTTGTTAACTTTTTAATTTTTTTTGTCAAAATACAAAATTTAGTTTTATTTTTTAAAAAATATATTTTTTTACAATTTGTCAATTTTTTCACAATTTTGTTTAATTTTTTAAATTTTCTTTTCCAAAATATCACTTTTTTTAAAATCTCACTTTTGTTATATAACTTTTTAAGTTTTCTTGTCAAAATACAAAATCTAGTTTTCTTTTTTTAAAAATATATTTTTTTACAATTTGTCAATTTTTTCACAATTTTGTTTGATTTTTTAAATTTTCTTTTTCAAAATATTATTTTTTAAATCTCACTTTTGTTATATAACTTTTTAATTTTTTTTGTCAAAATACAAAATCTAGTTTTCTTTTTTAAAAAATATATATTTTTTTACAATTTGTCAATTTTTTCACAAATTTGTTTAATTTTTTATATTTTCTTTTTCAAAATATCATTTTTTTATTGAAATCTTTTTTTTTTCAAAGTTATCAACATTATTCAAAGTTAATTTTTTTTTCAAAATGTAGATTTTTATAAAATCACAGTTTTTTTTAAAAAAAAAAACATTATTAATTATTTTTTCTAAGCTCAAGTCTCACTTGAGCATTAGAGACGGTTAAGGACTGTCTCTAATATAGACGGTCTTCCACGATCCTAGAAGAGAGCTAAGGACCGTCTCTAATAGAGACAATCAGTAACAGTCTCTAATAGAGACGGTCTTTGACAGTCTCTAATAGAGACGGTTTTTGACAGGGCAATAAGATGGCTAAGGACCGTCTCTAATAGAGACAGTCAGTAACAGTCTCTAATAGAGACACTCATTGACAGTCTCTAATAGAGACGGTCATTGACAGTCTCTAATAGAGACGGTTTTTTACAGGGCAATAAGATGGCTAAGGACCGTCTCTAATAGAGACGGTCTTTGACAGTCTCAGATTACAAGTAAAAGACGGCCAATGACCGTCTCTAATATGGACGGCTAGTGACTGTCTCAGATGACTGCATATAAGATGGTCGAAGACCGTCTCTAATGCGGACGGTCTCTGACCGTCTCAGATGAGGTATATAAGACGGTCAAAGACCGTCTTAAATTATTTGTGGACGCAGAACATTTAAAGACAATATTATGGACGGTCAGGAGGCGTCCCTAATTTTAGAGACAGTTTACGGCCGTCTCTAAAGCGTCTTTAAACCAAGAAATTTTAGAGACGGTCCAGAACCGTCTCTAAATCCGTCATTTTTTTTCATTTTTCACATAGTGAGATAACGTCAATGATTCTATAGGTTTTGGGTCTTACAGATCGTATTTAAAGTGGTTGGTGCTAATTTTGCAGGAAATCTAGTGTAGCGCTGGCTAATTCACGTTAAATTTCTAAAGAATTAGGTTCTAAATGATTTCTTTGGCTTTGGAATTGAGTTCTGAGAGTGATATGGTTGACCCATTGCCTAAGGACGTCTAACTCCAGGTTGGTAAAAATTCGGGGTGTTACATAAAGATAGGTACAATATTCTCCAAAGGCCAGGAGTTCACTTGGCATCCTCATGCAACTGTTTCACAAGCATCTTTGCATCATCTCTCATGGCCAAAAATAAAAAATAAAAAATCATGCAATGTCACCCTAAAATCAACAGAAAAGCAGCACTAGAACCAACTAATGCAACAAGCAGGAATATTCATTCCATAGATTTATCATTCCATATTTTGTAAAGTCACCATTGAAAACTTGGCTGGATCATCATCCTCCGCCACAAGTAACTAGTGAGAATTTCGATATAAAGATAACATGAAGTGGGCCATCATTCATTCATCAATCTCACTGTTTGTTCCAATATACCTGAAAAGTGTTGAGAAAAGAGAAACCCTTGAGAGGAGATTGAGCAAGATCTCAATGTTGAATTAGCTCCTTTATTTCTTTCTACATGTGCACAACAAAAGGTCAAGTCATCTATGTTTAGGCCATAGAAACTTTAGCTCTCTAAATGCCAAACAATTTTGAATCCAAAAATTAAAAATTGGATTTGGGTTTTGAATTTCTGTAGTTGAGGACCTAGGAATTTAAAAACTCAAAATGAAAGTTACCATTTTCTAGCACTAGAGAGCCAAATTCAAAGAAATAAAACAACCAAATGCCATTTCAAAGTCATCTTCAAGAAAAAAAGGAAAAAAAGGAAAAGAAAAGAAAATTCCACTTAAGTTCTCTGGAATCCGTACCATAAAGCTTGAGTTGTGTTTCAAGATCATGGATCCCACCTGAATAACCTCCACTACTGCCATCGGGTTGTTTATCAATCAACCGCCTCCTTGTCTTGGTCATCATTTCTTCAAGAATTCAACTCAACAAACATAAAAAATACTATCAAATAGATCCCAAACCAATTTCCAAAGAAACCCAACTTCAATTCAATGAAATCGTCAATTAAAACAGAGAATTTTGCATGAAAAAAAAAAAAAAAAACACTAAAACATAAACCTTTTTCTATGGCACTCTTGCTTTGCCCCAAGGCCTCATCTCTTTCGGTAAGCTTCCACATCAAATTAATATGTATGATAACCATCAATCATTTTTCAGCAATGATCCACGTCAAATGTCTTCTTTACACACAACACAATTAGATAATGATATTCAGACAATCACTGTAAGAGTACATATCTCCAATTATAGCTACAAGAACATTTGTGTCTAGGTCCCATAAAGTGAGAACATCTTCTGCAGCACATGTCAGTGAACATTGTTATGAAAGAGAGATTGATGCATAGATATGCCAAATTATATAATGTATATATGGAAATGCTTGTAAAAGGACCTAGGACCACCTTGACCATCATCCTCATCAACAAGAGTAATCAGAAAAATTATTGCTGATTAATATACTAGACTAAAAAACAATAATAGAAACAATGGAAGAACGGATACTTACATCATACTGATGAAGGTCCATTTGAGTTCCTAATCATGATGATGTCTAGCTGATGGAGTAGATACAAAATGCAAGTAAGCCATATAACAGGAAAAAACAAAAATGGAGAATGAGCACCCACCATTGAAACATTCATGAGGACATATAAATTTTGAACCAAGCTAGTATTTGTGTTTTTAGTTTAGAAAAGAGGACATCTCAGAAATCTAGTTTGCTAAGTGCCAAAGGGCACAAATCATAGTACCAGACATAACAATAGCTGGTTCGAATCAATTCGATTTTCCTGCATAACATGAAATGGGCACAAGTACTTGGATGAAGACCATTCATCCACCAAACTTTAAAACCCATGTCATTTGCAAGCATGCACATTATCAATTCATACCTATCCATATGACAATATGGAAGTGTTAAAACCAGCCAAGGAGTTCTTTACCAATGGGATGCCAACCAACCGAAAAATATCTTCCTACTAGAAAGGAGCAACACCCACACCTGCCCCTATCTCATCCACAGTCGCATGCACAACAACATTCCCAGATGCCGCAACATCCTCAACCTCATTCCCAAATGCCTCATCTCCATCCACATCTCTAGCACCCACCGCAGCAGGAAACCCAACTGCATCCACATGTTCACCCTCAGCTCCACCTCCAACATCCTCCTCATATGCAACTGCAGCAGGCCTAAATTGCTAAATCCCTAAATCCCCAAATCATTTCAATTGGTATTGAGATTGGGAGAGATTGAGAGAGGGAGAGAGGGAGAGAGAAAGAGAGAGAGAGATACATGTTTGAGTTGGAGCCCCGATCACGAGTTCACGCCAAAAATAGGGTTCCCGAGCTCCGAGGAGAGAGAGAGAGAGAGAGAGAGAGAGAGAGAGAGAGAGAGAGAGAGGGTGCGCGAGAGTGAGAGACGCCTGCGACAGAGAGAGGGTGCACGAGAGTGAGAGATGCCTGCGAGAGAGTGACGGAGGACAGAGAGGGAGAGATACTTGTCTCTCTCAGCTCCGAATGGCTACTCGCGCTGACACCAGCACCAAGGGCTGGTGGTCTGTGCTCTGTGGGCCCCACCATGATGTATGTGTTTCATCCCTGTCGTCCATCTATTTTTCCATATCATTTTATGGTATAAGACAAAAAATGAGGTACATCCCAACCTCAACTGGACCACATTATAGGAAACATTGTTGAATGAGAGTCGACCATTAAAAACCTTTTGGGGGCCATATAAAGTTTTGGATCAATCTGATATTTTTTTTCCCTTCATACAGGCCCCCAGAATGTTTTAAATGGTTGATGCTCATTCAACACTATTTCCTATAATGTGGTCCATTTCAGATTATGATATGCCTCATTTTTGGTCTCATGCCATAAGATGATCATTAAAAATAGATGGGACGGCATGGATTAAACACATACATCATAGTGGGGCCCACACAGCACTAACCACTAGCCAATTGATGGTGTAGGGAGAGTGGCCAATCCGTTCCCCTTATTTGTGTTGTGGTCCATTTAATCTTTGGATATGATTCATTTTTTTGAATAATTCTATAAAATGAGCTCGAAAAATGGATGAACGGTGTGAGTTGATCCCAAATTTTCAATAAAATGAGCTCGAATAATGATTTCCACTGTTGATACCTTCGTTGGGCCCAGAGTAATGTTTATTTGTCATCTAACATATTCATAATATCAAAAAGATATGAAAGAAGGGAAAACACGAATATCAACTTGATCCAAAACTTCTGTGAGTGTTATTTTTAATGGTGGATGTTCAATCCCCACTTTATAGTCCACTTAAGCCTTGGACCCGCCCTATTTTTTATTTAATATCTTATAATGATCCAAGAAAAGTGTTGAATGGTATAAAGAATGTCAATTCATGACTTGGGTGGGCCACACCACATAATATAGTGGAGAGGGGTTTCCTTAAAATGTTCATAATCATATATCGGGCCTGCCTAAATGTGATTCACATATCTAACCCACTCATTATATGTGTCCCACTTGGATGAGGGGTCAGACCCAGTTTCAGCCACATTCAAAACTCTTGTGGGCCCCAATTCTTTTATATTTTTTTAGATGTCTTCACATAGTTTTAGATGGTATGGCCCACCTGAGTTTCGTATATGAATAATTTTTGAGATATCTCATAAGCTAAAGGGGACACATCAAATGCACGGTGTTGATGTTCGACACATATCATGTCCTACCCACTATTTCCTTTAGTGTAGCCCACTTGAGTATTGTATCCTGCACACTTTTGGTCACAAGTCCTAAAATGAGCTCAAAAAATAGTTGGATGGGGTAGATTTCTTACAAACGTCAGGGTAGTTCCCACCTAGGTTCCAGTGTAGCAACTATGAAAGGCTTCCGTAGGGAGGGATGCGGACTACCTGCTACTCAGCAAGTTCCTGCACTGGGATGTTAGGTGGGGCCACAATGATGTTTTGTGAGAAATCTGCATCAGCCATCCGTTGTTGGATCTCATTTTAGGACATGTGACCAAAAATTAGGTGGCTCCAAGACTCAAGTGGGATGAGAGGGAAAACCGAGAAAAGAGTTTACTACTGTTTAAACCTTCTTCGGATCTACCTTGATATATGTATGCCATCCAAACCTTTTATAACGTCATTCCCACTAGGATGAAGTGAAAACACCAAAAGCATCACCTAATATGAAACTTTGTGGCTATACGAATATTTCAGACGGTGGTCACTGAATATACATTGTTTCCGCTTGTACGGACCACTTCAATTTTAAATACACCTCGTTTTCGGTCGCATGTCCTAAATGACCTCCCAAAATAGATGAATAGTGTGGATTTATGACTAACATCTTGGTGGGACCCACCTAGCATCCCAACGTAAGAACTTCCTGCGAAAGGCTTCTGCCACGTCTGTCAGAGAGTTAGAAAATAGGGAGAAGAGGCATGCTAAAGACGAAAACTTCCTCTCTCAAACTTGCGTGTAAAAGCACCTTCATCCAGATTGTCTTCCTGATCCGATGGTTGATAGCAAGGTGCACATGTAGTGGCATGTGAACTAGTGCGTAACCAAGCGTTTATGTGTGTGTGTGCGCGCGCGCACTCACTTCACTCTTAAGACTGCCCATTCATCCATTAGATAGCTCAAATCTAATCGTGAAGCATACACTAAACTCACCCATTCACTCGTCATATAAGGAATGTGATCACCTATTCATCCATCTATTTTTGAGATTGTGGTTCAATTTAATATATATTAGTTGTGGTTCAATTTAATATATAATAGATCTAAGTTGTTTATCCCATGATTTGTCTATCTGATTCAACTAAAAATACAATTGCACCTACTTATGCATGAAAGTAATTGTACATAAACCTATATAGTAGATTAGATGCTTAATCGTCTGATTATTTTACTCATACCTTATCATCTAACTGTACATCATACTTGTATCCACCAACTGGGCCACCCAAATACAAAATAAACCGTCCACTTTGCATTTCATAGAGTATACTTCAAAATCTAATGGTTAGTTTTCATGTTAGAGGCACACACTTGTCACATGAGATCATGGAAGAATAGTGACAGTTGAAATTTCATTTTAGGCCATCGTCAATGATCACGAGTCAACATTATGCTCATTAGATAGAGTATGCTTAGCTGAGGTGGGACGTTAAGTTTCATTCCTATCATACAGTCCATGTTAGTGCATCGTGTATTTAAAAATTCACATAAGAAAGTGAGGATGAGAGCACTCAGGTCTCTGACCTGACCCCACGTACTAGGAGATGTCTCTGTTGAAGTGATGAAGTCCCTTGATATACATTGATACACCACACTCTGACAGCTTAAGCTCTTGGAGTAAATGTTTGTTTGACAAGGAATCAAACCAGAAGGTCCTATGTTCGAATCTCGAGAGCAACAAATATGCCTCGCAAATTTATTATTGTCCGAGGTTCAAGAAAAATCAGGTCCAACCCAAGGACCAAGAAATCAAGCCCAGCCTATTTATGGTGTGAGCATCCCTCCACCCTCGTCAGTCATTAAGCCATCCATCCATCATCATTTTATGCATACAAATCACAATGCAGCACATGTGTACCATGGCTTCAAGCAACAACGTATACTGAGAAAGTAACAATCAACATATAAATTAAAAGTACTACACTTAATTGTTGTTTTGTTTATTTATTTTCTTTCTTTCTTTTTTTTAGAAATAATGAGGGAATTTTAAGCTGTCCATTTCAAAACAATCCTCTTGAACAAGCCACGAATTAATCCAAACCATGCATTAGGTAAACCGTATCATTATGCATTCGATGTATAGTTTACGTCCACCCAAACACTAATATATACCTCACCTATGTGGGCCACGCTAAAACCACACCACCTCTCTTTCAAAGAAACCCGGGCACACTATTATATGTCTTTTACTTATTCTTTATTTTATTTTAATGCTTTCCTAAAGAAAAGCATTACATGGAATTAGAGTGTGATTTACCAACC
Source organism: Magnolia kwangsiensis (assembly GCA_037074715.1). Taxonomy (NCBI): domain Eukaryota; kingdom Viridiplantae; phylum Streptophyta; class Magnoliopsida; order Magnoliales; family Magnoliaceae; genus Magnolia; species Magnolia kwangsiensis. The sequence goes on along the minus strand of CM073575.1, from coordinate 128,781,422 downwards.
CAAACCGTTAGTTGTCCGTTTAAGATATTAAATGAGTTCATCTATATTAAATCGATCTGTCCATTATTGAAATCATTCGACATGTTCAATCCACCATCAACTAACTAAACCATTTGACAACATCAGCTAGCGTAAAAAAATAAATTAATTAATTAATTTAGAAAAATGTCTAATGTATTTGCTTGTTCATCTAGAGAGAGATTTTTTATGGAGAGAGAGAGAGAGTGGGAGTTACGTTGACTAGCCCGATGAATGTTGAGTTCAGGTTATGAGTTCGTGTTACATATGATCTATTCAAGAAATTCTTGACCAAGTGGGTGCTCCATCCTTAATCTGAAATTTTCATAATTGTTATTAAAAAAAAATTATCATTATAATTAATTGATTGTAAATTGAAATTTATATGAAATTATTGTTATTATTGATATTTTTATTACTGGAATATTTAGAGAAAATTGTTTAATAAGATTAAAGTAAAAAAATATAAATTAGAATTTTATATTATTGAATTTAATACAAAAAGTTTTTAAAGTATTTAAATTATGTTGGAATTAAAGTCGAAATTATTTTTAATCCAAGTTATATTTTAAATTAATTCCTTTGACATAAATCTATAAGTTAAATCAAGTTATTAATTTCAAAAAAAAATTATTTAAGACTAATTAGAGATAATATACCAAAATAATTCATACTAATTAAAATAATGAATTAGGTAAATTTTAATAATAAATAAAGTCCAAATTTAATAATTTAATATAACTTATTAGAACTAAACATAAATTAGGTAAAATTTTAGTTTCGGAATACTGATGTATAATTGATTAATCTAAATTTAGATTTAATTTAACATTACTTAACTTAGTTGTTCATTGGTAATTTAATTAGGTTATTAATTTTAGGATTTATAGAATTCATTTTGATTACGTAAATTTAAATTTTGAATTTAATTTTAAATAAACAAAATAAATATAAATTAATACAAATTTTGATATTTGATAAAATAGATTTTAGATATTAGAAATTGATTATTAATGTAGATTTTCTATCTTTATAGTTACCTAACCTTAATAAGTTGAAATTTAGTAAAATAGAAATGAACTCTTAGTGTTTGAAAAAAAAAATCTAATTAATACTTTTAAACTATATCTTTCCTACGATCTATTAAAAGGAGCAGAAAATTATTGTAAAATAGTAAGATTTGATTCATATATTACTAAATTAATTAAATTAAAAATGTTAAATCTAAATCATACATTAATTTACAGGTATTCGGGATTTAACAAGAGTTACTTTTAAGAATTCTTACGCTATGCTTATTTATAATTTTATAAAGAAAATTTAATAATAATTTAAATAAAATAAAATTTAAAATTTTTTTAAAATAATAATTACTATCAAGTTAATAATTTTTGAGTTTGTTAAAAAAATTTATAAATTTTCCTTAAAACTTAAAATTATCTCTTTTATGAAGTTGATAATTAATTCTCATTATTTTTTTTCGACTTTAAATTGAAGAAATTAAATTACCGTTAATTAATAATATATGAAATTTAATTAAATTAATATCTTTTAAATTCTTAGGTTTAACATACTCAAAAAAAATTAAATAATTTAGATTAGAAAAAAATCGCGAAGAAATCTGGTGATTCAAATCGATAATTATCCCTAAAATCATACCCAATATTCCTATGTGATTAAAATTGCATTGTAGTGTAATCTTAAAATTTTATAGTCTTTTTTATAATTTTTATAAAAATTTAGTAAATCTCCATGACTGTAAATTAATTATTTTAAATTTGAGAGTTTTATATTTTAATTTATTTTGAAATTTTTACTTGTTTCTTAAGAGATTTGTGTTGTGAACCACTTTTTCCACACACCATTATACATTATGGTAAATCTTGAGGAACATGTTGTGACAACTTTTAGAATTTTTAATTTTAATTATTTAATTACAATAATTGTTAATTTAATAATTATTAAACCTTACAACGACTTTTATGCATAATTTGAGAATAACAAAGAATATATGATGTAATGTTATGTAGTTTGTAACTAACCTATAGTAAGTTGCATATTTTATAATTTCAATTTGAATGGATGGTGGTCACTCATATCATGTAAATATTTATTTTGAATTAATAATAGTGGTTGGAACACGAGTGAGGCATAAGCAAATAGGGTGATTTTGTCTATTAGGTGAAAGACTCTAAAACAAGCAAGTGGGGCGATTGTGTTCCTTGGGTGGAAGATCGTAAAACCAGCAAGTAGAGCGATCGTATCCTTTGGGTGAAAAATCTTATAACCCACTGGATCTTTTAGAATCTTCTTTATATATGATGTATGAGTATAATTGTGTAGGTGAAGATATGTCATTGGTACAACTGGAGTAATAGTCTAACCAGCTAACGTATAAATGGGTCCCTCACTATGAGGTATTGGTGTGAGGGCATTAATGCAACATGACCATCCACTTGGCACGATATTGTAAAAGATGATGGTTATTTAATTTATTATTTATGTAATTCATAGAAAGTATGGCATTCAGAGTATCTTTACAATTCTAGCATTACATTCATGTCATCTTTAAGATTTGGTATTTTGATTCGTGATTTGAAATTTAAATAAAGTATTTTCATTATTTATACATTTAATATAGCTCTAAATATTTCAAATTTTGGTTGGATATGATTCTACTAGCTTGTATGGTCACTCTCACATTATGAATATTTCAATGCTCAGAGATTAGTCAAGGGCGAAGTGGAGCGATGATCTAACTGTCCATCTAGCTGTAGTGATATTTTCTATTTGTATTAGTAAAAAATTGTATAATGAAAAACTCAATTATAAGTCTAAACATTATATGGGAAGAATATTTGATTTATTGTGATATAGTTTTTATTAAATTTGTGGTTGAAAGTATTTAAAAATTTAATCACAACATAGGATTCGGAGTCATGTCTGGCCAAATCGGGCACCGAATTTCGGACATAAAAATAGATGACTTAGTAAAAGTGTGATTTTGGGTTCAAACAATAGATAGAGAGGTATCTCAACATTTTAGCACATGTAGACATTGTAAAGGAAGGTCTGTCACTCGTGGGGAACTTCATGCCGAGACATGAGGTTTGCAATAAGGCTGGCAGACCACCGCCTAAGGCGCAACTTTTCTCATATTTTGGCAAAGGGGTCTCCCACATGTGTAAGGGAACCCTGTCTGTTACAATGTTCACATGTTGTCTAAGCTGTGAATCTCTATTCAGCTTATGGGCTTGGAATTCAAGCTTGGTCTTGAGTTTGTCTAAGGCTTGTGTTCACTAAGCTAGTTCGTTGGCCTTTTGGGGCAGTGAGTCGACTTGGAATGACACAGTGAGTTGACTCAATGGATTAATTCAGTTTGAAACAGGTTTCAGAAGTCCTAGGATATAGGACTCTTTAAGTTTTTATGATTTGGTGTCTGATTTTATGTTTTGGATTTAGATCAAAGCTATGGTTAATGGTTTGGATCAATGTTAATCAGGGTTAAAAGATTTATCCATCCACCGGGACCTTCCCATTTCGGCAGGCAGCTTGTTAACTTTAAGTGGGGTGTCTACAAATATGTCTGATTACATCCGCACTGTCCATCCGCATTGAAAGCTGATTTTAGGACATGGTCCAAAAAATTGAAGCCGTTCCAAATCCCATATAGGTCATAGTACATGGAACAGTTGTGGTTGACCATTAAAAACTTCATGTGGGCCACAAAAACTTTGGATCAAGATGATATTTGCGCAGTCTCTTCGTCATGGTGTTTATGATCTTATCAACAGGTTGGATGGCAAATAAATAGTTCGGTGGAAACCATGAAGTTTTTAATGGTAGGGATTCAATCACGACCGTTTCCTGTGGTATGGTCCACCTATGATTTGAGTCAGCTTCACCTTAAGAATCATGTCATAAAATGAGCTTTAAAAAATGGTTGGACGGTGTGGATTTAAGACACATACATCACTGTTAGCCCCACAGTCACCGGTGCCACCGACCTTGGTGGATCCTGTGTCACCTAACACACTCCCTGCAGAATGGCGTTGCGCGTATCCACGACCATCTTTTTGTCGTTATTTTACGATTGGAGCATGAACGTAGTTTTAAATATTTATTGATATCCACGCCAGTGCGTGCACACGTGCTAGGAAATATTCAAACATTAAATAGCGTTCACACGTGTGCAACTTAGACAGTATGCAACCAAACAGCTCTTGAAAATCTATCCTCGCGCGAATCGACCTTAGTAGTTAGATTGCTATTTTCATGGTAACACAACCTCCTCGGATGTTCGACGGTCCACACCATCAATAGGCGACGGATGATGACGTGGCTCCTCAACATCTCATCTCTTCGATTTTTGCCCTCCAAAAGGAATTTGCCATCATATCATATTCGCGCGCTTATATCCACGGACGGAATTCCACTTTTCTCTGCCTTTTCTTCTTTTCTTGTATTTAATGTTCCTTTCTCTCGCGTGACATGAACATGGTGACAAATCTCCTTTGGAAATTTCTAGTTCCCAAGATTTCGAGGGAGATTTTCAAAATATGAGAGAGTTTTCTGTACCACGAATCCTAATTTTCTTTACCATTTTTAGTTAATTTTGCGATATTAAAAGTCGTCCGAGATTTTGAAAATATCTCAATAATATCGCGCAATGTATTTATCACGATATATTCAAAATCTCCGAAATATTTGTCGGCATGACGATAGCGTGATGATTTACAAAAAGGAAGGAATTAAACGGAATGCGGTCGCATCTTTGTAGTGTCTCTACGCAGTTTGAATTCTGATCAATGGGGCCCATGGTTCATTAATCCAGACCCATAGTCTGCTGTGCCCGTTCGTGGATGGAACGTGCCTCAAAAATCTCATGATAGGGAAATCATGGCCTTTCAAATTTTTAGCGACCATCATGAAGAGAATCATAGCAGCTTTCCACATCCAACTAAAAAAACGCAAAAAATTAAAGAGTGACGGTTACGATCTTGCAATCTCACGCGGACTTCGTCCTACTCCCGCCCAGATGGACTAGATCGAGGCAGTTGCTCTATGAGGCCCACCATGATGTATGTATTTTATCCACTCCGTCCATCTATTTTAACGGATCATTTTAAGGCATGAGCCCAAAAAGGAAGCAGATCCAATGCTCAAGTGAGTCACACCATAGAAAACAGTGGGGATGGAACGTCTACCGTTGAAAACTTCTTGGGCCCGTGAGTTTTTGATCAAGCTTACGTTTGTATTTTTACTTCATTAAGGTCTATGTGAACTTTACGAATAGACCGGATGGTAAATAAATATCACAGTGGGCCCTTGGAAGGTTTTTCAACGGTGGTGTCACAAGGGGCATGATCTATCCATAATGGACACAGAATCAACGGTTTAGATTACGGAGCATGAGCCCCACGTGTCATAATTGAAAACTTGCATGCATAATATAACTACTGGGTATCATATATTTTCTCCAAATCTAACCGTTCGTTTGTGGGACATTTATATTATAAAGAAAAAGATGATCTGGTAAAACGCACCTAATTGCATCATGAATCGTTGTCATCTACATCATCACCCACGTGGATCGTCCATTAGGTCCAGACTACTGTTCTTTAGAATCGTTCAAAAAATCAGAAGGATGTTCTGACCATACGTGGCTGGGCCTATACAGCGCTATAAACAACGATCTTGTCCAACTATTTTTGCATGTCACTTAGTGGACGGTTCTGATCATCTAAGTAAAAGAGGTTGAGAAATCGGACGACCCAAATTAATGATATGAGTTTTGCATGCGACTAGCTGCTTAGAAGTGTGAACATGGCTATACAAAAGTCAGTGATACTCAGTAACTAATTTTCCACGTTGTTTGGAATATGAACCCAGTAACGTTCTCCTTTTCCACATTCAGTCTTCACCATTCATGAGAGCCTTGTGATGACACGTGAGGTGAATTTTCTCTTACATTATGTTTTCAAACTAGCATTTTTGTCCATTCATTTAGTTTCATGCCAGCTTCAACTTATATATATATATATATATATATATATATATATATATATATAAATAAATAAAAGGGTTGAATTTTAGCTAGGCCAATTGTTAGGTAGTATGTATCATCTTACAAAAATAGTGCATAGCGTACCCGAAGAGGTATGCATAAATGTATTTGCCACAAGTAAAAAATCCTAAAATCCCGTCTTTTTTCTAGATTTAGAGAAGCGTTGATTTTCAAGAACAAAAATCTTATGATATATTAGGAATTTCTTATGAAAATAGGATAGGCCATCCCTTACTTAAGGATTATATTGCCTCCAATTTCTATGAAATGCAAGATGTTATTAAATGATAAGAAATTTATTTTCACTTCTATAACTCCAGATATTCAAGGAATCTTTAAAGGTCCTGTTCTAGATGAAACAAAGTAATCAGGCTATCATTCTATTCTACATGAAACAAAGTAATTGGACTCCCATTTATATTATGAATGAGCTAATAAAAGAGAGGGACTTCATTGATATTTCTCAATTTAGAAGTTATCTATTACGGATGAGTAAAGTCAACAAAAAAAATAAAAAATAAAAATGCTCTCCACTGCCAACTTTATACTACCCACATCACTTAGATGAGGCTAAAAAGTCACGGAGAGTAAAGAAGTAGAAAGTGAAGAAATAGAATACCATAGAAGATAAGAAATTTAGAAATGAAAATGAAAAGGGTTCAGATTTTTTTTAATATTATATCTTAAATGAATCCAGTCTATTCCTATCCATCCACTCCTCTTAACTAGGACTTTTGATTTTTCAGCCAAGCCAAAAATGACTAGATTTTACCCACTTATTTCTTACATGAGCAACTCTTTTTGCTATTTTGCTTTTGTGTCAGCCAACAAAAGTTATTTAGGCGGCCCACCGTGGCAACTATGTAGCATCTGGTCATATATCTATTACCCTACCTTATGTTAGCACCTCTGCTTAACAAGAAGCATATTTAAAACTTGGGTGGGCCACACATCACATAGTGGGTATAAATGCTGGCGACCGTTCATTTCTCTCTCTCTCTCTCTATCTTTTCTGATCTTATTTTCCTTTCTTCACGTGTTGCATGTACCACTTACCTAACTTAAAGTAATGGATGCTTAAGTATTAAAGTATGGAGCCATACCACGAACTTGTAAATGGTTTTGCTAAACGGGGAATTCATGTACATGAATCCTGGCCATCCAAATTAAAGGGCTAAAAAATCAGGTTGATCAAATGATCCTAACCATCAAAATATAGAATGGTTGAAAAGATATGATCAGTCATCCAAGTGGCGAATATAGAATGATTGAAAGGAAATGGTACACTCAATCCGTTGGAAAGTGGACAAAATAAGAAACATGGAAGGAGATCGAAAAGGGCCCAAAACTAATATCCTATTGAGAGAAGACATCATATCTTATATCGTTTTTGAGCAACCCGCGTCTCTTACATGCCGGAAGCGGTCGGTTGGATCCTGACGGGTGCATGGCCATTGGCTGATAGGAATGAGGACTCATGTACATGAGATCTACACCGTCCATCAGATGAGTCACCCTGTTTGTTGGAATGGGTCCCAGAAGTTTGGACGATTCAAAATTCAGATGGGCTACGCAATTGGGAACAGTTGAGATAGGAAGTCCCACGGTTAAAATAGTCTCTATTGTGTGGGTCCAAAGTGGTGTGTATATGCCATCCAATCCACTATTCTTAGGTGTCACTCCAGGATGAATGAATTTCCTGAAAATCAAGACGTTACAAGACTCATGTGGGCCCAAGGAAATTAGAGTTTTTAGGGATGATTTAACACTTTTCAAAATTTTATGGCCCACATGTATTATGGATTGGACTGATTTCTAAGGATCCATGGTGAAAATTTGTAGACGCAGCTGATGGACGGGGTGGATCTGATGCCTATTCTCATTACGTGATTATGCAGGCTAAAGCAATCATCTACTCCTTTCTCAATAGTTAAGGGAGCAGATTACGAGCATCCAACATTCTTAACATGTGGCTCACACAGGCGAGATCAAAACCGTCCATTTCGTGCTTCCAACAGTGAATGGACAATGGTCCAAAAATTACAATGTTTTAGCGTATAAAACATTGGTTTGGGTCAATTGATCAATCAGCCCGCAGGATGTATGGTTCGGATCATCATACGCGTGTTCCAAGTATGGTACAAGATCCAGAGTCACTAGTATGTTGTGTCTTAGGGCAGGTAATATGCTGCCGCTCCGAATCTTTTAAATATATTTTAATTTTCACTCCGTCTCAATGAGACCGGATGACTCAGATTAAGTATACTGGTCATCCCTGTACGAACGTGGGTACTAGTGCAACATGATCGGATTGCACTTACCATCAGAAATTCTTAGCTTTGGATTCGGGAACAATGTTTTTATTTATTTATTTATTTATCTGATAGCAAGGTATCTCAGATTAAGTATACTGGCCATCCCTGTACGAACGTGGGTACTAGTGCAACATGATTGGATTGCACTTGCCATTAGAAATTCTTAGCTTTGTATTCGGGAACAATGTTTTTATTTATTTATTTATTTATCTGATAGCAAGGCATCTTTGAACAACAATGTTTTTATTTATTTATTTATTTATCTGATAGCAAGGTATCTTTGAACCCCCCCCCCCCCCCCCCCCGATACCATACCAAGACCTCACCGTTGGTATTTTGGAGACCATACTAAGACCTCACTGTTGGTATCTTTTACTCATTCTACCACTTGAGCTATGGATTAGGGTGTTACCTGAGAACAAATTTCGTACACGCTGTGTGTTTCTTATGTGACCCTCCTTTCTTAGGTGAGCCTCCTTTATCAAGCTCTTTATTATTCTGTGCTGAAAGAACCCTATAAGCCCCACCGTGATGTATGTGTCTTATCCAATTTACTTATTTAACTTAATTCAGGACATTATTCAAAATTGATGGGATTTTCCTCCTCAGTTCAGATGAGAGATGGTACAGTGGTTAAAATTTCGGAGGGTTTCATCGCGCTGCTCGATCGGTTATAAGTGGTCTTCGACTAGTCGTGGGAGGCGCTCGACCGGTCGTAAGTTCGAGTCCTGGCACGACTCAAGGTCCAGCGAGTTGTTGCTAATTTTCTCCGCGGTCTACGACCAGTCGTGGATGAGTTACGACCAGTCGTAGGTGAGCCACAACCAGTCGTAGGCAGTTAGGACCAGTCCTGAAATTTCTAGGACCAGTCATAAGTCACGCAGTTTTTGCGCGAAATTGCGGATTTGAGTCCTTTCGCAACAAGGATGCAGAAAGGAGTTTTCTAAAACTATAAAAAGGGGTTCCTAGGGTTTTCTAGGACATTATGTTGTGTGAAGAAAAGCACAAGAGGGTTTCCTAAAAGGGCTTAGGGAGTGAGAAAGAAAGAAATAAGAGAGAGAGAGAGGAAGCTTGTAAAAGGGAGTCGTCGTCTCAGCGCTTATACGTTCTCGTGATCGGTGAGATCTCTCTGTTTTTCTTTATTCTCTTATTGTTTATCCGTTCTTATGTGAATGACGAAGGTTGTAACGTTCTACTTCATAGTGGATTGTTGATTTGGACGAGGTCCCGTAGTTTTTACCTCTTTGAGAGTTTTCCACGTAAAAATTTCTTGTGTGGTGTGTGATTGTTGCTTTGATTTATTTCATTGCATTATTATCTCATAATTTCGGTTTGTTCGACCTGGTAGATCCTAAGGTTTTGTGCAAGGCCCCCAATAAAGTGGTATTAGAGCGCTACGTTCATTGAACGAGTAGGATTAGTTTGAAATTATGGAAGGTGGCTCATCAAGGATGATCAGCCTCAATGGTTTTACCTAGACCATATGGAAGGCTAAGATGGAAGACTTGCTTTATTGCAAGGATCTATATTCTCCAATTTTAGGCATATCAGGAAAATCCAAGAATGTGTCTGATGATGATTAGAAGAAGTTAGACCGAAAGATGGTGGGGTTTATTAGACAATGGCGGGATGATTCTGTATTCCACCATGTGTCTACGGAAACCCCAGCCGCTAGCCTATGGTTGAAACTATAAGGGCTGTATGAGAGGAAGACAGCCGGTAATAAGATTTTTCTGATAAGGCAACTTGTGAATCTCAAATTCAAGGATGGTGGTTCTGTGGCCGAGCACGTGAATGAGGTCAGCAATATAGTGAACCAACTCTCCTTTATGAAGATGGTCCTAGATGATGAATTGCAGGCTTTACTATTGCTTAGTTCGTTGCCTAACAGTTGGGAGACATTAGTGGTGTCTCTAAGTAACTCCACGCCAGATGGAAAGATATCCATGTAACAAGTAGCCAGTTGTCTCTTTAATGAGGAGACAAGGAGGAAGTCTCAGGGGTCTACTCAGCAAGAGGCCCTTGTGACACAGGAACGGGGGAGAGGAAAGAACAGGAAGGGCGGGAAGGCCCGAGATAAATCAAGAGGCAAGTCGAGTAACAGAAAAGATGTTGAATGCTAGAATTGTGGCAAGAAGGGCCACTATGAGCATGAATGTCGTAAGGCTAAAAACGACAAGAAAGGAAAAGGAAAGGAGAATGAAGATGAATCTGATTCTACTGTGGTCGCTTCAGATGGCGACATTGTTATTATTCTTTAAGCACATCACGATGTATGTCTCACGGCTACGAGTCACGACACCGACTGGGTGATTGTCTTAGGAGCTTCTTTTCATGTGACTTCACACAGAGATTTCTTCACAAGCTACAAGTCAGATGACTATAGAACTGTGAAGATAGAAAATTCTGGCGTATCGAAGATCGTGAGAGTTAGTGATATTTGTGTAAAAACTGATGTGGGATGCATATTGGTTCTCAGGGATGTGAGGCATATCTCAGACCTTCGCCTCAACTTGATGTTGACGGAAAGGCTAGATGATGATGGCTATGAAAGTCGGTTTATTGGTGGGCGCTGGAAGCTCATCAAGGGTTCGTTGATCGCAGCCAGAGGAAAGAAGTGTTGCACCCTTTACAAGGCAAGTGTCAGTGTATATAAGGGTGGGTTGAACGCAGTGAAAGATTCAGCTATTGACATGTGGCACAGGCGTCTAGGCCACATGAGTGAAAAAAGGCTTCAGCTACTAGCAAGGAAGCGGCTCCTTCTAAATGTGATAGGTACACATCTCAAAACCTATCTTGATTGTTTATCAGGGAAACAGCATAGAGTTTCATTCGTTAAAACTGTTTCTCATGTTAATAAAGTGCATGCATTAGATTTGGTTTATTCTTATGTTTGTGGTCGTATGAAGACAAAAACCTTGGGTGAGGCATTGTATTTTGTTACTTTTATAGATGACGCATCTACGAGGGTTTGGGTTTATGTATTGAAATCCAAGGACGAGGTCTTTGGTGTGTTTAAGTTGTTTCATGCTATGGTCGAGAGAGAGACAGGTTGATCATTGAAGTGCATCCGCACTGATAATGGTGGTGAATATATTGACGACTTTCATGAGTACTACAAGTCCCTGGGTATACAGCATGAATAAACGGTTCCCAAGACCCCTCAGCATAATGGTGTAGCTGAGCGAATGAATCGCACCATTGTTGAGAGAATCAGATGCATGATATCCCATGCGAAGTTGCCCAAGACGTTATGGGGAGAAGCAATGCACACGGCGGTGTATCTGATAAATAGGTCTCCATCAGCCTCATTGAATGGAGAAGTACCTGAAAAGGTGTGGACTGGACAGGATCCATCGTACAGTCATCTCAGGGTGTTTGGATACAGGGCATCCGTTCACGTACCGAAGGACGAGAGGTCCAAGCTCGATATGAAGATCAGACAGTGTGTGTTCTTAGGGTACAGTGATGAAAAGTTCGGTTACAGATTGAGGGATCCGACCGAGAAGAAGCTCGTCAAGAGCAGAGATGTGGTTTTCTTTGAAGATCAGTGTATTGAAGACATTGGTAAGCCAAAGAAGAATCAGGCTAGTTCAAGTCAGCTAGAGGACATGAATCAGGTTATTCCTCCCGTGGTGTCTGATGACGGGGGAGTACAGCAAAGTACAGAGGACGAGGGAGTTCCTAAAGAAGATGTACCGGGGGAGCTGCCCCCACTTGATCCACATGTTGAGCCACAGGTGAGGAGGTCATCTAGGGACAGACAGCTGTCCAAGAGGTACTCACTGCATGAGTACATTATGCTGACTGATGGGGGAGAGCCAGAAGATTATTCTGAGGCCCTAGCCGATAAGCATAAGGAGGAGTGGTTGAAAGCTATGCAAGAGGAGATGGAATCCTTGTATAAGAACCACACCTATGACATGGTGAAACTGCCTAAGGGCAAGAAAGCTCTGTGCAACAAGTGGGTGTTTAGAAAGAAGATTGAGCAGAAGAATTCACAGACGAGGTTCAAGGCCAGACCTGCGATAAAAGGCTTCGGTCAGAAGAAAGGCATAAACTTCGAGGAGATATTCTCACCAGTGGTGAAGATGACATCCATACGGGTGTTGCTTGGGTTGGCAGCTAGCATAGATCTGGAGATAGAGCATTTGGACGTTAAAACTGCTTGTCTCCATGGTGACCTGGAAGAAGAGATCTACATGCACCAACCAGAGGGGTTCAAAGTCAAGGGCAAGGAACATATGGTGTGTAGGCCGAAGAAGAGCTTGTATGGGCTGAAACAAGCTCTATGGCAATGGTACAAGAAGTTCGATTCGTTCATGTTACAGCATGGGTATGGCAGAACGGAGTCAGACCACTGTGTGTTCACGCGCAAGTTCTTAAATGATGATTTTTTAGTTCTGCTCTTATACGTTGATGACATGCTTATCATGGAAAAAGACATCAAGAAGATCGATAGGCTGAAACAGGAGTTGGGCAAGTCATTTGCGATGAAAGACTTGGACCCAGCTAAATAGATCATAGGAATGGAGATAACCCGTGACAGAAGTAGTAGGAAACTTTGGCTGTCATAGGAGCGATATATTGAGAAAGTCGTAGAGCGGTTCAATATGAATGCAGCGAAGCAGGTCAGTACTCCACTGGATGGTCACTTCAGATTGAGCGACAGGCAGTGTCCCAAGACGAAGACAGGGGTGAAAGAGATGAAGAAGATACCCTACGCGTCAGCTGTAGGAAGTTTGATATATGCTATGGTGTATACACTCCCATACATAGCATATGTGGTTGGTGTTGTCAACCGGTATCTTGTCAATCCTGGCAAAGAGCATTGGGTAGTGGTAAAGTGGATACTGCGGTATCTAAGAGGCTCATCCAGGTTGAGGCTATGCTATGGTGACGGAAAACCTGTGTTAGAGGGCTACACGGATACAAATATGGTAGGTGACATAGACTCCAGGAAGTCTACATCAGGGTTCATGTTCACGTTTGCAGGGGGAGTGGTTTCTTGGCAGAGCAAGCTACAGAAGGTCGTAACATTGTCGACGACAGAGGCCGAGTACATTGCAATCATAGAGGCATGTAAAGAGATACTTTGGATGAAGAGGTTCCTACAGGAACTTAGCCTGAAGCAGGAGGAGCACGTGGTCTATTGCGATAGTCAAAGTGTTATACACTTGAGCAAGAATTCAAGTCAGCACTTCAAGTTGAAGTACATAAAGGTTCGGTATCACTGGATCAGAGATACTTTGGAACAAAAGGTGTTACAACTTGAGAAAGTCCATACGAACGATAATGAGTCAGACATGATGACCAAGGCTTTACTCAAGGGCAAGTTTGAGGTTTGTAGAAATCTAGCTGGCTTGAAGAAGGTGAATTCCTCCTGAGTCGGAAAGGAAAAGATTTTATGAGATTTTTCTCCTCAGTTCAGAGGAGAGACGGTACAGTGGTTGAAATTTTAGAGGGTTTCATCGCGCTGCTCGACCGGTCGTAGGTGGTCTTCGACCGGTCATGGGAGGCGTTCGACCGGTCGTAGGTTTGAGCCCTGACACGACTCAAAGTCAAGCGAGTTGTTGCTAATTTTTTTCGCGGTCTACGACCAGTCGTGGGTGAGCTACGACCAGTCGTAGGTGAGCCACGACCAGTCGTAAGCGGCTAGGATCAGTCCTGAAATTTCTAGGACCAGTCCTAGGTTACGCAGTTTTTGCACGAAATTGCGGATTTAAGTCCTTTCGCAACAGGGATACGGAAAGGAGTTTCCTAAAACTATAAAAAGGGGTTCCTAGGATTTTCTAGGGCATTATATTGTGTGAAGAAAAGTACAAGAGGGTTTCCTAAAAGGGATTAGGGTGTGAGAAAGAAAGAAATAAGAGAGATAAGAAGCTTGTAAAAGGGAGCCGTCATCTCAGCGCTTCTACGTCCTCGTGATTGGTGAGATCTCTCTGTTTTTCTTTATTCTCTTATTGTTTATCAGCTCCTGCATGAGTGATGAAGGTTGTAACGTTCTACTTCATAGTGGATTGTTGATCTGGACGAGGTCCCGTGGTTTTTACCTCTTTGAGGGTTTTTCACGTAAAAATCTCTTGTGTGGTGTGTGATTGTTGCTTTAATTTATTTCATTGCATTATTATCCCATAATTCTGGTTTGTTCGGGCGGCTAGATCCTAAGGTTTTGTGCAAGGCTCCCAACAAAAATGATGTATCTATCTTATCAATACCATTCATTTATTTTTCGAGCTTATTTTAAAGCATGATATAAAAATTGAGGTAGACCCAATTCTCTAGCAAACTACACCATAAGAAATAATGGTAATTGAATGCCTATCTTTAAAAAATTCTTAATTCATATTGTAGTGCTTTTATACCATCCAACCTGTTTATCAGGTCACACATACTTTAATGAAAAGAAATACAAATGTCAGCTTCATCCAAAACTTATGTAGCCTCCAGAAGGTTGTTAACGGTGAGTGAGTACTGTTCAATAACCATTGTTTCTAATAGCATGGTTCACTTGAGATTTAGGTCTATCTTATTTTTAGGTTCACAGTATAAAATGATCTAACATATATATATATATATATATATATATATATATATATATATATATATATATATATATATATATATATATATATAAGGACAAGATATACCATGGCAGGGCCCAGATAACGTTTTCTAACATTGACTAGTTGACGCAGGGATGAACGTGATGAGGTCGAACACCGTCTTCCTCAAGGATAACTACTCCGAATCCACGGAGCTTCTCTGGACTCCTCACAGAGACTTCTCGAATCCACGAGGAAAGAAAGCAAGAGAATAGGAATAAACTCTAATAAATTCGAAATTAATTGATGATAAAATAAAAACGAGTTTACACCCCTTTAAATAAGGGAACCAAGCAACATGAAAGAAATCAGACTCATACTACAACTAAAACTCCTAGAATTCGCAACTTACTATAAATAGTAAACTTACTATTTATAGACGGTCATGATGTCTACTAGTGTGCAAGGTTTTCAGCCAAAAATAGTAAGTGTCCTATTTGGCTTCACCAAACCGTTCTCCTAATTATCCTAAGCACTTTTCATGTTGGACACAACTCCTAAAGCCCAATGGATGAAAAGTTATACTCAAACTAAAACTTACTATTTATAGTAAAAACAAAATTAAAACGAGAAAACGACCGTCGATCAGGGGGTTTTTCGCAAATCCGGGCTGTGCAACCCAGCGTAGCAGGGTTGGTTGGCTAAAGTAGCTCGTTCTACCCCAAAATCATATATTTTACGTCGGATAACTCATTCCGGATTGTGAGATACGCCCGATCTAAGGTGCGATGGTCCGGATCACTTCTGTCGCCGACGTGCCTTTTCTGATCCATCTTGGCCATGAAATTGTCCGCGACCCTCTCTACATCACTAGTGGGAGCTGAGTATTGGAGGGGTCGCTACCCCCATTAAGTTCAACAATCGCATCCCTTACCAAATTCATTAAGATAGACGTGGATTTATCATTGTTCTGGAATTTGATCGGCGGATGGGTTGAGCCACTATCATAAATGAGCATAGGTTGGGTACATTCGACCAAACAACTTCCACACATGCTTTTCATGGACTCCATGAGAATGAAACGTAGCCTTGCTGAGGTAAGCGTTTGAAGAGACCGGTACTATAACACATTCACACCATATTGGTACGAAATCATGAGATAAGTGCCCATGTGGTATGGGTGTGTTAAAAAAAAACAAAATATGAACAGGATCCAAGGATCCAGGCCACTCATCTCGTCATCGGATCTAAAAGATCTACTCAATCATGAGGTGCAGTAGGAAAGTAGCTGAATATAGGTTAATAGTCATGTTATTCTAACCGTCCATTTATGTCATACTTGCAACCCACCCACTTGATGAGTAGACGGGCTTGGTTATGGGGTTAGGTATTCTTCAACGGATGCCCCGACCTACCAATTGCTGGTTTTCACAAATGTGCTTTAATGTCACGAGCGCAAGATTTTCAGCCTTTAGTAATAATTGCTTACTTTAAACACCCGCACAAAATCTTGGAAGTAAATCGCCTTTGTCCCCATTATTCATCCATACAAGGGTCAACGTGATGTATGGATTTTAGCTAGGTTGTCTATCCATTTTTTCCAATCATTTTGAGATATAAACTAAAAAATAAGGTAAATAAAAAAACTCAGGTAAACCAAAGCAGTGATTGAATTCCTCCCTATTGGATCAATTTGATATTTGTGCTTTTCCTTTATCCATGTTTATATGACTCTATGAATAAATTAACAGCGAATTTCATTTTCAACCATCCTTGTGGTGCGACGTGCAGTTCACTTGAGCATTGGAACTGCCTAATCTTTATGGTAGGAAAAAATAATAAAACCCATGCATCAAGGTGGGACCCATAAAGCACTTGCATGAAAATCTTAGCCCTGCCACGTCTATGGATATACATTCATCTTGAGCAGGACCTAAATGCATAGGATAACGTTATTAGAAACTCCCGGGAAGACACTAATGGGAACGATGTAAAATTAGTTCACACTATCTAAAGTTCCGTATTAGGCTGATTTTTTTTTTAATTATATTTTTCTCGTCTATGTGTGCTGCACATGATTAACGGGTTTGACGAAAGAGACACACCACCTCATAGCGGCTCCGCAGATATACTTATGGTTGGCATCGCGTAACATTGTTGTATGTAGTGTGGCCCACCTGAAATGTGGATATCGATGAATTTTGGTCTTAGGTCCTGACATGGAGGATGGAACTTGATTGGCGGAGTAGATTTTGAGTGTAGTGCTGTGGGTCCCACAGACTTGTTATCTTAGACCGGAGGATTTCCGCCCGAAAATGTAGTGCGATGACGTGAGATTTCGTATCCAAGGTCTGAAAAGCAGGAGAGCGGCTTAGGGAGACCCCGGCCTCACCCAAGAAGATGTGGCCCTTGCCGTGTGGCCCACCTTAATGTATGTATTATGTATCAACACCGTTCATCCGTTTTTCCAGATCATTTTAGAACATTATCTTAAAAACGAATTAGATCTAATCAGGTGGACCATACCATAAGAAGCAGTGGTGATTATTTTAATGGTATGGTCCACCTGAAATTTGAATCTACTTATGTTTAAAATAATGTGCTAAAATAATATGGAAAAACTGATGGACGGCGTGGATACATAACGCATACATCAAAGTGGGCCCTACGTTAACCCACGGTAAGGGCCGCATCTTCTTAGCTGAGTCCCGAGTCCCACCTACTTCGCCATCCAAAGGTGGTGGAAGAAGGAGCTCACCACGATGGTATACGCTGTGGTTCCTATGGTGACGTTTATACATTTTTACGGCTATCTTATGGCATAATCAGGCTTATCCAAATCTTAAATGAATCACACCATATGAAAAAGGGGAATTGCATCCCTGCCGTTAAAAACTTCGTGTGACCTTATGAACGAATCGGATGACAAACAAACATCACTGTAGGTCTTAGAAAGGTTTCAACGGTGGATGTCATTATCTCCTCTCTTTTCTCTGGTGTGGTCCACTTGAGCTATGGATATATTTTGCTGTCTCCGGACAAAAAAAAAAAAAAAAATCTAAATCACTACACTAGACAATCCGCATCCATTACTGCAGTTTCAACCTTTTATTGTGTACCAGCGAGGTCCATGGCTAAAAGATCAGAATCCTTGATTCGATGGGTCTCATCATGGGTGGTCCATGCACCAAAAACACTACAGTTTTTTGGATTTTGTGGACTCTTATGGGAAGATCCAAGCCCCTTTAACTTCGAGATCCGATGTCACACTAATCAGATCGGATACATAAGAGTAAAACAAGACTGATCTGAAGGATGATGCTCAGCTCGGCCTCAGTGGAGCTTTAGCACCAAGGTTGTCAGTTCGGAGTAATCCAAGACCGAGGCAGTCGGTACGAAGATCATATCGGAATCTACTTGTGAGATCTCGAACGGCTCCACGACTGCCCGACCAAAGACGAGTCATTCAACCATTCACATTTGTGTTATCCGTTGCGAGGAAACTCAAATCGACAGGTCAAGTCCGCCGCCCACCTCGAAATCCGGAGGGAAGATCTCTGGAACACCCTTTAGATATGTAAGGCCGAGTTTGCCATAACGCGAGGCCGGAGCTCGGCTCAGAGTTAGCCGAGTCCACCATGAGACCAGGCCGAGCTTGACTCGGACTCAAGACGCAATCCTCGCCTAACAACTTCACAGTGAGAGCTCGGGGTCAGGGTCTCTTTGGCCAGAAGTTCCGAGCCGAGGCCGAGGCGGGACCTGGACGCTCCACGCACTAAACTAAGAAACTACCTTTAGCAGACATGACCGATTGTTTCGCCCACAGATACGCACGATATGCTACACAATCCCCAGATTACGGATAATATCTCCATGATCACAGTATCCTACTGATTAAGTGAATCGTGTCGAGATAAACGGACCCAGACCGTCCAATAGTTAGGTATAAATACAATAAGACTTCATCGCTATAGGTACGTAACATCTAACACCCTCTCTTTACATTCAACTTAGACCCAGATTCCCTTGACCCGACTTAGGCATTGGAGTCCCGACCTAGCCAGGATCTCCTTTGCTCACTCTTTGTGCAGGACCAGGATTCGTCGTAGGTTCACTGTGTCGAGTGGAGAGTAGTCTAGATTTTGACCTCAACATTTTTTGACGCCGTCTTTGGGAATCTGATAC
The DNA here is from genome assembly GCA_037074715.1 of Magnolia kwangsiensis. Lineage (NCBI taxonomy): Eukaryota > Viridiplantae > Streptophyta > Magnoliopsida > Magnoliales > Magnoliaceae > Magnolia > Magnolia kwangsiensis. The sequence continues at coordinate 128,762,292 of CM073575.1, read as the reverse complement.
GAGAGGTCGGGTTCTTATTCTTAAGCATAATGGAAAGAAGAAAGAAGAAAGTAGTGGTTGCAGAACCAAGGCAAAATGATCAGACTCGTTCATCTTCACTACTTCATGCTGAATCGGCTCTGGAGTCTTCCCATCATTCTTGTAATCGGGCAAGAAAGTATCGAGCTATGTAGAACGAGATACAAGCCCTATGCGATGAAATTAACCAGATGAAGCAGCGACAAGGACCTCAGCCTACTCAGGAAAATCCTATTCAAGAAGCAATCAGACTGATAGTGCAAGCCCATTTCACGCCGAGGAGTATGAGACTCGAGGGGTCTCAGCGTCAACCCACTAGGGTGCCAGCTTCGGTTTAGAACCCTCCCCCGACCCAAACCTGAGTTCCATCCCGGAATATAGCAACTCGGACTCCGATGAATGCCTCGGTCACTTCGACCCTGGCACTGATGGATCTCCGTCACAAGCTAGAAAGGAGAAGGGGGAGGAGAATTCCCGAACTAGAAAACAGACATGAGATGGTGGTTGAAAATAAAGATCTGTGGGAGGCACGGTTTACAGAGCTCAACAACAAGATTCTGACGCTAGGAAAGAAGCAACAACCGTCATCAGTTCCCGCTGCTATTCAAACAATGATGGAAGAGACCGAGCCTCCCTTCACCTCTGTGATCATGAACGAGGTGATGCCACAGAGGTTCCGGATGCCTCCCGTCATATAATACTCTGGGTCTAGCGACCCATCCGAGCACGTGGAGGCTTATCATTCGTGAATGCAAATCCAGACATCAACGGACGAGATAATGTGCAAGAAATTTTCAATCACACTTACAGGATCCGCTTGGAGTTGGTACCGTCAGATCAAATCCAATTCCATTGGTTCCTTCGCGGAACTTAGTCAACTATTCCTTATCCAATTTATAAGCAGTAAAAAGAGTCGGAAGCCGAATACTCACCCGTTTACCATCAAATAAGAGCCTAAGGAGTCATTGAAGGACTACACTACTCGCTTCAATGAGGAAGCACTACAGGTGAAAGACTATGATGAAAAAATGACACTGTAAGCCCCATATCCTAGACTGTACCATTCCATAAACTTCCGCGGTCTTACCGGTCAAATTTCGACAACCTTCGACCCTTAATCAATATTTGCGTGTGACCCTGATTCGTATACCGTCAACCCGTATCAACTCAACCCAAGACCTTTACCATAGCGACCGCACCAACGCTGCAGTTCCAATGTCGCGACTTGCGCGCCGAGGCGATACCCTGGTCAAGAGATGTGGGCCAACGTTCGGTGCAAAGAAAACGCCGCGCATTACAAAACCCAAGAGAATCTTTACGAGGTGTCACATCAATCCCATCAATCCATCAATCCATCACATGTCAAGTACATGTCAAGTACACATCACCTTTCACCCATTCCCAAGCAACTACAAAAGTCAAGAATCTCTTACAAGCTCATACCTCTCTTACACCAAAAGCCCTCAAAGTCAAAAAGTTCTTACACCACCCATGCTTTTCTTACACAAATGGTCACAAAAGTCAAGATTTTCTTACACCCATTACTCACCACATCTATCACTCATCTCTCTCTCCCTTTACAACTCTCTGTCTCTCTTTCTCATTTTCAAACTCAAAAAAAATCTAAGGAGAGAAATCTCATACGTATGAGAATTCTTCAAGCCTCTCCCTCTCTTTCAAAACTTCAAAGTATGGCCCACTTTCCTACCCCATGATCTCCCATCCTAACCATCCATTCCCCATCTCCTCCATTGGAATCAAAGCTAAGGTGCTAAGGAACTCATAGGAGTAAGAAAATCGAACGGTGGGTGCTCCTCTAGATGTAAAAAATTTAATTTCTATAGGCTAGATATTTTCTTTCTTTCATGAGGAAAGTGTAGGACCCACCAATCAATGGTGGAGATCCCACACAATCCCATGGTTGTGTCTTAATGGCCTACCTTATGCATGCATGATCCATGCATGGGGCCTTTCTCTATGGGCCCCATCATGGTAGTTTTATTTCATATTATATTATGTTTGGGTCATCTAGACCTTATAACTATGGTGGGGATGGCATCCTCACCATGCATTTTAATTATAGGCCATGCATGTGCAAGATCCATGTCGTAAATGTAGATATAGGTATGATGTGCGGGTGTGATTGATCTTGGGAGGGCTCAATAGTGGTGGAGCCCCTTTCCCTGTTGAGGGTCAAATAGTGCATATTAGACCCCAAATATTGTCCGAATTTACGAGCATAATAGTGTTTAACGGCTGATTTAATCGTGTTGATGTTGTAGGTTGATTTTACAAGCTTGGATCGAAATAGGATACTAAATGCATGGATTTAACGCTCCAAATCCACCAAAGCATGGGACGCACTCCAGGGGACCAAGATCGATTGAAATTACACGCCAGGGATCCGAGAAAATCAAAGAACTGAAGCTCAAATGGTCTAAAACTCATCCAGAATGCAAGATCACATGTTTCCCACCATCCGTTTGGTTCGAAACTTCTTATATAGTCTTAATGCCACAAATTAACCGTACATGTCAAGTTTCAGCCATTAGATCGTTGTAGAAGTGGCCCAACGGTTAGATCAGCCCCTTAAATCCTTAAGTGGGGTCCACCTGATCTCTGGATACAGTTCAACTTTGGACTCAACGCTTTAAATAAGGTGACAAAATGGATGGATGGCACAGATTTCTCTCAAAGAATATGATAGACCCCACATGTATATTGCATGTACATAAGGGTGCATGTGCACAGAGGTGCACTAGACGGAGAGTCCGGTCAAACGAAGCATTGACTGACTCCTCTTCTCAAGTTTCACACTGGCAGCGGACGCACGGCCGCTGGCTGTTTTTGTGATCAGTTATGGGCCCTACCCATTGACTGTGCGTCTGATCCAAGCCGTCCATCTTGTAAAGGGGTTCGAATACTACAAAATCATGCTGACCTTTTGCATCTATGCGTACACACGTGTGCGATATAGGGGCCACAAAAGGGCTACCCTGGGACGTTCAAAATTGATCTTTTAGTGATTCTTCTCTGGGCTTCGTTAATGGACGTTCAAAACTACCCATTCTTGACTGAAATTTCGTTTTGAATCCAATGGATAGGGTGGATTTTTCATAAAATGCTTCTGTGGGGCCCACCGATCACAACAGCGAAATGGTGCGAAAGGTTTCGCACATCCGCGAAAACTGACTTTTTCAGGTGGTTTTGGCCCACCATCTTTGATCATATGGCAGATCTGAACCGTCTATCATGTAGAGAACCCAAGAAAGTGCTAAGGGACGGTGTTTTTTTGGAATTTGAGCGAGGAAAGTGGCGTGTTTCGAGGCACCGAACTTGGCTGCGAAAATTACACTTCGTATCCTGCTACAACTCTGTCACTGACTCCAGCCTTCCAGCAGCTATAAAAGGAGGTTTTTGACGTGGGGAGCATTCATTCAGGTCTTGGAAGAAGATCAGGAGGTGGAGAGCTTGATGCTTGGGCTAGAAACGAGGGCAGAGGAAGTAGAGTAATTTTATTATTTTTATTTTTTTCCTTCTTCATATTTTCTTTTAACATGTCCAGCTTCATCATGTTTGTGATGGGCTGAACCTCTTAGCTAGGGCTAAGAGGTGAAGCTTGTGGTGAGATGGGAGATTTTATTTTATGTCTTTAATATTATTTTAATTCTTGAATTAACGTTGATTTTAGTTGATTATTAATGGCATATTTTGTTTAGTCTTTAATGGTCTGTTGTGACTAAAATTACAATGGGTCTGCAATGGCTTGGAGCATGTCCTTTTCCCCTTTATGTTTATGACGTCAGGAAGCCCTGTTGTTCACCATAGTCTCCTGGCATGGTTGGATGACGGTACCCTTCCTAACTTGCATACATGTGATTGGGTGGTAATTAGTTTGATTCTGTTGTTTGCCATAGTCTTTGGGCATGGTTTGGTGATGAAATCCATTCTGATTCATCTTCCTTTCATCTCTTTGAAAACTAGATCAATGGCAGTTCAGTAAATTCCATGATTCATGAAACAGGCATAAGATCTCCCTGATCTCTACAAGTGGATCCTCTGAATCCCTAGTTTCCTTACCTCTGATTTCTCCTATAAGTTTTAGATTAATAGTTTACAATTATTCCTCAATTTATAATTCAATTCAGATTTCATCTCATTCTAGTTCTATTTCCAGTTAATTTTAGATAACGTACAAGTTTCAGTCCCTTGGGATTCGACCTCGGTCTTATCGAGTTATTACTACATCACAACCCTGCACTTGGGGAGTGAACAAGTTTTTGGCACCGTTGCCGGGGACTGTCGGTTACGTTTTTTTGAAATTAATTAGTTTTAGGATTAGTTTAAGATTAGGTTTAGATTTTCTCGATTTTTAGAAACTAACTTGTCTTCCCTGTTTTGTAGGCTTCTAAGATAGTTTCAAAATTGATAAATTCTTTCTTAAATTCTTCCTCTCTATTCTAGATTAGGATTTATTTCTTCTTTTTAGTAGTTGCTAATTCTAAATCTTTTTAAAATCCTAACTTTGGTTCTTATTCTATTCTTAGAATTTCTCTATTTTATAGACTTTTTGTTTAAAAACTAACTTGTTTGTTTATTCTGCAGGTTCTTAACCTAGGACTTCAAATTTGGTAACTTCTTTCCATCTTTCTCTTTTATTTTCTAGATTTCTTCTTCCTTTCTCTTAGGTTTAAGTTAAAATTTGAGGGCTGAGTGTGTTTTATGTCCCTGTGGGCACGCGACAACACTCGACGTCTCGTAACTGAATGAGGATTAGTTGAGGGGTTGACTGTCCATCGCAGGACTAGACACCACTTGAATTCTCCTGAGTTAGAGGACGTTATGGCTGAAAACCAACCTCAAGCACTACCCCAACCTAGGGTTGAGGAAGTACATGATGAGAATGAGGTGCATCAGGCACCCCCGCCTCGTACTTTACGAGATTATTTACAACCGGCGGGGGTGAGTACACCCTCATGCATGATTTTTCCTGAGAATACAGGACATATGGACATCAAGCCAGGGGTTATCCAACTCCTTCCTAAGTTCCATGGGCTTGAGTCTGAAGAACTATACTTGCATCTGAAAGAGTTCGATGAAATCATAGGCACCTTATACTTTCCTAATGTATCTGAGGATACTATTAGGCTGAAACTCTTTCCATTTTTCTTGAAAGAAAAAGCCAAGACGTGGTTAAATTCACTGCGTCCTAGATCCATTGGCACATGGAATGATATGCAGAGGAAATTTATAAAGAAAATTTTTCCACATCATAAGACAATTACCCTCAGGAGAGCAATCATGAACTTTGCCCAAAAGGAAGATGAAACATTCTTCCAATGTTGGGAAAGGTTCAAGGATCTGGTTAATGCATGCCCACAACATGGCTTTGAAATATGGCGCATTACAAATTTTTTCTATGATGGGCTAACATCTTCCATGCGCCAAATGGTCGAGACAATGTGTAACGGAGAATTCATAAATAAAAATGTCGACGAGGTATGGGATTACCTTGATAGTCTCGCTGAAAAAACACAATCATGGGACTATTATCCAAGGATGAACACTATGTCTAGGCCGACTCATTCAAGGGAAAAATGAGGAATATATCTTCTGAAAGAGGATAATGATCTTAACGCTAAGGTGGCCAATCTCACCAGAAAATTTGAGGCCATGGAAGGAAGGAAGGAAAAGGTTAATGAAAGTGTTTGCGGCATCTGTGATTGCAACATTCGTACTACTAAAAATTATCCTTCAATACCTGCCTTTCGAGAAGTATTGAATGAACAATCTAATGCCGTAAATAACTATCAAAGACCTTTCAATGGACCACCCTCTAATACGTACAATTCTGGCTGGAAAAATCATCCGAATTTTAGTTAGAGGAACGGACAAACCGCTACCCCTCAAGGTTTCTTCAATCAAAATCCAAATCAGGGGAAGCCTCAAGAAGAATCAGTTCAATTTTCCATACAAGAACTAGCTCGGACAATGCAAGGAATTTAAGATTTTATGCAAAAAATAGATTCATGTCTGACGGCTATGGAAAAAGGGATGCTCCCTGCACAATCACTCCCTAATCCGAAACCGCAATACGAGACAGGTGATCCCAGCTCTTCAAATCAAATGGGGCACGCTAAATCCATCACCACTCTTAGGAGTGGGAAGGTTATTGATAAAACCCTTCCGGTTAGGCCCGAAAAACCTCAAGAACCAGAAGAGGACAACAATGATGGATCTAGTGGCGACCCATAAAAATTTGAACCGTAACCTTTAGAAAAGCCAGTTGCTCCGTTTTCCCAACGGTTGGTTGAACCAAAACGTCTATCTAACTCTCAAGATATCCTAAAGGTGTTGAAACAAGTGAAAGTCAACATTCCTCTTTTTGACGCTGTAAAACAGATTCCTTTATATGCTAAATTTCTAAAGGACTTATGCACTACCAAACGACGGAAAAGTGTTCAAAAGAAGATCTCCTTGACTGAGAAAGTGAGTGCCATCTTGAAACAAGATGTGCCGCAAAAATTCAAAGATCCCGGTTGCCCAACCATATCATGTGTAATCGGGAACTATCGAATTGATCACGCACTTCTTGACTTAGGAGCAAGCGTCAATCTGATTCCCTACTCGGTATACCAACAGTTAGGTTTGGGTGAACTAAAACCCACTCGAACCACACTACAACTTGCTGATCGTTCTGTTCGTGCACCAAGAGGGATCATTGAGGATGTGTTGGTCCAGGTTGATAGATTCTACTACCCTGTTGATTTTATCATCTTGGACACCGAACCCATCAATGACACGAGCACTCAGATTCCCGTCATTCTTGGTCGCCCATTCCTGTCCACTTCAAATGCAATTATCAATTGCAGGAATGGTGTCATGACTATGTGCTTTGGAAATTTGACATTGGAATCGAATATCTTTTTCAATAACGGCAGCAACTTAGAGGATGATGACGATTTCCACGATGTTAACATGATTGATTCTTTTGTGGAAGATAGAACGCTTCTCACCTTATCCTCTGATCTTCTAGAGACGTGCCTGGCCCACTCCCATGATCTTGATGATGATATAATTAGGGAGACATGTGCCATGCTTGATACTGCACCGGTACTTGAAGTTAACCGGTGGAGGCCACACATTGAAGAATTGCCCTAAACTGATGTAGTGCCTCTACCGTCTAACCTCAAGCCACCGAAGCTTGACCTAAAACCTTTGCCCTCTGATTTAAAATATGTCTATTTAGGTCAAGATGAGACATACCCAGTGGTGATCTCTGCCCACCTGGAGAAAGAACAGGAGAGTATGCTGATATCTACTCTCATTGAGCATAAGGGAGCTCTTGGATGGACGATAGTGGACCTCAAAGGAATTAACCCATCGATTTGTACTCACCGCATATATCTTGAGGATAATGCAATGGCTGTTCGGCAATCACAACGTAGATTAAATCCAAACATGAAGGAAGTGGTTAAGGCCGAGGTTCTCAAACTATTGGATGTGGGGATCATATACCCCATATTCGATAGTCAATGGGTGAGTCCAACTCAGGTGGTTCCTAAGAAGTCCGGGATCACCATCGTAGCCAATGCCAATAATGAACTCGTGCCGACCAGAGTTACCACTGGTTGGAGAATGTGCATTGACTACAGGAAGCTGAATACCGTCACTAGGAAGGACCACTTTCCTTTGCCCTTTATAGATCAGATCTTGGAAAGGTTAGCTGGTCATTCCTATTACTGTTTCCTTGACGGGTATTCAGGTTATAATCAGATTGAAATCACCCCTGAAGTTCAGGAAAAGACCACATTTACATGTCCCTATGGCACCTTTGCTTACAGAAGGATGCCATTCGGGTTATGTAATGCCCCTGTCACCTTTCAGCAATGCATGATAAGTATCTTTTCTGACATGGTGGGAAAATATTTAGAGGTCTTCATGGACGATTTCTCTGTTTTTGGTTCATCTTTCAGCGAATGCTTAGCAAGTCTTAAATGTGTGCTAAAAAAATGTGAAGAAAAAGATTTGGTACTTAACTCGGAGAAGTGCCATTTTATGGTTCAAAAGGGAATTGTCCTTGGGCATATCATCTCGTTCAAAGGAATCGAGGTAGATAAGGCAAAAATTGATCTTATCTCTAACTTACCTCCACCAAAGAATATCAGAGACGTGCGATCCTTCTTAGCACACACAGGCTTTTACAGACGATTAATAAAGGACTTTAGTCTCCTCTCTCGTCCTTTATATAATCTTTTTCAAAAGGATACACCATACGAGTGGACTGAGCAGTGCCAAGAAGCTTTCACTAAGCTTAAGGGCATGTTAACCACTGCACCTATCATGCAGCCACCCAACTGGAGTCTTCCTTTTGAACTTATGTGCGACGCCTCTGATTATGTTCTTGGAGCGGTTCTAGGCCAGAGAAAAGATAAGCGGCCTTACGTTATTCACTACGCAAGTAGGACTCTAAATCTTGCCCAAGTGAACTACTCGACTACGGAAAAGGAACTCTTAGCCGTAGTGTTCGCTTTGGACAAATTTAGATCCTACCTGATCGGATCCAAGATCATCATTTACACAGACCATGCGGCACTTAAGTATCTTCTTTCTAAGAATGATTCTAAGCCCCGCCTGATACGATGGATCCTTCTACTCCAAGAATTCGATTTGAAAATTAAAGATAAAAAGGGAGTAGAGAACGTAGTGGCCGATCATCTTTCTCGCCTTAATACCTCTGATTCCCTTGAGGCGAGCCATATCAATGACATGTTCCCTGATGAACAACTGTTTAGAGTCTCCCATTCACCTTGGTTCGCTGATATTGCTAATTATCTTGCTACAGGTTCCATACCGACACATTGGACATCACAAGATAAGAAGAAATTTTTTACCAAGGTGCGTAACTTCTTCTGGGACGATCCATATTTGTTTAAATATTGCCCAGACCAAATCTTAAGGAGATGTGTAACAGACGATGAGCATCAGAGTGTCATCTCCTTCTGTCACTCACAGGCCTGTGGTGGTCACTTTTCTGCTAAAAAGACCACGGCCAAGATTCTACAGTGTGGCTTTTACTGGCCCACTATGTTCAGGGACACTCATGAGTTTTGCAAAGCTTGCGAGCGTTATCAAAAATTGGGAGCATTGTCCCGTCGAAATATGATGCCTTTGAATCCCATCCTTATCATTGAAGCATTTGATTGCTGGGGCATTGATTTCATGGGACCATTCCCCCAATCATTTGGAAATCTATATATTTTGCTCGCCGTAGACTATGTCACTAAATGGGTCGAAGCAATTCCGTGCCGCAAAAATGACCATCGCACGGTCATTAAATTTTTGAAAGAAAATATCCTGTCGCGGTTCGGAACGCCTCGAGCCATCATTAGTGACGGGGGCTCACACTTCTGCAATAGACCATTCGAGAGTTTAATGAAGAAATACGGTATCTCTCATAAGGTGAGCACTCCATACCATCCACAGACAAGTGGACAAGCTGAAATTTTCAATAGGGAGATCAAACATATCCTAGAGAAAATGGTTAACCCTGATCGTAAGGACTAGTCAATCCGATTGACCGATGCCTTATGGGCGTACCGTACTGCTTTTAAAACTCCTATTGGAACATCTCCCTTTAGACTTGTCTATGGAAAGGCTTGTCACTTGCCGGTGGAATTGGAACATAAAGCATACTGGGCGATCAAAAATCTAAATTTCAATCTGGACAACGCTGGTTCGCTACGCAAACTTCAATTAAATGAACTGGAAGAAATCCGGAACGATGCATATGAAAACTCGAGAATTTATAAGGACAGGATGAATGCGTTTCATGATCAACATATTCTACGAAAATCATTCACGCCAGGTCAGAAAGTCCTCTTGTATGACTCTCGACTACATCTCTTTCCGGGTAAGCTTCGATCTCGTTGGACCGGCCCTTACATTGTTGTTACTGCTTATCCTCATGGGGCCGTCGAGATAAGAGATCCCGATAATGGTAAGGAGTTTAAAGTAAATGGACATCGATTAAAGCATTTGTCGAGACATTTGATTCAGAGGACATGTCCATGCCTCTGATTGCTCCTGTTTACCAGGACTGATCTCCTAGTCTGATGGAGGTATAGGTAGGTTTATCGTTTTCATAGGACTAGGATTGTTGCTTTATTTGTCTAGCTGAAGACGGTAAATTTAGTACTCCTGGGAGGCAACCCAGCTTTTCATTTCATTTTTCTAGTTAGATGATTCAATGTTTGTGGGTAACATTACTGCAAACCCTCACGAGACTACAACTCGTCCACTAGGGGTAACCTAGGGGTTTAAAGGTTTGTTGCATACGCTAAATGCAATTGAGAGCACCTGCGAAAGTGGTATAGGTAGGATTTTATTTTCGTTATTTTTATTTTTCTTTTTCTCTTGTGCTAACCAACTTCCATACTGTGATCTCGTGAAAAATCTCTCTTGATTCGTTATCCAGGTACTATCTTCCCATCACTTTACTTTCGTTGTTCCATGTGCATTGCATGCCCATATCTTTTACATTGAGGACAATATAGATTTTATGTTGGGGGTGGGAGATTAGGCTTCCTAATCAGTATTTTCTTGGTCTTGAGCAAAAATTGTGAAAAAATTGTGAAAATTTTTACAATTTTTTCAGAAAATTCTTATGAATTTGAAGTGATTTTGATGGATACCCTTGATTTAGAAGTTCAAGATAAGTGATGTTGATAATTTAGGACTCTTGGATTCAGTATCTATTAAATTTCACAGTTAAGATCAAGTTATTAATCCATGATTAGAGGTTGTAAACATTGATTGAATTAAGATTTCACATGTCACGTCTCGCCTACACATTTAGATTTCAGTTCCATATCGAAGGATTAACTTGGTAATCACTGAGCATGAAAGGAACCAGCTTGAAATATCTTGCCATCAGGGTATAAAAATTGAAAAGGATGGGTGATTAATCTTCACCATAGGTTTGCTCCCTCTAGGTGTGGAGTTAATTCCCCATGAATGATATGTGAAAAAGGTCTAGGAGTACAGTCCTCACCATAGGTTTGCTCCCGGTAGGTGAGAATTGGATACCTCTTCTTGACGTTACTTTTAAAATCAAAAGCTGAAAGAAAATGAAAAGAAAACTTGTGAGGCAAGTTTTGTTTTAAGTCTTGGTTATCATGAATTGTTTTGTTGGTTACCAATGATATCATGAAATGGATGATTGGATCTCTTAATATTACTAAGCCGAGATTACACTATACATCCATGGATCTCAATGTTAGAATTATTCTAATTGATGGATTAATATTTTGAACTTGATTAATGAAGTTTAATGTGTGCTTGAGTCCAGGAGAAAATAATTTCCAACTTCATGAATATTAAATTTCTCATATCTTGTTCAAAATCTCACTCGATTTCATAAAAAGTTCTCCTATAATTCTCAACTTATTTTTCGCATACCTTGCTCGGGACTAGCAAGATGCTGGTTGGGGGTTGTGTTGAGGGTCAAATAGTGCATATTAGACCCCAAATATTGTCCGGATTTACGAGCATAATAGTGTTTAACGGCTGATTTAATCGTGTTGATATTGCAGGTTGATTTTACAAGCTTGGATCGAAATAAGATACTAAATGCATGGATTTAACGCTCCAAATCCACCAAAGCATGGGACGTACTCCAGGGGACCAAGATCGACTGAAATTATACGCTAGGGATCCGAGAAAATCAAAGAACTGAAGCTCAAATGGTCTAAAACTCATCCAAAATGCAAGATCACATGTTTCCCACCATCCGTTCGGTTCGAAACTTCATACAGTCTTAATGCCACAAATTAACCGTACATGTCAAGTTTCAGCCATTGGATCGTTGTAGAAGTGGCCCAACGGTTAGATCAGCCCCTTAAATCCTTAAGTGGGGTCCACCTGATCTCTGGATACAGTTCAACTTTGGACTCAACGCTTTAAATAAGGTGACAAAATGGATGGATGGCACAGATTTCTCTCAAAGAATATGATAGACCCCACATGTATACTGCATGTACATAAGGGTGCATGTGCATAGAGGTGCACTGGACGGAGAGTTTAGTCAAACGAAGCATTGACCGACTCCTCTTCTCAAGTTTCGCACTGGCAGCGGACGCATGGCCGCTAGACATTTTTGCGATCAGTTATGGGCCCTACCCATTGACTGTGCGTCTGATCCAAGCCGTCCATCTTGTAGAGGGGTTCGAATACTACAAAATCATGCTGACCTTTTGCATCCATGCGTATACACGTGTGCGATACAGGGGCCACAAAAGGGCTACCCTGGGACGTTCAAAATTGATGTTTTAGTGATTTCTTCTCTGAGCTTTGTCAATGGACATTCAAAACTACCCATTCTTGACTGAAATTTCATTCTGAATCCAATGGACGGGGTGGATTTTTCATAAAATGCTTCTGTGGGGCCCACCGATCACAACAGTGAAATGGTACGAAAGGTTTCGCACATCCGTGAAAACTGACTTTTCCAGGCAGTTTTGGCCCACCATCTTTGATCATATGGCAGATCTGAACCGTCTATCATGTAGAGAACCCAAGAAAGTACTAAGGGACGGTGTTTCTTTAGAATTTGAGCAAGGAAAGTGGTGTGTTTCGAGGCACCGAACTTTGCTGTGAAAATTGCACTCCGTGTCCTGTTACAACTCTGTCACTGACTGCAGCCTTCCAGCAGTTATAAAAGGAGGTTTTGGACGTGGGGAGCATTCATTCAGGTCTTGGAAGGAGATCAAGAGGTGAAGAGCTTGAGGCTTGGGCTGGAAACGAGGGCAGAGGAAGTAGAGTAATTTTATTATTTTTATTTTTTTCCTTCTTCATATTTTCTTTTAACATGTCTACCTTCATCATATTTGTGATGGGCTAAACCTCTTAGCTAGGGCTAAGAGGTGAAGCTTGTGGTAAGATGGGAGATTTTATTTTATGTCTTTAATATTATTTTAATTCTTGAATTAACGTTGATTTTAGTTTATTATTAATGGCATGTTTTGTTTAGTCTTTAATGGTCTGTTGTAACTAAAATTACAATGGGTCTGCAATGGCTTGGAGCATGTCCTTTTCCCCTTTATGTTTATGACGTCAGGAAGCCCTGTTGTTCACCATAGTCTCCTAGCATGGTTGGATGACGATACCCTTCCTAACTTGCATACATGTGATTGGGTGGTAATTAGTTTGATTCTGTTGTTTGCCATAGTCATTGGGCATGGTTTGGTGATGGAATCCATTCTGATTCATCTTCCTTTCATCTCTTTGAAAACTAGATCAATGGCAGTTCAGTAAATTCCATGATTCATGAAACAGACATATTATCTCCCTGATCTCTACAAGTAGATCCTCTGAATCTCTAGTTTCCTTACCTCTGATTTCTCCTATAAGTTTTAGATTAATAGTTTACAATTATTCCTCAATTTATAATTCAATTCAGATTTCATCTCATTCTAGTTCTATTTTCAGTTAATTTTAGATAACGTACAAGTTTCAGTCCCTTGGGATTCGACCTCGGTCTTATCGAGTTATTACTACATCACAACCCTGCACTTGGGGAGTGAACATTCCCTATGGACGAATTGTCCTTCTATCTCTATTTTCCCTTATTTTATTTCCTGATGTGTGTGGTCCATTAATGTATTTCCCTTTTTATTTAAATTATATAATAAATTTTATCCAAGTACATGTTGCTGTTCAGAATTTTCTAGACAGTTTCTGGTTGTTTTTGGACCAAATTTTAGGACTATTTGGGGGACTATTCATACCTATTAAATATACTTTTCTGAAAGGTGAGGATCTCATCTTGATGTCCCCCAAATTTCAGCCCCAACTGACCTTCATTGGGGTCCTAAAGGTGTGGTCCAAGTGAGGTGGACAGTCTGGATTTTATGCACTGTTCCAGCAACATTTCACCATGTACAGTTGGATTTTTAAAATTTACTAAAACACCTATGGGTGTTTAAAAATTATAAAAATTTTTAGGGGGCTGGCCTACTTATGGTAGGACTCACATACAAAATTTTGGAGTCAATGGACGCATGTACACACCATGGTGATGGCGGGACCGGCCCATTATAATATGGTATCCAGATCAGTCCGATTTTTAGGACAGATTGATTTATGTAAATAAATTAAAATATTTATAGATATTTAAAAATTTTAAAATTTTTTAAGAGTGTGGTCCACTTATGTTAGAACCCACGTACCAAATTTCAGGGCCAATGGACCCCTGTACACACTGTGGTGAGAGCCGGACTGGCCCACCATGTTGGGACGTCTAGGTCTGTCTGATTTTTCTGAATAGTCTGTTTTGTTTAAATTAATTAAAATATTTAGAGATATCTAAAAATTATGAAATTTTGTGGGGGTGTGGCCCACCTATGAAAGTATCACTCTATGAAATTTCAGCCTCAAGTGACCCTGTTTGGGTATCCAAAAGAATGAGCTAAGATGGTTGGACTCCCAAATTTTTTCTGCTGTGCAGTTTAGCAATATGCCTTGATAAAAAACCATAATTCAAAAATATTTCTTCTGATGGTGGGCCACCTTTTTGGGTTTTCTCTCATTGTATGCATGATGAGGGACCTTGGCCCTCAATTTTCAGAGTTTTAGAGGCCTTGGACCCACTCCAATGGAGTGCCCAAATTTAGGACAGCAACATGTTATAATTATGCTAGCCTTGGGCTGAATTTTTGAGGAATGGGGCCCACCATATTATAAAGATCTTAGAGGAAATGATTTATACCTTTAGTTCCTTAAATGTTGAGCTTAATGAATGCACTTTTGAGGCCCACCATAGTTGAATTTACTTGGATTCGTGAATGTAGATAGTTGTTGAACTATTTAAGGCCCATAGAGTGGACCCATTTGATGTGTTCCAAGGCCCATGGGATTAGGCCCATTTGATGTAATTTAAGGCCCATAGAGTGGACCCATTTGATGTGTTCCAAGGTCCATGGGATTGGACCCATTTGATGTATTTTAAAGCCCATGAGATTAGGCTCATTTGATATGAATAAGGCCCATGGGTCGAGAACCATTTGATGCAATCTAAGGCCCACGGGTTATGACCTATTGCAATGCACATAAGGCCCATTGGTGTCGCCCATTGATGTGGCCCATTTGATGAGTAAAAGGCCCATATGACATGACCCATTTGATGTATTTAAGGCCCAATGGGGTGTACCTAAGGTCCATTGCAATGTGTGATCCCAACCTGATTTACGTAATGTTATTCACTACGGGCTACACCTTGGGAGCAATGTTGGTTTGACGTCCACATTACGAGTATAATGTTGGTTAAATGTCCGTATTGTGACTCTCTCTAGGGCCCATTGGTAGGCCCGTACTTGTTGTATGCAAGCCGTCTACGCCAACTGCGTTGTAAGGATAGGGCATTACTTTATAACATGCTTAGTATAACTCCATGACGTACAGCCCATTCGTATCGGTCCATTTGATCGGCCTGCTCATATCGGCCATTTGATTGATTTAGCCCATATGATTGATTAGGCCCATCTTGATATATTTGCGGCCTGTTGTTAAGGCCATATATGAGGCCCGTTGTTGAGGCCCACCTTGATGTGTATGAGGCCCGTTGTTGAGGCCCACCTTAATGTGTATGAGGCCCGTTGATGAGGCCCACCTTAAATATATATGAGGCCCATGTTGCAAGGCCCATTATGATGTATGCAAGGCCCATAGGTCATGGCCCATTGCAATGTATGTAAGGCCCAATTGGTGCGGCCTATTCGATATATTTATGGGGTCCATGTCATTAGGCCCATCCTGTTGTAATGGTGACCCATCCATTGAGGCTCACCCGTAATATATATTTGAGGCCCATGTGTAGGGCCCACCTATTGTGTATTTAAAACCTATGGGTTGTGGCCATAGTGATGTATATTAGGCCTATGTGATGTAGCCCATACTGATGTGTATTAGACCCAGGTATGTGACTCACCTGCGAAGTATATTTGAGGCCCATTATGATATATCTGAGGCCCATGGGTGTGACCCATCCAGATGTATTTGAGGCCTATGGGCAAGGCCCATTGTGATATGTGTTAGGCCCATGACCAGGTCCCACCTGTTTCATATATTTGACCCTTGTGTGAGGCCATGTGCCCATTATATATTTGATTTTATGTGGGTCATTCCTTGGGGGCAATGTTGGTTAAAAGTCCACATTGTCGATGCCGGTTATTGATACCGTTTATGAGTATGTGACATCATAACATTATGATACATGCCCATTCGCATCATCTGCATGTTTGTTATGAGATGTGATTGACCATTGCATATGTCATTGAGTAGGATGATGTGAGACTCCCTGATAGGTGGAGATTATCTCACATGAGCGCATGACATGCGCAAGATTGATGCATGATTGGATTGTATGACTCATGCATCTTACATTGTGTTGTGATTACTATACGCCCTAGTGACATCAGGGCCGTAGCCTCCACAGGCATATCGTGGATGGCCAGATGGGACACCGAAAATCTGTTCGAGCATCGGGCCGCCATAGATGGCCCTGGGTGAAAATCCCTAAACACCCTCTTAGTTCCAAAGGATACTCCAACGTCTAGACCGAGTGGGTATATGAGCGTTGAGTGCCGATTACCAGATGGCTGCGCTCTCCACTGTGTCGTGGTCAGTTGGAAGGGGGTGCGGCCTTACCCGCCCGAGGGAGTAGGCATAGCTAGGCTGAGTTTGACCAGCTCGAGGAATGGGTCCGCTATCGGCGAGCTGGGTAGGTATTGGCAGACTACTGACAGGCGGATAGTGAGGTCTTTTCCACTTACCCAGTTGTGCGCTTGATTGGGGCGGCAGGTGGTGTGAAGTGTAATAGATCCCGGTGATTTTTTCAGAGAGGAACCGTACTGATATGAGGACTGACATGATATTATGACACCCTGTCACTGTTGTGCATGTGGGTGGGCGCACGTGGGCGGATGCTGATGTGGTCGGGTGTGATGTGGGCAGGGTTGAGGCTTGGGCAAGCTACCACACTGGGCGAGCTACCAGAGGTTGGAAGGCTACTGTGCTGACAGGATACTGAGTAGGAGTTGCATACTCATTCATTCATCCATTCACTATCCACTCGGGCTGGTGGTGCGCAACTAATTATTGTGTATCTTCGTTATGGCAACGATTTCGGTTGGGTGCGCGACTAACCTGAGATTAGGAGTTTACCACGTTGAGTCAGACTATCCAAATTTAGGTATGAGACTGGTTTGGATATAGGTTCCTTGTGGTGGACCCCATAGCCTGCGATACTACGTACTATCATCCCGACATCACACTCCAGCATGGTCATTCCATTAGCACTATATACTGCATATTCCATTACATCTTCGGCGTGTGGCATTGTGGGTTGTTATGTTTCTGTATTCGTGTGACTTAGATGAGAGTGATGATATTTGTTAGCTCTTTCGAATTGTGTATTACATTATATCTTTGTCATTCGACATTTGATTATTTATGACTCATCATTTGCATAGCTGTCGTATATTGCGTATTCTGATATTGATTAACTTATGGACTTGTTCATACTTCCGCTTATTCTGTTATCGCATGATTATAATCTTGTCAGTATTTCTGTTTACGCTGATAATTCCTGCTCTTATCAGTGTTTCTGCTTATTCAGTCATTGTATGGTTTATGGATTAATAGCTTTCCGGTATTGTATGATTATGATATTGTATTAAATACTTGGCACTTATCTCGTGCACACACTTACACCACCCTCTAAGATTTCTATAAGCTTATGCACGATAGATGCGTACAGGTGATGTTAGGTTGCGGCAGCATTGAGCTTGGAGTGTGCAGCTGTTTTCTGGAGCTTTAATTTCGACATATATATTTTCCTTTTCAGCATTGTATTCAAATGATTATATTAGTCGATATGTGATGATGATGTTGCCTTTATGATTTGGGTAAACTTGTGGTTATGCTTATTACTAGTTAAATGTATTAAAAAAAATCCTCCTTGTATGATCCCAGGATCAGAAATCTGGGATATGAATGCTAGGAGCCGAGAATGGGGTACTACGGAGGTTGTCGGCACCGGATTCGGCGATCGGGATTCCTGTGAATCCGATTTCTGGGTTTGGGGCGTGACAGACACTATCCGCCGTGTTCAGTGGTCTGAAAGAGGGAAAGTTCACTTTCTCCATTAGAAAGAATCCACCAAAGACGTTGGCCGACCTCGTCGCCAGAGCTCAAAAGTATACCAACACCGAAAAATTATCCAATGCCTGTAAAAATGTTCAAGTAACAGAGCCAACCGGAAAGGGGAAGAGGTCAATGAACGAAGAACCTCAGTCATCCATCAAAGGACCAGATGACCGCGCTCCCAGCAATCGTCGTCCGAGCAGAAAACTGAAAGGTAAATTTTGTTCTTACACCCCCCTCAACACATTTACCGAGCAAATTCTTTTAGACATTAGAGGGCACAAGCTTCTCAATTAGCCCGTTTGTATGAGGGCCGATCCGGATCATCGAGACAAATGCAAGTATTACCGTTTCTATCGAGATCACGACCACAACACATCCGACTATATGGACCTCAAAGATGAGATCGAGGCCCTTATCTGTAAAGGTCATCTGCATCGATATACTAAGGAAGAGAAAATCGCTCGGAAAGAAGAACGAGAACAGCGGAATAACACAACGGAAGAGCCAGCCAAAATCCATACCATTCTCGAGGGCTCATCCGGTGGAGGAGATTTGAACAGGGCTCGAAAAGCTTATTCTCGGTGGTTTGATCCGGAACACTACATCCATTTGATCGAGCGACCGAGCAAAGAACTCCGGGTCGATCCGTGTAGTATGACCTTCTCGGAAGACGATGCGCACGAAATTCAGCATCCACACGACGACGCCCTAGTGGTCACTATGACTATAGCCAACCACAAGTTGTATTGTATCCTGATAGACACCGAAAGCTCTACAGATGTAATCTACTCCGAGGCTTTCGAAAGAATGGAGATTCCCATGTCACGCCTCAGACCTGTGAAGATACCTTACACGGCTTTATCGGAGAAAGAGTGATCTCCGATAGAGCCATTTCCTTGTGACCGCGAGAGAAGGACAACATCAAGTCACCCGCATGGTAGACTTCCTAGTTATCAATGTGCCATCGGTGCGCAACATCATTTTAGGCAGACCTTCTCTTAATGCAATGAGAGCGATTGTCTCCACCTATCATCTGATGATGAAATTTTCCACCGAGGGCAAAATAGGCTACCTCCGAGGCAATCAACATGAGGCTCAGAGTTGTTATGATAGCAGTGAAAAAACGGGCCGTGAAGCAAGCACTCGTCATCAACGTTTTAGACCCTAACTAGAGGACCTGTAGAGGACTCATCTGTGGAAGATTTAGAGAAATTACCACTCGATGAAGCAGACCCAAGCAAAACTGTTTAGCTCGGAACGTCGTTAAATTCTGAGCAGCGGTCCAGAATACTGGCTTTCCTACGACAATATAGAGATGTCTTCACATGGTCATATGAGGACATGCCCGAGATCTCTCCGGATGTCATGGTCCACAGGTTGAATGTGGACTTGGATCACAAACCCGTGAAGCAAAAAAGAAGACCATTGGATGTCGAACGGTATGATGTCATAGCCGATGAAGTCTCGATTCTATTAGGTGTTGGTTTTATAAAGGAAGTACATTGTCTTGATTGGATCACAAATGTGGTCCACGTCAAGAAGGCTAACGGGTAGTGGCGGGTTTGTGTAGATTACTCGAATCTGAACAAAACTTGTCCGAAGGAGAGCTTCCTATTGCCTCCTATCAATCAGCTGGTGGACAACACAACAGCGCATGAATTATTCTCCTTCTTGGACGCTTACTTCGGATAAAACCAGATTGCAATGCATCCCCTAAACAGGTAGAAGACAACCTTCATCACTAACAATGGACTACTATTACCAGGTCATGTCATTTGGCCTGAAGAACGCTAGGGCCACGTATTAAAGCCTGGTGAATCAAATGTTTGCCAAACAAATTGGGCATACTATGGAAGTTTATGTCAACGACATACTTGTTAAGAGCATCAAGGCATCCGATCACTTGGTAGATATCGGAGAAACCTTCGCCACCCTCTGAGAGTACCAAATGAAGCTGAATCCTGAGAAGTGCGTCTTCGGAGTCGGCTTTGGTAAATTCCTCAGGTTTCAAGTCAGCCAGAGGGGTATTGAAACGAACCCTGACAAGATCAAAGCCCTCCTCAATATGAGCTCGCCTCGGACTATCAGAGAAATACAATGCCCACCGAACGAATACCAGCGCACGGAGATTCATATCCAAAGCCACAGACAAGTGCCTCCCTTTCTTTTAGCAGTTGAAGGGTCATAAGAAAGTAGAATGAATGTCGAAATGCGAACAAGCTTTTCAGCAACTGAAACAGTATTTAGGTTCACCACCCCTGTTGTCTAAACCCGAAGAAGGTGAGCCCCTATTCTTGTATCTTGCGATCTCCGCCTTAGTTATCAGCTCAGCCCTGATTAAAGAAATAGGGAGCAAGCAACATCCCGTATATTATGTAAGAAAAGTCATGGTGCCAGCTGAAACGAGATATCCACCTTTGGAGAAGTTAGCACTCTGTCTCGTTGTCTCAACTCAGAGGTTAAGTCCGTACATCCAAGCTCATTCTGTCATCGTCTTAACCGATTCTCCACTTAAACAAGTCCTCCAGATGTCCGAAGTGTCAGGTCGAATAACCAAGTGGGCCATCAAACTTGGGGAGTTCGATATCCAGTTCCGACTAAGGACAGTGATCAAGGGTCAAGCTGTGGCTGACTTCATTACCGAACTCACCACCTCGGATGGAGAGGGGATCAGCGTCGAAGCAGAGGCGACTCCTTCGCCTGTTCCTCCAAGTAATCAAGGGACGGATTAAGAAACAGTTTCAGAGCCAAGATGGGTTCTCTATGTGGACGGATCATCTAGTGCCAAATGTGCCGGTATGAGAATTATCTTAGTCGCACCCGATTCTACACCCATCCAGTATGTGATCAGACTTGGTTTCAAGGCCTCTAACAATGAGGCGGAATATGAGGCTCTAGTGGCTGGACTCAGACTGGTGGCTAGTCTGGGGGTCCAGTCTCTCCATGTGCGATGTGATTCTCAGTTGATGGTAAATCATATCTCCACTGAATACGAGGCTAAGGAGACTAGGATGGTGGCTTACCTAGTTGAAGCAAGAAAACTGATAGAAAGATTCTGGAGCTGCACTATCAGTCAGATTCCTTGAACTGAGAATTCCTGGGCCAACCCCCTAACAAAGCTAGCTTTAGCCACAGAAGGGAAGATCCTACGAGTCATTCCCATGGAGTTCATAGAACATCTGAGCATCAATCAGGCGAAGAAAAAAAAATGGTCAATCTAGTAAATGATACTCTGAGCTGGATGGACTCGATTTATAGCTACCTCACATCTGGTGACGTTTCCTCTGATAGGTTGGAAGCTAGGCACCTGAAAGTTAGAGCGGCACGGTACGTAGTTCTGAATAGGATACTATACAAAAAAAGGCATTCACAGCCCTATCTAAGGTGTCTTCGACCTGATGAAGTGAATTATGTGATTCGGAAAATTTACTAAAGCATCTAAGGAAATCATTCTAGCGGTTGAGCCCTGGCTTTGAAAATACTCCGCCAAGGATATTTTTGGCCGACCATTAGGGAGGACTCAAAGAACTATATTCAAAAGTGTGACAAATGTCAATGGTACACGACTGTGCCTAGGCAACCGGCAAAAGAAATGACTCCTATGAGTGGTCCGTGGCCATTCACTTAGTGAGGGATTAACATCATCGAACTTCTACGCACAGGGAAAGGGCAAGTCAAGTTCGCCATTGTCGCAGTCGACTACTTCACCAAGTGGACCAAGGCCGAGCCTGTTGTAAAGATCACAGAACAGAAGGTGGTCAATTTTGTATGAAAAAATATCATCTATCGGTTCGGGATTCTATGCACCATTATGTTTGATAACAGCAAACAATTTGATAACGATAAATTCCAAAGTATGTGCCAAGGGCTCGGCATTACGAACGCGTATTCTTCACCTCGGCACTCATAATCCAATGGATAGGTAGAGGCAGTTAACAAGGTCATTAAAAACCATCTCAAAATAAAAATAAAGAAAGTGAAAGGTAACTGAGCCGAGGAGCTCCCATTCGTCCTCTAGGCTTACAAGACTATGGCTCAGTCATCTACTGGAGAAACTCCATTCTTACTTTTCTATGGTTCGGAGGCAATGGTTCCGGTTGAGATTGGACTCCCCACAGCTCGGTAAGAAATTATCAGGAGAATCAAAACAACAAACAGATTGCAGCTAACCTATATCTACTTGAAGGAGACAGAGACATCTCTAGACTCTAGGTCGTTACTCGACATCAACAGGTGGAAAGGTTCTACAATTCTAAAGTCAAGACCAGACGGTTCCGTCTAGGGGACTTAGTCCTTCGCCGAGTCTTTCAGAACATATCAGAGCCGGGGGCTGGGGCACTCTGGCCTAACTGGGAAGGGCCTTACCATGTGGTCCGATCGACCAAACCGAACTCCTACCACTTAGAAGATCTCGAGGGCTGTCAGGTCCCCCACCCCTGGAACGCCGAGTACCTAAAAGTTTACTATCCTTGATGAAATGACCTTTGAGGCCCCTAATAAATGTACGCCTCTGAGTGACTAGTCTTTAAGGCTCTCAATGGAATTCACATTTCTTCGTATCTACTTGAGTGGATTATCCACTATAAATAAGTTGTTTCTCATAAGAAGGGGCTGACTCAACGAACTGATCCCTTAAAGAAGGGGTTAGTATGTTATCCTATGAAAATTCTACAGGGCATCCCCTCATGTTCGAGGGAAAAGCCAATAGACAACCCGACTCCCTGACAGAGATGCCGGTTTGTCACCCAAGTTTACTAAACGTCACTCGCCAATCGTGGGAGGAACCAATCCCCTAAGGGTCACGTCCTAATAATTACAATACCACAACGTTTAAAGTTTTACGAAACAACATTGAAATGGGCTGAGCCGTCAAGGAGTCGGCTCGGCAATGCCCCAAAATGAACCGACCTGTCAACAAATCAGTTCGACAACCAACAATCATCATCCGAGAACCAACTATTGATTAACATATAAAAAAAATATCATCCACACGCCCTCTCCAGAGGGTCAAAGAATATCATTCACCAAATCCTTCATTAAAAAAAAAAAAAAAAAGTTTAGAAAAGCCATAAGAAGAGAAGAATTGAAAGCTAGTCAGTCAGAGTTGGAGGAGGAGGAGCTTGGGAGCCAGGGGCCTGATACGGGCGAGCATCTCCAGAGGGCTTCTCTCCTTCATCTTCGGGCAGAAGCGACTCAAGGTTGAGGTCTATATACAAGTCCTAGACCGCATCAATGCATGCATTAAAGCCACAGTTGTAAAACTTGGTAGCTTCGACAATTCTCTCTTCTGGAGCCTTGAAGGCATCCACTGCATTAGCCACCGCCAAGGCTAGGGGGCCTCATCCTCAGCTTGCTGAGCCTCCTTCGCCTTGGCCCTCGTTCACTCTAGCACTTCCCCCAATCAGGCGTTCTCCTTGGTGAGCGACTTTACATGGGCTCTGCCTCGGGATAGCTCAACTGAGCCGAACCATCACGAGCTGACTCCAAGGCACACATCGCTGCAGGCCACTGGTTCAAGCTTTGCTAGACCACGTACGTCTGACAGTGGGTTGCAAACTCCGAGTAGCAGAAACGGCGCCCAGGCAAGGAAAATGTTGCTTAAACTCCTCTCAGGGCATACGTGGCGTTCAGCCATAGGCCAAGGAGTTATTCAAAATCTTAACCGTCACCACGCGTCTGATAGAAGTTAACCTGCAGACGAAAAACACCGAGGACACGTCTCTTCAACATAGAAATCATAATGACAACCGCACACGTGGAAGATATGACAAAGGAAGCAGTGATCTTCCATATATGTTTACTCTCCGAGTCTGAGTTCGAACTCGAAGAGTAAGAGACTTTTATTATGGGAAGATTCGAGCCCCTTCAACTCCGAGGTCCGACGCCACACTAATTGGATCGGATACATAAGAGTATAAGGAGACTGATCTGAAGGATGATGCTCAGCTTAGCCTCTGCGAAGCTTTAGCACCGAGGTTGTCAGTTCAGAGTAATCCAAGACCTAGGCAGTCGGTACGAAGATCATACTGGAATCTACTTGTAAGATCTCGGACCGCTCCACGACTGCCCGACCAAAGACGAGTCGTTCAACCATTTACATTTGTGTTATCCGTTGCAAGGAAACTCAAATTGACAGGTCAAGTCCGCTACCCACCTCGGAATCCAGAGGGAAGATCTCTAGAACACCTTTCAGATATGTAAGGCCGAGTCCGCCATAAGGCCAGGTCGGAGCTCGGCTCGGACTTGGCCGAGTCCGCCATAAGGCCAGGTCGGAGCTCGGCTCGGACTCAGGACGTGGTCCTCGCCTAACAACTTGACAGTGAGAGCTCATGCGCACGCTAGTTTATGGCCGAGGCTCGAGGTCAGGGTCTCTTTGGCCAGAAGTTCCGAGTCGAGGCCGAAGTGGGACGTGGATGCTCCACGCACTAAACTAAGAAACTACCTTAAGCAGACACGACCGATTGTTTCACCCATATATATGCACGATACGCTACATGATCTCCAGATTACGGATAATATCTTCACATTACAGTATCCCACTGATTAAGTGAATCGTGCCGAGATTAACGGATCCAGACCGTCCGATAGTTAGGTATAAATACAATAAGACTCCATCGCTATAAGTATGCAATATCTCATACCCTTTCTTTACTTTCAACTTCGATCTAGATTCCCTTAACCTCACTTATGCATCGGAAGGTCCATCGGCCTAGTCAGGATTTCCTTTGCTTACTCTTTGTGCAAGACAAGGGTTCGTAGGTTCACTATGCCAAGTAGAGGATAGTCCAGATTTTAACCTCAACATGTACCATCCATAATAGTTATTTGGTGCATGAACCGTCTGGTTATATGAAATACCGTGGGCCATCCACTATTGAAGTTTGGTGCGTGAACCATTCAGTTTTTCCGTGGAATATTTGTCGCTTCCTGGGATTGAATGCGAAGCAATGCGGCGACATGTTTCGTCACCGCCCATTTCGTTGGAAAAAATAGTGAAAGTGTAGAAAAGATCAGAATCGTTGATGTGATGGGCCTCATCCTGGATGGATCATGCACAGAAGTATTGTATGGGTTATTTCAACATGGGACCCATTTTTACAAATTAAAAACTTGAAGGCCACTGTACAAAAATTCTCCCATCCCTTGCATAACTCCTCTCTGGGAAGGTTTCAACGGTGGACGTTTCTTTTCCCGTTGTTTCATTTGGTGTGTCCAATATGAGTTCTGGATCTAACTTATTTTTGGAACCCTTTATTATTATGGTCTTTCAAAACAGATGGACGGAGTGGATTTATCAAAGACATTTTCTTGGATCCCATACAGCCTGAGGTATACCTCTGTGCCGGGGGTCACAGTCAAACCGCCTCCAAAGTGGAAGCGGATTGGCCGTATCCTATGGCCGTCTTTGCAGTCAGAGCCGGCAGAGGTCGGGCCTAAGTTGGTCCGGCCCGTATTTTGAACTGTTTCAGCTGGTCTGTCAGGCAGGGACTATTAAAACTTCTGCTTTTGGCAGGCCCGACCGGCCCACTACACTGAGATACTATCTTTATGATAGAATCGCGTGCATTCCACTACAGTAACGTACGAGATTGGTTTTTACCCAAGATTGCATCCAGGTGATGATCTGAACTGTTCATGTTCCCTAATACAATTTTTTGATGATCCTGACCTTTGGTACTTGAATTTGAACTTGCATATTAAAAAAATTACTATTGAATGTTCGAAATTTATCTCCATGTCCAATGATCCATTCAACACGTCTTCCATAGGGATTGGCTCCATAGCATTGAATCCAGAATATGAACGGTTTAGACTCATCTAGTATGCAATCAAGGGTGACAACCCACCCTGTAAGGCATCTGTGATTCCGGAGACACCATATCCTATCAAATCCCTGGATAATAGCACCATACGGGATCTTTCCTGGCTCGCGAATCAGGTTGGCCCACCACATCTAGTGCCCAGATATTCAAGTTACAACGTTGGGACGCAGCTCGGTCCGGTGATGACCGTGGGCCCATGATGTATGTGTATCAATACGTTTTTCCATCTTGTTTTAGTACCTGGAGCATATCCAAATCAAGGTGGACCACGCCATAGGAAACAGTGGTGATTGAACGCTTACCATTAAAAATTAGCCATTGATAAGCTCAAACATAAAAAACAATATCATCTTCATCAAAAACTTTTGTGGCCCACGGTAAGTTTTCCATGCTCAATCACCATTGTTTCCTATGGTTTGGTCCATCTGATATTTGGATCTGCTGACACACGTCCTAAAATGTCTAACGGATGGACGGCGTAAATATACAACACATACATCAATCAAGGTAGGCCCCACCGTCCCAACCTTACCGAACTCGCTCCCACAACGTTGGATGTAAGTTTCAGTGTTTCGCATGTAAGGTCTCTATTTACAGCTGACGTGTCACTTCACTGGAACATCCTAGCCGTGAGGATCACTTTTACCAAAATTGAAAAAAATACACTCATCAGGGCCCACACACACACACATTGGGCTGTTGACGGTGCACCCTCCAGATCGAACGTACCATCTAAAATTTCACCACAGATGATCTTTATGGCATGGCCCACCATCTGGACGGTAGGATGTTATAGAAAAGTGGGACTTTTGCAGGAAAGAAAATCCTTAACCTGAATTAAAATACATGAAAATAAAATACAAAAAGATACAATTTCTTTTACTTCACATCTATCTATATCTCATCTAATACACTGAATTGAAATCTACACCACCCTCATTAATATCTATACATTCACTTTCCATTTCGGGAATAAAAAGACCAAAAATATAAAATAACCATACCCAAACAAAAAAATGGGTCTTAAATGTCAATAAAATATCTTTGGCCCCACTTTTTGAGAAAACAGTCCCAAACGTGTATATAAAAACCCCATCACTACCCTCTCTCACATAGCAAACGCAAAAGAGAGAGAGAGAGAGCATGGATTCTTCTACTTCTCCTCTTCAACAGATTCCTTTGTTATTGTTATTCCTCCTTCCATTGCTTGTGTTTTTCAGATTCTTTCTATCAAAGCGTCGTAAGCTTCCATTCCCACCTGGCCCACCTCCACTCCCCATCATCGGCAACATGCTGATGATGGACCAGCTAACGCACCGTGGCCTAGCAAAGCTAGCTCAACGCTACGGTGGCCTATTCTATCTCCGGCTAGGATTTCTCCACACCGTCACCGTATCAACGCCTGAGATGGCCCGTCAAGTCCTTCAAGTCCAAGACAACCTCTTTTCAAATCGCCCTGCCACGATCGCCGTCAAATACCTAACCTACGACCGTGCCGACATGGCCTTCGCTCACTACGGCCCGTTCTGGCGCCAGATGCGTAAGCTGTGTGTTATGAAGCTCTTCAGCCGCAAGCGAGCTGAGTCATGGGCATCAGTCCGTGATGAAGTCGAATCGACCCTACGATCCATAACCGATAAGGCTGGATCAGCCGTCGATATTGGCGAGCAAGTGTTCTCTCTCACCCGTAATATAATATATCGGGCCGCTTTCGGGTCCACCTCTCATGAAGGCCAAGATGAGTTCGTGAGCATCTTGCAAGAATTCTCAAAGCTCATGGGTGCTTTCAATATAGCTGATTTCATCCCTTTGCTCAGCTGTATTGACCCACAAGGCCTTAACAAGAGAATGATAAATGCTCGGCAGACGCTTGACAGCTTCATCGACAGAATCATCGATGATCACATGGAGAAGCGGAAGGTGGGCTGTAAGGATGATGATGAAGATACTGATATGGTTGATGATCTGCTAGCCTACCTCACCGAAGGTGGTGATGATAAAGCCCCAGCAGACGATCTTCAGGCTACCTTGAAACTCAGTAGAGATAACATCAAGGCCATTATCATGGTACTATTCATTTCTTCAACCCCACTTGATTGTAAAATCCAGACCGCCCATTTAGTGGGTCCCACCGTTGTTGGAGGTTTGGTGATGATCTCACTTACTGACGATGCTGACGTCAGTTTTTCACCTACACCATCAACCATTTTTTTATTTTTATTTTTCAAGGTCACCATCAGTCTAATTGAGATTATCTCTTCCTCGTGGTACTTGCGTAGACATGACCCACGACATGGATGGTCTGGATGAAATCTTAAAATAATCCTTACTAGATTTTTATCTCTCACAATAGAAAAATCCTCCCTTGCCTCATCACCTCCCTTGCCATGCTTTTCCATTCCTCCTTTCGAGTTCCCACACACGTGGAAGTGTTGAAGCGTGTAAGCCTTTTTCATCCTTCCACGTGTATTAACAATCTAAACCGTTGATCAGTTACGCCCCACCAACTAAAATAATTCATTTCCGTTACGTTGAAAACACTCCATGTATTTATTATATTTTTTTCATTACCGTGTGCTAATTAATGCATTGCATGTTATCAGGATGTGATGTTCGGAGGCACCGAAACCGTCGCTTCGGCGATTGAGTGGGCCATGGCAGAGATGATGAAGCGCCCAGATGAGATGAAAAAGGTGCAACAGGAGCTGGTTGAAGTAGTGGGCTTGGACAGGACGGTGCACGAGAGCGACCTAGAGAAGCTACCATATCTAAAATGCGCCATGAAGGAGACACTACGCCTCCACCCACCTATCCCTCTCCTCCTCCACGAGACTGCCGAGGACAGCGAGATTGCTGGATACTTCATCCCTGCCAGAACACGTGTGACCGTTAATGCATGGGCCATCGGGCGGGACAAGACGGCGTGGGAGGACGCCGACGTGTTCAAGCCGTCGAGGTTCGCCAAAGAAGGCGCCGTCGATTTCAAAGGCAATTACTTTGAGCTTATACCGTTCGGATCCGGCCGTCGATCTTGCCCTGGAATGCAGCTGGGCCTCTACGCATTGGAGCTGGCCGTCGCCCAGCTAATCCATTGCTTCAACTGGACATTGCCCGACGGCATGAAACCGTCCGAGCTTGACATGAACGATGTCTTCGGACTCACCGCTCCAAAGGCGATCCGCCTCGTCGCCATTCCGACTCCCCGTCTCCATTGCAATCTCTTCTAATTCATCTCTCCCTCTCTCTCTCTCTCTCTCTCTCTATAATTCAGTCATGCTGTCTGGTTTTTCTTGGAGGTTGAAGTACATTTTCATCTTTGAAATTGATTTTTCCACCCTATATACTGGTGCAATTTGGTATGAATAAGTTTTCATACAGAGTTGGATTTGATTATCAATTTAAGGGCCAGATTGCAATTAGCAGGGTGGAATTATCAATTTTAAGGGTGGAAATATCATTTTTCTTGGTTGAAGAACGTAAAAATCTGGTTGTTGATTTTGTTTTTAAAGACCTCTTGCTTTTCTATGTTATATATATATATATATATATATATATATATATATATATATATATATATGAATTGTCTATATATATACAAGTTGTGAAATGAGAAAGTATCGGAGAAAAATAAATGCGGTGCATGGAACATTCGTGTACATACAATGTACTCTCTCTCTCTCTCTCTCGTGGTGCTGACGAGATATATGGATTGTTCTTACAGTGTGGCCCATTTGCAGTGTCGGTTTGGTTATCCATGGAATCCTTTACAACGCCTGCAACACAGGTGTGTGGGGCCCAGTAAAATCTACTCTGTACTTGGGTTACTAGGCCAAAGCTAAAGTAGATCCACGAGTCTAATGAGCCGTACCACATGGAACAGTGTCAGATAGGTTGTCTACCATAGGTTTGCTTGTGGAGCCATCATGGTGTATCTTTCATCCAAACCGTTAATCAGGAATGGTTCACCAGGGTGAAGATAGATACGCAAATAGCCTGGTAAAAAAACTCAGGCGGTCCACATACCATGAACTTAGGTGTTTAGATTGTAATCATGTGGCCCATATGAGTCTCTTATCTGGCCTTTATTTTTGTGAACGGTTCGAATATTGGTTCTCACCTGATGGACGGAGTTGATTTCATATTTAAAACATCGTGTATGAAGGAACAATTGAAACTCTCGCTTATTGATTGATTCTGAGCGTTGATTTGATGTCTGTAAATTGAACGTGAACCGTCGTAAATTAATTATTAACCAATGGTCAGGATGAATCCTGAGTTGGCCACACTGGGTGACCGTGTTAGGTGTGGCTGAGTGGGTGGTCCGAGCAGAGGACCCGAGTATATATTCCCCACGGTTCAGATTTCATTTGCTGAGGTAGACCTGAGGATCCTAGCACAACTGGGCCCACATGCTGAGATGGTCCAATGATCCAGACCGTCCCCTTAGGACTTGTTAGTACCCTGAGAATAAAAAACGCAGACAGAGAAAATTAACAAATGAAATCCTCAGCTGGAAAATTATTAAATTCAACGGTTATCCTGTGTTTTGGTATTGGCTGTTGTTTTCCACCGAAATTATTAAAAATCAACACTCAAATAAAGAGAGCTGTTTGTAAGGAAATTAGATTTAATATATCTTCCTTTTGGGAATGGTTTTGCTTTTTTTTTTTTTTTTAAAGGAAAGCTTAATAATAGTATGCTAGAAATCAAAGGTTACGGTAATTTCAACAGCGAGGTCTTGGTATTGATCCTTGGTGGGGGTGGCTAACAGTGAAGTGTGAACGGACAGTGAGTGTACTAATGAGCTAACAACAAAAAAAAAAAAGGTCACGATCATTTTTAAGAAATACCGAGAAGACGAACGGTTCCGATCATTGTACCATCTCAGCATGTGGAACCACACAAGGGAAGAGGTGGTCCCATAGGAATGACAAAAAGATGATTCGGACCATTGATTAGCATAGTTAAACCTAAGGTGTTGAGAATTTTATTTCATGGTCCACATTCGTTTATTGGCATCAACGGTCATAATCTTCCGTCCAGGACGATCTTGTTGTTGTCTTTTGCTTATTATAGTTTCCGCATGATTAACGGTTTAGTTTCCCACCGTTGGAAATTTCCATTGCGCCACAATCCATGACTGAGCTATCGCCAGTGGGGCTCCCTTACCATGGTACAAAAACTGGCTACTTGTCTCTCTGAGGTAGTTCGATGCTGTGGCCAAATACCTGACACGTGGCGGGTAGGTAGACGGTTCGATCCACGACGGGTAGCTTGTTGGTGCTGTCCATAGACGGCCTTGGTAGAAGATGTACGATTCAGTTTCATCTGGCCAATAGATGTAGAGTCTGGGGCGGGAACAACAGTTCTTCCATCATCGTACGTGGGCCAGAGATGAAAACATGCGGGAATCAACTGTCCATATGGTGGGCCCCACATGGATGAGATATGGTCCAAAAACTGTAGCTTTTGTAAAATTCTAATCACGTGCGTCTTGCACGCCAATTTAGATAGTCGGTCTTCTCTCGTCGGCGGACCAATATATTTGGAAGGCCTACCCACTTCGGAAGCGGATTGCATGGTGTGCCACGCACCACCAGCCTCGGTAGTGTGTTGAATT
This sequence comes from Magnolia kwangsiensis, assembly GCA_037074715.1. Classification (NCBI taxonomy): domain Eukaryota; kingdom Viridiplantae; phylum Streptophyta; class Magnoliopsida; order Magnoliales; family Magnoliaceae; genus Magnolia; species Magnolia kwangsiensis. The sequence goes on along the minus strand of CM073575.1, from coordinate 128,730,627 downwards.
CACTAACTTTTGCGTGACCAATGTATGTATTATAACTGTACATGAGCCCAGTTAGCTCGGTTAACTCGCTAGGCTTGACTCGAAAAAGAGCATTTTGAAATTGAGTTTGAGCCCAGTTGAGCTGAATTTTCAGATTGAGTGTGAGGTTGCCCAATCTCGGCTCAACTTAGATTGAACCTGAACTCAAATATACTCTCTAATCGAATCGGCTGGATGACTTAGTTATATTTGATATTGATGTTGCTCGCCAAGTATTTGATAAAATAACACAATGAAGTGTTGTTTTTGGTGCATACATTCTCTGTGGAATTGGCTAGTGGTGATGAACTAATGGATATGAAACAAATCACTAAAAATAAAAATAAAAACCTTTACATAATAAAACCACCGTCAAATCATGATTTTGATGTTGCCTACCGAGTATATGATGAAACACCTTAAATTGTTATTGTTATTTTTTATTATGCGAAAAATTGAAGATGTATTCTGCGTGTTTGAGAAAATATTGCACAAGCTCGATATCTACTCAACTAGCTAGCTAGAGCTGCCAAGCGAACTGAGCTGAGCTAGCCAACTAAGCTCGAGGACCGAGTCGGATTGGATTTGGTCCAACTCGATTCGATCCAAGTGTATCTAGGCTGATTCGAACCTGATCCGATCTAAGACCGAGTTTGGAACACAGGATCCAAACCGATTCGACATACAGTTGGCCTGCCTTGAACTGAGTCCGACTCGATCAAGGGAACTGAGTCGGAAGAGATTGGATACTATTTTGTTCGACTTTTTAAACGGTGGAAATCATTATCCTCGCTGCTATATTCGGTGTGGTCCATTTGAGCTTTAGATATATTTGGTTTTTTTTTTTTTTTTTTCTCTGAATTCTCTAAAATGATCACAAAAAATGGAAAAATGGTATGTATATAATAAATACTTCATTGTGGGGCCCATATGATGTTAACCTCATTTGAAATGAGCGAAAACGGATTGGCTACTCCCCCTGGCTGTGGTCAGTGCTTTGTGGGACCCACCATGATGTTTGATTTTAATCCATTCCATTCATCCATTTTTAAAGATCATTTTAGCACTTGACCCAAAATATGAGGGGGATATAAATCTCAGGTGGATCACACCACAGGGAAACAATAGTGATTGGATATCCATAATTAAAATCCTCCTGAGGCCCAATGTACTGTTTATTTGAAATTCAATCTATTGATTAGGTCATAAACGTCCAGATGAATGGAAAAAATAAAGAATATATTGGCCCAAAACTTTTATGGCACCCAAAAGTTTTTTAATGGTTAATACTCATTTAATATTGTTTCTTGTAATGTGTTCCACTTGAGATTTGGATAAACCTCAATTTTTGTCTACCAGCATAAAATGACTTAGAAAAATAGATGGATGGCATAGATGAAACACATTACATCATTTTGGGGCCCACAGACCACCGACCACTCCGTTCCCATTTGAGTTGTCAGCATAACTCGGAGCTCGAGGCGCGTTGCTTGTTGTACACGGCATGTAATACATGGCATGCACCGTTCTGTGCACAAAACCTGTATTGCTGCCGCCTTTATGTTAGCAACTGATCATGGGAAATGTTTTATATCCAAACCGTCCATCCATTTGGCAAGCTCCTTTTAAGGCTTGAGATGAAAAATAAGGTAGATCTAACTATCAGGTGGACCACACTAAAAAAGCAGTGGGGATTGAACGTCTGCCATTGAAAGCCTTTTTGGGGTCACACCTCACAGAAGTTTTGGATCAATTTGAAATTTGTTTTGCCTTTCAATTCAAGTTTTTGTGACCTTATGAACAGACTGGATGGAAAATAAATGTTATGGTAGGCCCTACGAATTGTTTAGCGGTGAAAATCATTATCTCCGCTGCTATTTGTGGTTTGGTCCATATGGTCATTTGATACAATTCATTTTTTGGATGATGTTTTAAATTGATCTCTAAAAATTATTAACAGTATAGCTATAATAAGTACATTATTATGGGGCCCATATAACTTTGATCTCCTTTAAGCCGTTTGTACAACTCAGAGCTCGAGGGAGCGTCAATGCTTGTCTTCGCACGACACGACCTCCGCTGTAACCTATAGCCTACATGGCTAGGTCAGCTATCCTATGCTATATAGCTTTGTAAGGTAATGGTACTCCAGCAAACCTCTTCTTATCATACTAAGTAAACTTTTTTGGGCCCCACCGTGAATGCATGTGGTTTATCTACGCCATCTATTCGATTTTCCAGATCATCTTAATGGTTGACCCTAAAATTGATGCATATCCAAAGCTCTACGTGGACCATACCACTAGAAAAGGTAAAATTACTGATAAGAACCACCCGAATTAGGTCGGATAAGGTCGGTTCGGATCCATTCAGATCGAATCGGTCTGGGGTGACCATAACCCGATTTCAATCCGAAAATACGTCAGATTTGCATGACCCTACCGGATCCGCACCGATCCAGACCGTCGGTTCGGTTCGGAACGGTTTGGATCGGGTCTAATCAAGTCGGATCTACCGAATCGGACCTAATATGCCCAACTCTAGTTGGGGTTAGCTACTGGTAGAGCCGAGCCGAGCCGAGCTATGCCAAGATTGACTCGATTCAACTCATGTACAACTCTAATTATATCCACATCGTCCATCCATCTAGCAGATCATTTTAAATCATAAACCTAAAAATAAGACGTATCAGAAGCTCAAGTAGTCCAAAGCAGTGGAGATAATTCCTGCCGTTGAAACCTTTATTTGGCCCATCATAACGTTTATTTGTCATCCAAGGTTACGTAGACCTGGATGAAAGGAAAAAAATAAACATAATGTTGATCCAAAACTTCCGTAACCCTGAGAAATTTTCAATGATAGGCGTTCAATCCACACAACTTTCTGTGGTGTGGTCCATTTGATCTTTGGATTTGCCTCAATTTTTGGCCCATGCCATGAAATGATCTCATAAAATAAATGAACGGTGTAAATATAACATATACGTCAAGGAGGGGCCACACAACTTAGTAACGTCAACACCCAGGAGGTTGGTGGTGTGTAGCACGCCACGCAATCCGTTCTCCAGCCCTTTGCATTTTTCCAGGAAACAGCCGTCCACGTGTTCCGGGCCCGATGGACACATATACTAAAGTCCCTGCCGTTCGAAGCTAGGTGGCGCCCACCACATTATTTTGGCAGATATCTGTCCAGTCCCTCCAATCTTTTCTTTCCAGCTCATTATAAGACGTGCCCAAAAACGTGTGGTCGGGGTTTCACTTTCGTGGGTGCCATCGACCTTTTTAGGCTGCAGGCGAACTACGTCGGCTGATCTCCGTATGCAAGTTACTCAGGGCCTTTTTATTGTACTGAGTTAACTCTTTTCGCCCACCGTGAATGTACGAGGCTTATCCACACCATTAATCCATTTTTCTGGTTCATTTTAGGGTTGAGTTCTAAATTTAAAAAATATACTCAAAGCTCAACAGGAAACAGCAGGAATAATAATTTTCCCCGCTTGAAACCTCCTAATGGCCCATGGTGATGTTTATTTCTTATCTAACTTGTTCACAAGATCCCACAAATGAAAAATATAAATATTGGCTTGATTTAAAACTTCCTTGATCTTTGAAGATTTTTCAATAATATAAATTCAATGTATTTGTTGGTGCAAAAATCTAGTCCATCATTTTCTAACCTTTGATTACCTGCACAGGAGTATGACAAAGGAGACCCTAACTAGAGCAGGGGACATTCCGATGCCAAAGTTAAGCTAGGAATTTCGGTCTAGTAGTATTGATAGGTTTTGAGTAAGAGATTCTGCATACCTTTCACTGTACGCGGAGTACTTATTTATAGCCTTTTGGGGCAATGACATATATAACAATGACTCTTGGATGATGATTGCATATTATGGAAGATATCTTCCTCTGGACATATTGTAATTGATTTTTCAAGATCCTCGCGAATATCTCAAAGGATAATCATATCATATCTTAATATATTGTAAGTGCATTTGATTCTGAGGTGGTGGTCGATATCAGAGCCCAACCTCTAAAGTTGGTTCCCGAGGCCGATGTTGGTATCTAAGGCCGACCTTTAAAGTCAGTAACCGAGGCCAAGGTTGGGGTGATTTTTCGGCCCTTAGACAATTCATAGTCTTCAAGTCTATTCATCTAGTCAATCCATTTTTACCCATAACAGTAACCCCCTTACTTCCAAGCATTCTTCAGAAGCTTGGGAAGTAAGTTACTGTGGATTGACACTGTGTGACAACTTGCGTCGAAGAGGTCGGGAGGTCAAATGGAGTAGGGCTAAGATCGATAAATCGATTGTTCAGTGGTAGATCACATATAGTAAAATTAATAAGAGAGACTTTTCTTCCCTTTAACTTATAAGAGAAGAGTCAGTCGTTCCCATAGTAGTAGGCCGAGTACTCAGTATAAGGACTTTCTTTCCTTATACTAAGGAAAGTCTTTATTATAGACCATGCAGTCCAAGTAGTGGTCTAATCTCTTCTCTAAGGGTTGGATGACTGGTTGAGTACTGTTTTTCCCTTGCACTAAAGGAAGTCCTGGTAAACCGTGTAGTTTAAATAGTCGAGAAATCATTTAAAAGATTTTTTTTCCTAACCTGGGAAAGTTCTTTTATTAGAAGCCCATAAAGTAGTAGAAAACACAATAGTATAATCATGAGCACAATTTTTTCTTTTAAAAAGGGAGTTTGTTCTTAGTTGAGTAGGTCGGTTAGTTAATGCGCTCCTCAGTATCTAATGTCGAGGTACGTTGGACTCAGTCTTGGTCGTCCTCTTTCTTTCTTTGGGCGTTAATGGTAGAGGGCTCTCCTTTTCTTCATCGCTTCTTATCCTCAGTTCAGTTATTTCGTCTTCGAGCAGCTTTTCATGAACTAAAGAGCTCCTCGACATTAGAATCTTTTTAGCTTGGTTAAGTAGGTTGACAATGATAGTTGGGGGGTTCTTACCAATAGAGAAGAGAAACTTTCCTTATTTGAGGCCGGTTACCATGGCGGTCAGGGCTATCTAATTGGAATAATCATCGACCTGAACATTTTTGACATTGAAACAAATAAGGTAGTCTCTTAACAACTTGTCCTCCCTCTGCTTGATTGTGAGAAGATGAGCTGATGACTTGCTTTTGTCTCTCCCACCAATGAATTGTGTGAGGAAGGCTTTGCTGAGCTGTGAGAAGGAACAGATGGACCTCGACTTCAGCTGCCTGAACCACCGCCGAGTAGCTCTTGATAAGGTTAGTGAGAATGCTCAGCATATTATGGGGCTTGAGGCGCCGTAAAGCTCTATATAGGCTTTAAAGGACTCGAGGTGCTCAGCTGGATCAACAATTTCAAAGTAATCGGTCATCCGTGGCGTTCAGAACCTGGGAGGAAGCAGAGATGCCATAATGTCGTCAGTGAATGGTGGTTCAATTTCTTCTAACATAGCTTCTACTGAGGTCGGTACTCGGGCACGGTAGGCTTGTCTGATATAGCTGATTTGCCCTTGAATTTTCCTAAACTCTGCCTCCTAAGGGCCCTCATTCTAGATCATTGCTTTGGGGGCTTTTCCATAGCTCTTCCTCTTTGTCGCGGAGCGCAGGTCGCAGTGTGTGAGCGTGGTTACTCTCGAAGTGTGGGAAAGAGTCTGGACTAGAAGCTCAAGAGGTTACTTTTTTTTTTTTTTCTGCGACTTGACCGGTGTTTGAGATGGTGCAGTGGTGTAGCACCCTCCTCTGCATCACGACCGAGGGGTGGATTTTGTTTCTCGAGGAGTTACATGAGTCGATTCATATATTTATTCAAGGCTTTGACTCGATTCTCCAAGGAGACTAATTGACCGCCCCGAGTGTGGGATCGAGGAGCGGGCGCTAGGGGAGTAGAGTTGGCTCGCTGTCGGTAGGGCTGGGCACCCTACTCGGCTGATGATTTAGGAAGAGTTGAGATGGTTGCAGTAATGACAGCTAGGCCTTTCTTCTTTCCTTTTGTCATTATGGTTTTCTGGTAAAGTAGGAACAGCCTTAATGTCATTCACACATATGGCGCCAAGTTGTTAATGAAAAAATCTGGTCCACCCTTTTCTAACCTTCGAGTATCTGCACAGGAATAAGACAAAGGAGACCCTGGCTAGAGCAGGGGATCCTCTGATGCCAAAGTCAGGCTAGGAATCTGGGTCTAGTAATATTGAGGGGTTTTGAGCGAGAGATTCTGTGTACCTTTCACCATAGGCGGAGTACTTATTTATAGTCTTTTGGGGATGGTGATGTATATGGCAATGACTCTTAGATATTGATTGCATATTATGGAAGATATCTTCCTCTGGACATGTCGTAATTAATTTTTCGAGATCCTCGCGAATATTTCGGAGGATAATCATATCATATCTTAATATACTACAAGTATATTTGATTCCGAGGTAGTGGTCAATATTTGAGGCCGACCTCCAAAGTTAGTTCCCGAGGCCGAGTTCAATATTTGAGGTTAATCTCAAAAGTTAGTAACCGCGGTCGAGTTCTTTGGTTGAAATTGGTACCCGAGGGTAAGCTCGGGGTGATTTTCTGGCTCTCAAGCAATTCTTAGACTTGGAGTCTATTCATTTGAACGGTCCATTTTTACCCATAACAATAATCTTTCTCATGGTGTGGTCTACTTGAGCTTTAGATATGTTTCATTTTTAAATTGAAGCCCTAAAAATAAATGGTAAAAAAAGAAATAGGATAAAACACATAACTAAGCAATTCACTTCCATATAAGTGGCTGGTGTACATCACGTACATTAATAATGCATGATCGGAGCGTTAGGTGCGGCCCTGGATCCACCCAAGACCGTGCAGCCCTTAACGCGGGCCCACATTGATGCATGCATTGCTTATCCACGCGCTTCATCCGCTTTTACATATCATTTTAGGGAATTATTCCAAAAATGAAGGAGATCCAAATCTCAGGTGGACCGTATTAGAAGAAATAGTGTTGATTGAATGCTGCAACATTAAAATTTTCCTATTCCTAAGGACCATTGTATTGTTTCCGTAATATTTATTTGCCACATCCAACCTCTTGGTAAGGTTATACAAACCTGGAAGAAAGGATATAAAAAATATCAGCTTGATCCAAAACTTATGTGGCCCACAATAATTTTTAATTACCAATCCCCACTGTTTCCTACGGTATGGTCCACTTGAGATGTGGATCTTCACCATTTTAGGCATGATCCGGAAAAATGAATGAATGGCATGGATATAAAATACATACATCAAGTCGAGGGCCGTACCATCTTGGCTGGGTGAGACCGGGGCTACACCTAATCCGGTCCCATGCACGATATACTCGAGTTCTCATTTTCTGCAATTGTAGCCCATGTTTCTTAATGGATGGACAGCATTTGATGGCTACAGTCTTCATACGTGTGAGATACTTGTAGTCGGTCCCATACACACATATTACCAACGGACTGATGGTATGGATCACTGACCCATGAGCCCCTCGGGCACAAACTTGAAGCCCAGTATTTCTAGCCGTCCATTTCTTCATGCATCTGTGGGCCACCTAAAAAATGGACTGGCCACGTTTTTTCGCCAAAGAAACATTGAGCGTGGGATCCATCCAAAGAATGCCTCGGATCTAACATACATTATAAGTTCACACATGAGCGAACCCCATCCGGAAATCAGGTGACCACATGATTAGAAAATATATGTATTCCTTTCAAACTATTTCTCTTTAGAGAAAATGATCACTGTAGACAAAACCTTTTACCCAGCGGTTTTTATCGCGGAATACAAACTTAAGTTACCAACTTAGACTAGCACGTGCGGACAGTGACCTTGAGGACGAAACTACCCCTCCTTTTTACTGCCGTTGCTTTTCCTCTCCCTCACTTCTCTCGCTCCATTTTTTAAAAAAACAAGGACGAAAACTCCACCGCTACATCTGTTGCTTGGATCGCACCACGCTCTAGCTGGATCCCACCCTCTCTATTCATCAACATTAGGGGTGTACACGAACGGAGCTAGGTCGGTTAGCTCGCTCGACTCGAGTTGAAAAAGCTTGATTCAACTCGGTTCAAAGCTAAGTTCAAGCTGAGCTGAGCTGATTTTTTGAGCTCGAAAATGAGTTCGAGCAAGCCTCAGCTCGACTCAACTTGGACAGAATCCAGCTCGAATCGGACCAGTTCAGTGAATCGGTTACTCTGCCATTGATGTTGCTCACCAACTGTCTGATAAAATGACTCAACGAAACGTGGCTGGTGGCAAGGAAAGTATGTACATGAAACAAATACCTTTTTTCTCTTTGTTTTTCTTGGTTTTTATGTTGCTTAGAAGGTATTTGATAAAATACCTATAAAACAATTGCATTTGTTTGTAAAATAGTGGGATTTTGAAGTTGCAACTCAGGTGTTTGTGAAAATGCCTCAATGGCGAACTCGGCTCGAGCTGCTGACTAAACCAAGCTGAGATGGCCAGTCAGGCTCAAGGACCGAGCCTAGCCGAGTTCGAGCTGAGGTCAGCCAGTGGTCGAGCCAAGTCGACATGAGGCCAGCTTTACTCGGTTTGACTCGATGTACACCCCTAATCAACATTATCTTGTTTTTCCTGAAAATGTTGTCTCCACGGAAGATGATACGCATGACAGGTATGATATACATTTACCTAAATGGCGTAAATTTTTTGTGGGCCATTGAAATGCCGAATGAAGCTCCCATCTTGGTTTTCGGTTCATCCATGCGAAAATCATCCTATGAACATGATGGATTACAAGTAAAACATCATTGTAGGGGCATAACAAGGTTTCCACGGTGGAAACAATGTTTCCTGTGGTGTGATCCACTTGATATTTCAATATGCCACCATTTTGGGCTGAAACCCTTGCTTTAGATGGAAAAATGGATGAACGTCATGGATAGTCCACATACATTCAAGGTGGGCCCAACTCAATATTTTTAATTTTTTAATTTTTTTAATATTTTACTTTTAATTTTTTTTAAAAAGTTTTTTTAGATTAGCTTGTTAGTACACACCCATGTCAATACACACACTCCATGTTAGCCACCCCCGCTAGGAATCGATACCAGGACCTCAAGTGTTGACATGAGGTATCTCTACTCAGTCTGCCAATTGAGCTATGGATCTGGGTGTGCCAAACTTAGTTAATTCAGCACTATAAGTGCGTACTGAAAATTTTATGAACCGCTCGATCAATTTCATTAATTGCTCGATCAAATTCACCGAAGAGAATTTAATGTAAATCTCGGTCAATTTCATTAACTGATCGGTCAAATTCAACAAAGCAAATTGTTAGGCTAGGTCAATTACATTTAAAGTTCATTCCAATTCATGTTAGCCTCACCTAATTTCAAGCTTGCCTCGCTCAAATTGATGTTTTCCTTGCTCAATTTCTCGGTTGCTTCGTTGAATTTTTTTCATTGCCTTGCTCAACTCGTAGGTTGCCTCGCTCAATTTCTAGATTCCCTTGCTCAATCCTGGCTCCAATTTTTACGTTGCCTCGCTCGCCTCGCTCAATTTCTAGCTTCCCTCGCTCAATTCCTAAGTTGCCTCGCTCCAATTTCGATGTTCCCTCGCTTAAATCCTAGGTTGCCTCGCTCAATTTCTAGCTTCTTCTCTCAATTCGTAGGTTGCCTCTCTTAATTTCTAGGTTCCCTCGCACAATTTGTAGCTTCCCTCGCCTCGCTCAAATCCTAGGTTGCCTTTTACAGCGTGGTCCACTTAATATTAGATCTATCTTATTTTTCGTCCCAAGCCTTAATATGAGCTCGTAAAATATATGGACAGTTTGGATATAACACATACATCATGATGGGACCCACAAAAGTAGCATAGCAAAAAAAAAATAAATTTCAGTTTGCCCCGTTCAATTTCCAGTTTGCCCCGCTCAATTTCCAGTTTGCCCTGTTCAATTTCCAGTTTTCCCGCTCAATTTCAATTTTCAGTTTACCCCGCTCAATTTCCAGTTTGCCCCGCTCAATTTCCAGTTTACCCCGCTCAATTGAGCATCCCTGCTCAATTGAGCGTGAGCGTTTACCCCACTCAATTTCCAGTTTGCCCCGCTCAATTTCCAGTTTAGCCCGCTCAATTTCCAGTTTGCCCCGCTCAATTTGCCTCGCTCAGTTTGCCCTGCTGAATTTCCAGTTTGTCCCGCTCAATTTCCAGTTTGCCACGCTTAATTTCCAGTTTGCCCCGCTCAATTTCTAGTTTGCCACGCTCAATTTCCAGTTTGCCCCGCTCAATTTCCAGTTTACCCCGCTCAGTTTGCCCCACTCAATTTCCAGTTTGCTCCGCTCAATTTTCAGTTTGCGCTGCTCAATTTCCAGTTTGCCCCGCTCAATTTCCGTTTACCCCGCTTAATTTCCGGTTTATCCCGCTCAATTTCTAGTTTGCCCCGCTCAATTTTCAGTTTGCCCCGCTCAATTTCCAGTTTACCCCGCTCAAACTGAAATTTTTTTTTCTTTTGTGGGTCCCATCATGATGTATGTGTTATATCCAAACCGTTCATATATGAGCAGGGCAAACTGAAAATTAAGCGGGGCAAACTGAAAATTGAGCGGGGCAAACTGAAAATTTGGTTATATGTTTTGGTTTAGGTTTAGGTTTAGGTTTAGGTTATAGGTTCTAGGTTATGGGTTAAAGCTTTAGGGAATTGAGAATAGGTTAAGGTTTAGGTTTAGGGAATTGGGTTCAGGTTTGAGATTGGGTTTAGTTTGGGTTTTCAAGTTTAGGTTTAGGTTAAGGAGTTGAGATTAGGATTAGGTGTAGGTTTAGGTTTAAGGATTTGAGAATACATTTAGGTTTTAGGTTTAGGTTTAGGTTTTAGGTTTAGGCTAAAGTTATAGGTTTAGGTGTAGGTTATAGGTAATAGCTTTAGGGAATTGAGAATAGGTTAAAGTTTAGGTTTAGGAAATCAGGTTCGGGTTCAGGATAATCCCTAAAAAATAAAAATAAAAAAAGAAAAAAGAAAAAATAAAAAGTAAAAAAAGTGCATTGCATTGACCCGGTCGACCCCAACTCGCTGGCTTCTTTTTCATTTTTTTTTTCCTTTTCCCTGTTGTAATCCCCGCTGGGATTTGAGTTTAGGTTATAGGTTTAGGATAAGGTTTAGGTTTAGGTTTAGGTTATAGGTTTTGGGATTTTAGAATGAGTTCGAGTTAGGTTATAGGTTTTAGTTTTGGTTTAGGTTATAGGTTATAGGTTTAGGATAAGGTTTAGGTTATAGGTTTAGGTTATAGGTTTTGGGATTTGAGAATGGGTTCAAGTTTATGTTATAGGTTTGGGTTTCAGTTTAGGTTATAGGTTTTGAGATTTGAGAATGGGTTTGGGTTTAGGTTATAGGTTTTGGTTTTGGTTTAGGTTATAGGTTTTGGTCTAGGTTATAGGTTATAGGTTTAGGATAAGGTTTAGGTTTAGGTTTAGGTTATAGGTTTTGGGATTTAAGAATGGGTTCGGGTTAGGTTATAGGTTTTGGTTTTGGTTTAGGTTATAGGTTTTGGGATTTGGGAATAGTTTTAGGTTATAAGTATAGGTTTAGGTTAGGTTATAGGTTTTGGGATTTGAGAATGGGTTCGGGTTTAGGTTATAGGTTTTGGGATTTGAGAATGGATTTGGGTTTAGGTTATAGGTTTTGGTTTTGGTTTAGGTTTAGGTTTGGGTTTGAGTTTTGGGATTTGAGAATGGGTTCAGGTTTAGGTTATAGGTTTTGGAATTTAAGAATGGGTTCGGATTTAGGTTATAGGTTTTAGTTTTGGTTTCGGTTATAGGTTTTGGGATTTGAGAATGGGTTTGGGTTTATGTTATAGGTTTGGTTTTGGTTTAGGTTATAGGTTTTGGGATTTGAGAATGGGTTCGGGTTTAGGTTATAGGTTTTGGTTTAGGTTATAGGTTCTGGGATTTGAGAATGGATTTGGGTTTAGGTTATAGGTTTTGGTTTAGGTTTAGGTTATAGGTTTAGGTTTAGGTTTGGGTTTGAGTTTTGGGATTTGAGAATGGGTTCGGGTTTAGGTTACAGGTTTTGGAATTTAAGAATGGGTTTGGGTTTAGGTTATAGGTTTTAGTTTTGGTTTAGGTTATAGGTTTTGGGATTTAAGAATGGGTTCGGGTTTATGTTATAGGTTTGGTTTTGGTTTAGGTTATAGGTTTTGGGATTTGAGAATGGGTTCGGGTTTAGGTTATAGGTTTTGGTTTAGGTTATAGGTTCTGGGATTTGAGAATGGATTTGGGTTTAGGTTATAGGTTTTGGTTTTAGTTTTGATTTTGGTTTTGGTTATAGGTTTAGGTTTATGTTTGGGTTTGAGTTTTGGGATTTGAGAATGGGTTCGGGTTTAGGTTACAGGTTTTGGAATTTAAGAATGGGTTCGGGTTTAGGTTATAGGTTTTAGTTTTGATTTAGGTCATAGGTTTTGTGATTTGAGAATGGGTTCGGGTTTATGTTATAGGTTTGGTTTTGGTTTAGGTTATAGGTTTTGGGATTTGAGAATGGGTTCGGGTTTATATTATAGGTTTGGGTTTCGGTTTAGGTTATAGGTTTGGGAATTTGAGAATGGGCTTGGGTTTAGGTTATAGGTTTTGGTTTTGGTTTAGGTTATAGGTTTTGGTCTAGGTTATAGGTTATAGGTTTAGGATAAGGTTTAGGTTTAGGTTTAGGTTATAGGTTATAGGTTATAGGTTTAGGTTTAGGTTATAGATTTTGGGATTTGAGAATGGGTTCGGGTTAGGTTATAGGTTTTGGTTTTGGTTTAGGTTATTGGTTTTGGGATTTGAGAATGGGTTCTTGGGCTTCATGCACTCATTTATAGCCTAATTCATCAACTCATTTGTGTAACTGATTGACTTTTCCTTATTGTAATAGATCCTAGACTTTTGTAACTAATGCACATGCTTGTGAAGTGATGCAGATCGATGGATGGTTGTGAAGTAATTCATTGACTTGTTCTGTGATTGCAGTGATGGATTGTAGGTTTTGTGAAGTGATGCACATTAATGGTTTTTTTTCCAAATCAATGGTTACTTTTCTTTCTTACACTCATTTGTAAACTGATTCATGCACTCATGTGAACTGGATTGTATCATGTGATTGCAGCAGATCCTAATCTAATTTGTCAACTGATTCATAGACTAAACTCCAGACAAATCTGTGAACTGGAACTCATTTTTGAACTGAACTTGAACTGGAATGCGGACTGTAGCTTGAACTGAACATTTTTTTGAAGTCCATACCATTGGAATTTCAGGTGGATGTTGCATGTGGGAGGATTGAAACTGCATATTTCAGATTCAAGCATCTGGTACGTCTCTTGTCAAGAATGCACATGTATAGTTATCATTGTGGTCATAGTTATTCATTATGTGACAGGTTTTTAGGTGAGATGAACGAGTTTCAAAAGAAAACATTCTGCGATTTTGAGAAGCGATTCCCAATGTCATTTTATGTTTAAATGCATATTTTAGATTTAAGCATTTGGTACGTCTCTTGACTCAAGAATGCACATGACTGGAGTGGTCTGCCCATTTAGACAGACCGTGTTTATTATTTGCTCGAAATTGATGAAGCAGACCCTGATGTGCGTCGGAGCTATTCGGAAGAGCGGGGGTCCCTGAAAGGTGGGAACCGCTATTATGACCATGATGAAGCTGTCCATTTCCTATGAACAGCATTGGAAGGGCCTGACCATTTGAACAGGACGTGTTTATGTATTTCCTCAAAATTAATGGAGCAGACCCGGATGTGCGTCGGAGCTATCCGGAAGAGCGGGGGTCCCTGGAAGGTAGGAACGCTGTTATGACCATGATGAAGCTGTCCATTTCCTATGGACAGCATTGGAAGGGCCTGGCCATTTGGACAGGCCGTGTTTATGTATTTGCTCGAAATTAATGGAGCAGACCCGGATGTGCGTCGGAGCTATCCGAAAGAGCGGGGGTCCCTCGAAGGTGGGAACCGCTGTTATGATCATGATGAAGCTGTCCATTTACTATGGACGGCATTGGAAGGGCCTGGCCATTTGGACAGGCCATGTTTATATTTGTATTTGCAGGTATCATACCCTTAACCTAAACCCGAACCGATTCTCAAACTCAAAAACCTATAACCAAAACCAAAACAAAAACCAAAACCTATAACCTAAATCCAAAACCTATAAACCTAAACTAAAACCAAAACCTATGACCTAAACCCGAACCCATTCTCAAATCCCAAAACCTATCACCTAAATTAAAATCATAACCAAAACCTATAACCTAAACCCGAACCCATTCTCAAATCCTAAAACCTATAACCTAAACCAAAACCACAACCAAAACCTATAACCTAAACCCGAACCCATTCTCAAATCCAAAAACCTATAACATAAACCTAAACCTTATCCTAAACCTATAACCTATAACCTAAACCAAAACCTATAACCTAAACCAAAACCAAAACCAAAACCAAAACCTAAGACCTAAACCCGACCCATTCTCCAATCCCAAAACCTATAACCTAAACCGAAACCAAAACCTATGACCTAGACCTAAACCCAAACCCATTCTCAAATTCCAAAACCTAAGACCTAAACCGGAACCCATTCTCAAATCCCAAAACCTATAACCTAAACCAAAACCAAAACCTATGACCTAAACCCGAACCCATTCTTAAATCCCAAAACCTATAACCTAAACCTAAACCTAAACCTATAACCTAAACCCGAACCCATTCTAAAATCCAAAACCTATAACCTAAACCAAAACCAAAACCAAAACCTATAGCCTAAACCCGAACCGATTCTCAAATCCTAAAACCTATATCCTAAACCAAAACCATAACCAAAACCTATAACCTAAACCCGAACCCATTCTCAAATCCAAAAACCTATAACCTAAACCTAAACCTTATCCTAAACCTATAACCTATAACCTAAACCAAAACCTATAACCAAAACCAAAACCAAAACCAAAACCTAAGACCTAAACCTGAACCCATTCTCAAATCCTAAAACCTATAACCTAAACCAAAACCATAACCAAAACTTATAACCTAAACCCGAACCCATTCTCAAATATTCCAAAAACCTATAACCTAAACCTAAAACCTTATCCTAAACCTCTAACCTATAACCTAAACCAAAACCTATAACCAAAACCAAAACCAAAACCAAAACCTAAGACCTAAACCCGAACCCATTCTCCAATCCCAAAACCTATAACCTAAACTGAAACCAAAACCTATGACCTAAACCCGAACCCATTCTCAAATCCCAAAACCTATGACCTAAACCCGAACCCATTCTCAAATTCCAAAACCTATAACCTAAACCAAAACCAAAACCTATGACCTAAACCCGAACCCATTCTCAAATCCCAAAACCTATAACCTAAACCTAAACCTAAACCTATAACCTAAACCCGAACCCATTCTAAAATCCCAAAACCTATAACCTAAACCAAAACCAAAACCAAAACCTATAACCTAAACCCGAACCGATTCTCAAATCCTAAAACCTATAACCTAAACCAAAACCATAACCAAAACCTATAACCTAAACCCGAACCCATTCTCAAATCCAAAAACCTATAACCTAAACTTAAACCTTATCCTAAACCTATAACCTATAACCTAAACCAAAACCTATAACCAAAACCAAAACCAAAACTAAAACCTAAGACCTAAACCCGAACCGATTCTCAAATCCTAAAACCTATAAACTAAAACCAAAACCAAAACCAAAACCTATAACCTAAACCTAAACCTTATCATAAACTTATAACCTATAACCTAAACCAAAACCTATAACTTAAACTAAAATCATAACCAAAACCATAACCAAAACCTATAACCTAAACCCGAACCCATCATCAAATATTCCAAAAACCTATAACCTAAACCTCTAACCTATAACCTAAACCAAAACCTATAACCAAAACCAAAACCAAAACCAAAACTTAAGACCTAAACCCGAACCCATTCTCAAATCCTAAAACCTATAACCATAACCAAAACCATAACCAAAACCTATAACCTAAACCTGAACCCATTCTCAAATATTCCAAAAACCTATAACCTAAACCTAAAACCTTATCCTAAACCTCTAACCTATAACCTAAACCAAAACCTATAACCTAAACCAAAACCAAAACCAAAACCAAAACCAAAACCTAAGACCTAAACCCAAACCCATTCTCCAATCCCAAAACCTATAACCTAAACCGAAACCAAAACCTATGACCTAAACCTGAACCCATTCTCAAATCCCAAAACCTATGACCTAAACCCGAACCCATTCTCAAATTCAAAACCTATAACCTAAACCAAAACTAAAACCAAAACCAAAACCTATAACCTAAACCCGAACCGATTCTCAAATCCTAAAACCTATAACCTAAACCAAAACCAAAACCAAAACCAAAACCAAAACCTAAGACCTAAACCCGAACCCATTCTCCAATCCCAAAACCCATAACGTCAACCGAAACCAAAATCTATGACCTAAACCCGAACCCATTCTCAAATCCCAAAACCTATGACCTAAACCCGAACCCATTCTCAAATCCAAAACCTATAACCTAAACCAAAACTAAAACCAAAACCAAAACCTATAACCTAAACACAAACCGATTCTCAAGTCCTAAAACCTATAACCAAAACCAAAACTAAAACCAAAACCAAAACCTAAGACCTAAACCCAAACCCATTCTCCAATCCCAAAACCTATAACCTAAACTAAAACCTTATCCTAAACCTATAACCTATAACCTAAACCAAAACCTATAACCTAAACCAAACCAAAACCTATGACCTAAACCTGAACCCATTCTCAAATCCCAAAACCCAAACCCAAACCTAAACCTAAACCTAAAACATAAACCAAAACTAAAACCTATAACCTAAACCCGACCCATTCTCAAATCCCAAAACCTATAACCTAAACCAAAACTAAAACCTATAACCTAAACCTGAACCCATTCTCAAATTCCAAAACCTGTAACCTAAACCCGGACCCATTCTCAAATCCCAAAGCCTAAACCCAAACCTAAACCTAAACCTAAAACATAAACCTAAACCTATAACCTAAACTCAAATCCCTAAACCAAAACCTATAACCTAAACCCGAATCCATTCTCAAATCCCAGAACCTATAACCTAAACCAAAACCTATAACCTAAACCCGAACCCATTCTCAAATCCCAAAACCTATAATCTAACCTAAACCTATACTAATAACCTAAAACTATTCCCAAATCCCAAAACCTATAACCTTATCCTAAACCTATAACCTAAACCTAAACCTATAACCTATAACCTTAACCAAAACCTATAACCTAAACCAAAACCAAAACCTACAACCTAAATCCGAACCCATTCTCAAATCCCAAAACCTATAACCTAAACCAAAACCAAAAACTATAACCTAAACCCAAACCCATTCTCAAATCCCAAAACCCAAACCCGAACCTAAACCTAAACCTAAAACCTAAACCAAAACCTATAACCAAAACCAAAACTAAAACCTATAACCTAAACCCGAACCCATTCTCAAATCCCAAAATCCAAAAATCAGTGGGGATTACAACAGGGAAAAGAAAAAAAAAAATGAAAAAGAAGCCAGCGAGTTGGGGTCGACCGGGTCAACCCGGTCGACCGGCCTATCGCTACGGATTATAACCGTAGCCATAACTATAATGCTCTGCACTTTTTTTTCTTTTTTATTTATTTTTTATTTTTTACATGGAGAACTTTATTGTACCTACATTTTTCTTTAATACATGTTTTTATAAATATGTGTGTGTGTGTGTGTATATATATAAATATAAATTTTTCTTCTTTTTTTTTTTCATTTCTTTCTTTATTCATTTAACAAGAATATCTTCTAAACTAAAATTAGTTACTTGACGTATTTTGGGGTAGGAGAAGCTATTTTAGCCAACCAACCTAGTTATTTTCCAAGATTGCATCAGGTCGATGGTCGAAAATACATTTCATTCACTTCACCGTCAATTTCAATCACTTCATGGTCAAACTAGAAATTGAGCGAGGCAAATATGAAATTGAGTGAGTAAATTGAAAATTGAGCAGGACAAGGTATGAATTAAGTGAGGGAAGCTAGAAATTAAGCGAGGTTTAGGCTACGTTGAAATTGAGCGAGGTTCCCTTGCTCAAATCCTAAGTTGCCTCGCTGAATTTCTACATTGCATCGCTCAATTGCTAGGTTGCCTCGCTCAATTCCTAGGTTCCTTCGCTCAATTTATATATTGCCTCACTGGATTTCTATCTTCCATCGCACAAAAGCAACATAACAAAAATAAAATAAAATTCAGTTTGCCCCACTCAATTTCTAGTTAAACTGGAAATTGAGCGGGGCAAACTAGAAATTGAGCGGGGTAAACTGAAATTTTTTTTTTTTTTTTGCTTTTGTAGGTCCCATCATGATGTATGTCTTATATCCAAACCGTTCATATATGAGCGAGGAAAACTGAAAATTGAGCGGGGCAAACTGAAAATTGAGCGGGGCAAACATGAAATTGACCCCACCGTCAATATCTAGTTTTTCCACCTTTTATTTTAGGACATTCATGTTTGCCCTGCTCAATTTTTAGTTTATCCCGCTTAATTTTCAGTTTGCCCCGCTCAATTTCCAGTTTGCCCCGCTTAATTTTCAGTTTGCCCCGCTCAATTTCTAGTTTTCCCCGCTCATATATGGACGGTTAGGATATAACACATACATCATGATGGGACCCACAAAAGCAAAAAAAAAAATTAGTTTGCCCCACTCAATTTCTAGTTTGCCTCGCTCAATTTCTAGTTTGCCCCGCTCAATTGAACGGGGCAAACTGGAAATTGAGCGGGGCAAATTGGAAATTGAGCGGGGCAAACTGAAAATTAAGCGGGACAAACTTGAATTTAAGCGGGGCAAACTCAAAATTGAGCGGGGCAAACTAAAAATTGAGTGGGACAAACATGAAATTGACCTAAACCTATAACCTAAACTAAAACCAAAACCTATGACCTAAACCCGAACCCATTCTCAAACCCCAAAACCTATAACTTAAACCTAAACCTATAACTTATAACATAAACCAAAACCAGAACCTCTAACCTAAACCCGAACCCATTATTAAACTTCAAAACCTATAACCTAAACCTAACCTTAACCTAAACCTAAACCTATAACCTATAACCTTAACCAAAACCTATAACCTAAACCAATACCAAAACGTATAACCTGAACCTGAACCCATTCTCAAATCCCAAAACCTATAACCTAAACCTAAACCTAAACCTTATCCTAAACCTATAAGCTATAACCTAAACCAAAACCAAAACCTATAACCTAAACCCGAACCCATTATCAAATCCCAAAACCTATAACCTAAACCTAACCTTAACCTAAACCTAAACCTATAACCTATAACCTATAACCTTAATCAAAACCTATAACCTAAACCAATACCAAAACCTATAACATAAACCCGAACCCATTCTCAAATCCCAAAACCTATAACCTAAACCTAAACTTAAACCTTATCCTAAACCTATAACCTATAACCTAAACCAAAACCAAAACCTATAACTTAAACCCGAACCCATTATCAAATCTCAAAACCTATAACCTAAACCTAACCTTAACCTAAACCTAAACCTATAACCTATAACCTTAACCAAAACCTATACCCTAAACCCGAACCCATTCTCAAATCCCAAAACCTATAACCTATAACTTAAACCAAAACCAAAACTTATAACCTAAACCCGAACCCATTATCAAATTCCAAAACCTATAACCTAAACCTAACCTTAACCTAAACTTAAACTTATAACCTATAACGTTAACCAAAACCTATAACCTAAACCAATACCAAAACCTATAACCTAAACCCAAACCCATTCTCAAATCCCAAAACCAATACTAAAACCTATAACCTAAACCAAAACCAAAACCTATAACCTTAACCCAAACCCATTCTCAAATCCCAAAACCTTAACCTATAACCTAACCTAAACCTATAGTTATAACCTAAAACTATTCTCAAATCCCAAAACCTATAACCTAAACCTAAACTTAAACATAAACCCGAACCCATTATTAAATCTCAAAACCTATAACCTAAACCAAAACCAAAACCTATAACCTAAACCTGAACCCATTCTCAAATCCAAAAACCTATAACATAAACCTAAACCTTAACATAAACCTATAGCCTATAACCTATAACCTAAACCAAAACCTATAACATAAACCTAAACCAAAACCTATAACCTAAACCAAAACCCATTATCAAATCCCAAAACCTATAACCTAAACCAAAACCTATAACCTAAACCCGAACCCATTCTCAAATCTAAAAACCTATAACCTAAACCTAAACCTTAACATAAACCTATAACTTAAACCAAAACCTATAACCTAAACCTAAATCAAAACCTATAGACTAAACCAAAACCAAAACCTATAACCTAAACCGGAACCTATTATCAAATCTCAAAATTGAGCGAAGGAACCTAGGAATTGAGCGAAGGAACCTAGGAATTGAGCGAGACAACCTAGCAATTGAGTGATGCAACGTAGAAATTCAACGGATTTGAGCGAGGTTTCCTCGCTCAATTTCAACGTAGCCTAAACCTCGCTCAATTTCTAGGTTCCCTCGCTCAATTTCTAGCTTTCCTCACTCAAATCCTAAGTTGTCTCGCTCAATTTCTAGATTCCCTTGCTGAACTCCTATGTTACCTCGCTCAATTTCTAGCTTCCCTCACTCAATTCATACCTTGTCCTGCTCAATTTTCAATTTACTCACTCAATTTCATATTTGCCTCGCTCAATTTTTAGTTTAACCATGAAGTGATTGAAATTAATTGTGAAGTGAATGAAATGTATTTTCGACCATTGACCTGATGGAATCTTAGAAAATAACTAGATTGGTTGGCTAAAATAGCTTCTCTTACCCCAAAATCATATGTGGTATGTCAAGTAACTAATTTTAATTTAGAAGATATTCTTGTTAAATGAATAAAGAAAGAAATGAAAAAAAAAAAGAGAAAAATTTATATACACACACACACACACACACACATATTTATAAAAACATGTATTAAAGAAAAATGTAGGTATAATAAAGTTCTCCATGTAAAAAATAAAAATAAAAAAGAAAAAAGAAAAAAGAAAAAAAAGTGCATAACATTATAGTTATGGCTACGGTTATAATCGGTAGCCATAGGCCGGTCGACCGGGTTGACCCGGTTGACCCCAACTTGCTGTCTTCTTTTTCAAAATTTTTTTTTTCCCCTTTCCCAATTGTAATTCCCACTGATTTTTGTGGGTCCCATTATGAGGTGTATGTTATATCCAAACCGTCCATCTATTCGGTGAACTCGTATTAACGCTTGAGATGAAAAATAAGACAGATCTAGCTATCAAGTGGACCACACAGTAAAAGGTAATGGGGAATTGAATGTCTGCCATTGAAACTCTTTTAGGGATTGCAGAAGTTTTGGATCATAATGGAATTTGTTTTTCCTCTTCCTCCAGGCCTTTGTGACCTTATGAATAGATTGGATGGAAAATAAATGTTACGATGGGCCTTACAAAAATTTTTAACCGTGAAAGTCAATTTTCCCGCTGCTCTTTGTGGTGTGGTCTATTGATTTATGGATATGATTTATTTATTTTTGGATAATGCTCCGAAATGATTTTGAAATATGTATGAACGTTGTGGATATGATAAATACATAGCTGTGGGGCCATGTAACTTTGATCTTTCCTAAGCCGTTCGTACAACTCTCAGTTGGAGGAGCGTCAGCTCTCGTCTTCGCAGTGAAAAGGAGGGATAGTTTCGTCCTCAAAGTCGCTGTCCGCACGTGCTAGTCTAAGTTGGTAACTTAAGTTTGTATTACCCGATAAAAACCGCTGGGTAAAAGGTTTTGTCTACAGTGGTCATTCTCTCTTCTCTTTAATAACTTACCTGAATTATATAGATGAACTTAAATTTTAGGCCCCACTGCTAAAAATTTAGCGTGGCATTCAATGGTTGTGCTCCCACTCTCCCAACCCCCCGCCTTCAATGGTTGTACTCCCACTCTCCCACTCTCCCAACCCCCCGCCTTCAATGGTTGTACTCCCACCCCCCACCCCCTCTCCCTTTAAAAAACGAGTCAACCTGATTATACATCTGATGGTCTAGGTGGATTTGGCATGCATGTCACGGTGGGCTGTGCCGGAAAACAAGAGGTGTCGCCCTCCAACTGTATTTATTTAGAATTTTTTTTTTTATTATTATTCTTTTTAATGTAACCTCCTCTTGATTTTGATGGGCCCACCATAATGTTTTTATAAGATGCACTCCCAATGGTGCCCTTAGTCTCATATTTGGATTAGAGGCAGACAAAAAAACATAATCATAATGGCCATTGATTTTGGTGGGCAAAGGAAATATTTGGGAGAAAGATGTCCACCCTTGATTTTTATGAGACCCACTATGATCATTATTTATTAAAATTCACTCCAATCATTAAATTTCACACAAAACTTTAGCCCTTATAAAATCATAATCATTTGTGATTCATATGGCCCATACTAATAAAAATAAGTTGGTGAGTGAGTGAGTGTTGCCGGCCCTATAAACTATTTTGAATTTTGTAGTCCACATGAATTATAGATACAACTGTTTCTCAGACCATCAGCCTAAAATGAAATGACACAAATAGTAGTCGAGATGAATTTTACATAAATATTAAGATGTGGATTGGAATATTAAGATGTGGCTCCAATCTGAGCCATCCGCCCATTTGATCAGCGGTGAGGGAAGGGAGTGGAATGATAATTATACCAGTTAACAAGATAGTTTTTTGAAAACAATTTGAAGAAGGAACCGATTGTAAATTCTATATTAATTACGATTTATTTGTTTATTTGTTTATTTGTAAAATTCACTAAAATGAGATATGGAGCCATCTGTTTGAGCCCGCACGTTATGTATGGATGAATTTTCTATCGTGAGGTGGACCATTTGTCAATTGTGCGTTGGACCAAAGCCTAGAAGGTGACACCGATTGGTCTATGTTGCAGCGTGGGGTCCGTTAGATGGGGATGGTTGCTCTACTCTTCATTTGTGGTATTTATCTTCAAGATAGGCGGCCAGCGATCTAATGGGTCGGTGTGAGATTGGCCATCCACCGTCACCATTTAGATGAAAAGGCTACTCCATCTGAATGCTTATTATATGATGCGGTACACGCCCACACCACCACATAAAATATTCCTAATAAAAGATCGATGAGTAGGTGAGGAGTCCCTTTTTTTTTCAATGCGGATTCGAACAATCTAACCTTGAGGCTTTATCTTAGAGGAATTCTCATGTGCTCTCTCAGAGCACTATAAGTTGTAGTGCTCCTAGTTTGTATCTGTCATTTATATATTTCAATCGGTGGATCCAAACCGTCTATTAAGTCCAAAGCATATTTCATGGGTGGTGTGCAAAAACATATATTAATCATATTGTTCATCCCTAGTGTCAGCCAATTTCTCCAAAAGCCAATCAAAATGGGTTGCACATAGTAATCAGGATGGGTTTGCATGGTATATGTGAAAATTTTTAGGATATACAAAGAAGATTTTATGGTAATATGATAGGGTGTATCGGGCAATGCCACATCATCCACCAAGTGGTCGAGTGAAGAGTGATCGTGTCGAAGTGGTTACAAAACCGATGACAAGTTTAGAAGCAAGGAAGGTTAAGTCGTCTGGAAACTGTAGGAACATGGGAAGCGTATAAATAGCCGAGTTAAGGTTATAAATAGCAAATGAATTCAGTAAAATAAATTGTCTCATATCAACCCAATCAAACCAAATCTATCTTTTAATTATTCGTCATTTACATTCATTAGTGTAATATTTTACTTTTTGCCAATCATTTATATTCTTTAGTTTAATCCTTCATATTTACCTCCTATTTGCATTTCTTAATGTAATCTGTAACGGTAATAAAGCAACTGTTAACTTTAACTGTAATTAGGGTCTACGCTCATGCACTAGATTCAGTTCAAGCAAAGTTCTTCATCCAAAAGGTGTTTTGCCGCGGTACTTCATGACTGAATGTAAGAATTTATTTCTCATTGTTATTTTAATATTAATAAGTCCACTTGTACAGAAGGCAAACGTATAACCCATTATCAAAGGACGAAACCTACACTTTGATTATCACATGATTGTTTTAACATACTATGCGAGTAGTTGATTAGGTGATTGATCTTAGTCAATCTCAGTCACATACTTTATATCGGCTTATTTTAGTGCTTGGGGTCATAGTTATTCGGTTTAAATTGAGTCACACATTCAATTATGGCATGCCTGCATTTATCACATGACTGAAATTGTGAATCGAACGACAATAACTTTTGGCACGCCTGGTGGGATCCCATCTTTAGCTTATCGGCGCGATACTGCCAATTAGGAATATGAATAGGAATACTCGAATTGCTGGAGTTAAGCTCTCTACACCGACCACACTATTCAGGAATCCCAAGTGCATGATTGCAAAGTAGCAATAACTCGGTGAGATTGAGGTCGAATGCACAAGGAATGGGGAACACTGCCTACAATTAATAGAAGTCTAATTGTTTGTTTGAGTTTTTAATCCAGTGAATAATTAAGAGTAAAAATAGATAAATTAATACTAAGGATCCATGAATTCGCTTATAACAATCTCAATATTTAATTTACCGATTCAATATATATCGCAACTAGAATCAAAATCCTATCCTATTCAACTGAAAGATAATTTAGTTAAACCATTCATAAACATTAATAAGAATATGATTTCAATTAGTTGATTTTCTCATGAAGTATTTAGATCTCAATTATAGTGAATCAAAAGCATCTAAAGCACCCATAGGTAACATCAGATAAATAATTATACAGATTGAATCCTTCTTTAATTCAGGTTAAAAAATTATTAAATCAAAGCATTCATTGTACTCGAAGTGCACAATAAATCTATACATAAATAACTTAAAGACTTAAAGTAGATCAAAATCGAATCAATCTAATATCATCATTCAAATTAATGTCTTGAATCCAATAAACTAAATACTGAAATTAACTACAAGCTTTATCCCTTAGCCTTAGGTAAGAGATTACCCTATAAAGACTAACAATTTAGAAAAAAAATTAAAAGCAAAGATCTACTAGAACTCGTGAAGAAATCGAAGTAGAAGAATGTTGTCGGTGTTCCACCCTGGCCTTCTCTCATTTTCCAAACTCTAGAAGATACTTTAGAACTTCTTACGAACTCCTATTTATAGTTTTGCATCTCCAATTTTCGTAATATTTCAGAAGATTCGCAAACCGACCTTTAATTTATGTAGCTATCGTAGCTTCGATGTCACCTTCGATGGCATTAAGCTCCAATCAAAGAGTCTGGTTGAAAATAAGAAACTGGACAGTAACGAACTTTCGAATTTATAATTTTTTTTGATGCCATCGAACCTCCTTCAATGGGATCAAACTTGGATTCAATACATTGAACACTCCTTCAATGGGATCGAAGGTTTCTCCAATATGTCTAGCAAGAAAATTAAATTTTCTAGAGTTTTGCAATGGGATCGAGGTGGCTTCAATGTCATCGAATAGTTACTTTGATGATATCGAAGGTGTCATCGATGACATCAAGCTGTCTATTTCAACACTTCAAGTTTCTGCACTTTGATTTCTTCTGTTTCATTCATTCTTCACTTGGGTTCCTTAGATCTTGGACGCTTGAATTCTTCAATCTTGACCTCCACAGATCTAATCCTCATCTTGGTAATCTTTTGAATATTAAATCCATGCTTTAAGCATCATTTTCTCCTTAGCTCTCAAAATCACTTCACAAGAGAAAACATGTGCAATTAGATCAATTAAGCACACTTACGTTTATAATACCAGTGTATAATTAGGGAAAAATATTGCATATTTCACACTTAATGCCTACTACCTTCAACCGAGGATGTGTCAATTCAAGAAGCCCCCGAAACGACAAATTTGAATAGTAATACGACACTCACTATCGAAAATTAGGAAAGGGCCTCGACCTCTTGGACCGTCTCTCTTGAAGAGATAATGGTCACACTTTAATATGTACAATTGAGTATTCAGCATGTTCAAGAATATGAGAGAGCTCATATGGATTTGGTGCATACCCACACCAAGCAATTTGATATTCAAACTGAGAACGTTAACAAATACATGGCTAGCCAGACTAAGGCCATGCATTGGTTGATGGCCATTATTACTAAAAGACCACCTACGATAAAACATTATACCATCGAAGGAAGTTCTATTGGTAATGTGATGCAGCCATCATCTATGCCTCCCTTGTAGTGGAATCCACTGTCGATCCCAATCCAGAAAGTGTGGAATGTTCTGCTACCCATCGAGATTAGGCGAGCAAAGTGGGAAGCCAGTAATTTTGTTCTTGAAATTCAGAACCAGGGTTTACTTGGAGGATGACTTTTCTAGCAATTACTTAGAAACCCTTGTTCTATGAGGGATAAAACCGAGTAAGTCTTGACCCACTGTTGATGTTTGAACCTCAATGAGTGTATCACGACGAAAACATGTAGATAGTTCAAGAGGTAGTAGGCTAAGTCCTTGGCCACAATTCTATCTCGGTTTATCATAAGCCACATCCTTAATGGATTGACAGACAATATTAGTTGTTAATGAATTTAGGTGATCCTGGTTAATTGACCATTAAACACGTTGGTCGATTCATTATGTAGTGTCGTGAACTGGATAATAATGACTATCATAAACTGCAATTATTCGGTCATTCACTGACGACAATGGCCTTTACATGATATTCCAATTTATTACCAAACTCAATCCATTCCTAATAAGAGATGGAAGAAAATTACTTGCTAAGTTCTTTTCTAAGGACAAGGAAATGACATGGCTGATCTCGCACGTTTTCGACAGTTAATAGGGGAATTTTGCGAGAGTCATATTGCCTGTTTCAAGAGAGCGAAGTGCCAGTACAAGGTTGTCATGACTGAGGCCGAATTTATGCAACATGCAAAAGACGTCTTAGAATATAAACTCCATAAGAAATTTATTAGAAATGAGTTCATGGACCTATGTGACCTAACTAGGAAGGTATCTTGGTATGAAGAACTTCTTCATAAAGAAGTTAGGCAAAAGAATTCACCAATCGGGACATATTATCATGACCCCTAATTATGAGGTCACGATTGCAAAAGTAGTGGCAAAAAAGTCACTTATATGCTCAGCACTGGTTAAGGCAGAATCAACCGCATCAGTGTAACACCCCATACTTTTCAGTACTCAGGATGCTACCATTGTAGTCCAAGTTAGCAAACTTGTGTGAACATACACATCCAACTTATGATATTCACTAATAAATGATAATTCAAAATCTGCCCACCCCAACGATTGATCCTTGAGAGGGACAATCACATTCTCTTGAAAGTGGACCTTAAGTATCAAATCAGAGTTGTAGATCACAAATCCACTATTCATCAGAGTCCAACTTGAAGGCCTTCCACCTGTTCATCACACTTAGATCATCAGACCCCTAATCCAACCATGAATCCCCATCTAGATGAACCCTATGACCCATAGGACAGTTGGTAGAAATCTCCACCCTTAAATTAAGAGATCCAACCATTTAAATTACTTGAACCATCTAAATGTCGGGGATAGTGAATTAGACTATCCCTTGGAGTGGCCCATTTATATAATAAGTAATCCTAAACTTAAGTTACCTACCACGAAGTGTGGGTCCCACATGTTAAATATACAGATAAATAATAATAATAGTAAAATAAAATAATTTATAACCAAGTAACAAAATTCTACACTTTTCTAGTAATATACTACGTTGAGAAATTGTAGTAAAAACATGCATATGATTCCCTTATAACTTTTTGACTGTCGATTTTCAGACTTGAGCCGATCCACTCGTCGGATCGACGATAATTAGCATCTAACGGCTATATTTTAGTCAATATGGTCCACCTGAGCTTTGATTTTGCCTAATACTTGGCCAAGGCTCTGATTGAACCCTCCAAATGGAATGGATGGGGTGGATTGGCCATAGACATCACTGTGGGCCCCACACTTAATATATGTGTACTGTAGTAAGGGTGCACCTACAATACACTAAACCAAAAATCAAGTCAACCGTATGTTGACTCAATGCTTTTCGAAAAGGAAGCCACTTCTCTCCTTTTTTTTTTCTTTTAAAATAGCCAGCGAGCAGGCTATGTCCATAAGTCTTGATCAAGTGGGCCCCATTTGAGATCATACCTTCGATTAGAACCGTTCATCTAATTTGGATGAGAATTCTAACCAATTCCCTACAGGTTCTGATACAAATTACACACGTTAGTGTGAACAATCTTGGCCCAAAGTGACATTGCGGACGCATGTTTATTTCCAAAATGGAGATTCATTTTTCCTTCTTACTTGGCAATTTGGGTGCGGGATTCTCTCTCAATCCCAGCCCTCCATGTAGGACAATCTCAGCCACCCATTTTAGGGCTCCTTTGGCTGCGGTTTAAGCTTTCCTTCCGCCATTGCATGTTGCACTCCGACACATTAGGGAAGCTAATAACCATTTAAAATAGGGACCCCATAGTGTACAATGATCCAATCCAGACCATCTGTAAGTCCCAGATCATAGGATCAACCCTACGATCGGAATCTGCCATGATCATGATCATTGTCTTCCCCATCCATTTGGAAAATCGATTTCCTTTAGATAGGTCCCATCGCTTAATCTGAGACGTTAGATGCGTAGGCCTAGGTCCCAGAAGTTCATCTCTACCGTCCGATCACAACCACGTAGGTTGGATTCAATCTCATGGCCATAAAACACCATCAGTTAAGCAACCAAAACTATAACTAGTTGGCTGATTAAGAGCTGATGCTTCTAGGCTTCTTTAAGGCTATAAATAGCCACGTTCCTTTTAGGGCATCGGAGTTAAAAAGGGAGAAGAGAGAAAACAAAAGAGAAAGAAATGGAGAAAGGGCACCGTTTGTTTCCTACCGCATAGGGTCGACTTAGCTCGACTAGAACTGAGCCGGGTCGGCTCGAGGAGGCTTCTATTGAACGTCTTCCAGTAGAAGAAGGAAAGAAGATGAAGGAGAAAATGAGAAAAGCGAGGGCACAGGTGCGCCTCTATTACACCGTGTGTGCGGACTCACTGACGAGTCGAACCAAATTTAGCTGAGTCCTACAGTTGAACAGAGGTCGCAGAAAGAAGAAGAAAATCAGAGAGAAGGAGAAAAAGGAGGCAGAAAAAGAAAGAAAAAGAAGGAAGAAAGAGCTGGGTGATTGTTGCCGGGTCAGGCCGACTCACCTACTCAACTCAAGGCCAATTCAGGACATGGTTTGTGCAGACCTTGTTGGACAAGTTGCTGAATGTTTTCTAGTAAGTAAAAGGAAGGGAAGAGAAGAAGAAATGAGGCAGAGAGCCGGGTCGGCCACCAGCCGCATCGCTGAGTTGACTAGGATGTTCTCCACCAAGTCAAGATGAGTTATGTCTGGTTTGGTCTAGCCACCATGTTGGTCATGGGATTGAAAAGAAAGACAAGAAGAGAAAAGGAAAGAGAGAAAGGAGAAAGTAGGATGAAGAAGGAAAGAGTGAGAAGAAGGAAGATGGAGGTAACACCGGATGTTCGACTCGTTGAGTTAACTCAGCTAAGTTAACCTAGTGTACTGCTGAGTCAGACCACTTCGGGTCATTTCTGGTCCAGCAACTCAGGCCTAGATTGGGCTTGGTATAGAGAATTGGTAGAGGCAGCAACTAAGCTTGATCTGGCTCAGATTTGAACCAACTTGTGTGGATTCCATGCTACTGAGTTAACTTAGTAAAAGTTGATCACGGTGAAGCTGTTGAGGGTCAAATATTGCATATTAGACCCCAGTTCTTACCTAATTTTACAAACAAGATACTGTTTAATACCCTATTTTAATCGTATTTGTGTTGCAAGGTGAATTTAGGAGCTTGGATTGAAAATGGTGCTAAAAGCATGGGTTTAAGGCTCCGAAGTCACCAAGGCAAGGGACGAATCTCAGACGACTGAGATTGAAGAATTTACACGCTAGAGACTCGAGAAAATCACGCCACTCATGTTTAATGGGCCTAAAAATTGTCCAAAATGCAAGATCACAGGGTTCCCATCATTCGTTCGGCTCAAAATTTTATATATGACCTGAGGACCATAAATTAACTGTACATCTAAAATTTTATCCATTAGATCCTTGTAGAAGTGGCCCAACGGATAGATCAGCCATCTAAATCCTGATTTAGGGCATGCCTAATATCTGGAGATGTTTCAAATTCAGTCTCAACCCCATAAACAGGGTGAAAAAATGGATAGATGGAGCGGATTCCTCATTTGTATTACAATGGACCCCACTTAATGGAGTGCATGTGCGCAGTGTGCATGCTCTAGCCGAGCACCAAAATTCAAGAAATCGATTGGCGTGCGCTGACCGATACTTCTTAAAAAAAGTTAAAAACCCACCAGTGGACGAACAACGTCCACTGATTTTGAGTAGTGGAGCCCACCCATCATCCATTTGAATGATCTGGTCCGTCCATTGCATCTATAGGGGGGGGGGGGGGGGGGCAAGACCCTTTCCTAGCTTTCCTTTTTGGCCTATGCACGTGTACACACGTGGATCATCAGAAAATGCAGGATGAATGGTGAGTTGAGTTAGTGTAGTGGGCCATGCCATTACCTACCAAAACCACCCCTTCATGACTATTTTTTGCCAGGAATCCAATAAACGGGGTGGATTCTTCCAAAAACATCACTGTGGGGCCCACCGAACACGTCAGCGTGTCTGAGTAAGCTTTACACACGTACCGGGAAAATTGATTTTTCGAGCGATTGTGGCCCATCACCGGTATCAGATGGCCGATTTGAACTGTCCATCGTGTAGGTCATCCAAAATCGTCCTAAGGGATGTTGGTGCTTTGGAAAAGAATTTAGGAAAGTGGGAGGTTTATTGGTTGTTTTCTTGACTGCGTAAATAGCCTTACGTAGGAACCGACTCCAGTCACCGACTTTCTCCACTCTTATAAAAGGAAAGACTGATCTCAGGGATCTCTGGGATGTGCAAGCTAGGTAGTGGGCAGCCGTAGAGGCCAAGCCGTGGAGGGAAGGCAGAGAGAGAGAGAGAGAGAGAGAGAGAGAGAGAGAGAGAGAGAGAGAGAGAGAGAGGAAGTGTAGAGCGTGACTACCTTTAGAGAATCCCTTTTTTCCCGTTTCTTTAATTGTTTTTCTCTATGCTTTTATTAAGATTTTTAGTTTAATCATGGCAGTGATTGGCTAAACCTCTTAGCTAGGGCTAAGAGGTGAAGCTTGTAGCATGATTGAGATGTTTTCTTGGTTTTGATTCATGTTTTGTTGAACTGTTTTGGATTCTAGTTTGATTATGAAGGTATACTTTTAATTTATAATGGTTTGTTGTGACTTAAATTACAATGGATCTGCAATAGCTTTAAGTATGTTCTTTCCACTATTGAGATTGTGAAATTAGTAGGACCTGTTGTTCACCATCGTCCCATGGGCATAGTAGGGTGACGGAATCCTTCCTAACTTTCACAATTCTCTTATGATTGGCTGTGAGATTAGTAAATTGCTGTTGTTTGCTATAGTCTTTGGGGCATGGTTAGGTGACGGGATCACTTCTAAATCTTCACCACTCTTATCTATTGATGATTAGATCCATGAAAAGTTTAGAGATCTGATAAATCTCTTCTTACCAATTGAATATGATAGGACTCTGATTCTAGTTGTTTCCTTGAATCAATGCAAGGTGGCTTTCCCGATTTCTACAAGTGGATCTTCTGAATCCTAGTTTCCCACCTTTGAATTCTACAAATTTTAGACTAATATTTCACCATTATTCCCTCAATTATTCGTGATTTAAATTTCATCTTCGCATAGTTTTAGTTCGAGTTACTTTCAGATTACGTACAAGGTTCAGTCCCTCTGGATTCGACTTTGGTCTTATCGAGATTATTACTACATCGCAATCCTATACTTGGGGTGTGAACAAGTTTTTGGCGCCATTGCCAGGGACTGATTGATGAGGGTCGAATATTGCATATCAGACCCTGTTTATTACTTGATTTTACGTACATGATAATGTTTAATGAAATATTTTAATCGTGTTTTGTTGCAAGGAGTAATCAGGAGCGTTGACTGAAGAAGAGTATTAAAAGTGTGGATTTGATGCTTCAAAGTCACCAAAGTAAAGGACGGACTTCAGAAGACCAACATTGATGGATTTACACGCCAGGGATCCAATAAAATTATGTCGTTCACATTAAAGAGGCCCAAAAAAGCATCCAAAATGTAAGATCACAGTGTTCCCACCAACCGTTCGACCCAAAACATTATACATGGCCTGAGGACCACAAATGAACCATACAGGCCGAATTTGAATCATTGGATCCTTGTGGAAGTGGCCCAACAGACAGATCAGCCCCTAAAATCATGATTTGCGGCCCGCCTGATATCTGGATATACTTCAATTTTAGACTCGATACCTTAAATAGAGAGACTAATTGAATGAATGGATTGGATTTTGCAAAAATATTACAGTGGGCCCTGTATATGTATTGTGTACACGGTGCATATGTACACCAGACGTGCACCGACTTTTTTTTTCAAATGAATTCAAAAACGGAAGCTTCCGTTTTCAAAGACTTTTGCATCAAGGGCCGGTCAGCAGTTATGGGCCCCACCTATTGTCCATATAGACAATCCAAGACGTCCATTAGATGTCCAATGCTCATATAACCAAGACCTAGGTGCCCTTACTCCCTTAGGCAGGCTATCGAAAGATCCAAGCCGTTGAACGCAATTCGGACGGTGAAGCAAGCTATTCTGTGGGCCACACCAAATCCAATATAAAACTAGCCATTTTTTACTGGTTTTTCACTAAGAGTTGAATGAACAGAGTGGATTTCTCAACAACCACTGATAATGGGCCCCACCAGCGTCATAGCGGAAGAGATCTGCATCCCTATTATGCATCCAGACGCAGCCGACTTTTGCGGGCTGTGGTGTGGTCAATGTGTAATAATTATACACGCACCAACCTGTTGCCGCATGACAACAGGCTTTGCACGCGAACTTACTGCGTAAACAGAGTCGATCTGACTCTAAATCGACTCCTAGTCACTTGCCATGTATAAAGGAAGAAAAGAAGAGCTTGAGAAAGGGGGAATTCGGCTTGGAGGAGAAGAAAAAGAGACGTGAGACAGAGAAGGATTGAAAACTTTGGGAAGATTTTGGAACGTCAGCAACTGAGGCTCGGCTTGTGGCTAGACGTGGACAGGGAAAGAGAATATTTCAGATTCTTAGATTTTAATGCTTCTTGTTATTATTTCTTTGAAGAGGTTTAGCTTAATCATGTCTTTGCTAGGCTAAACTCCTTAGCTAGGGCTGAGATGAAGCTCCTAATTTGATTGACTCTTGTTTATTGTTGAATTCATCTAATCTGATTGATTTGTTTCTTTCTCTTGTGTGCTTTCCTGAGATTTTCGTACTTCTCTATTATATGAGCTTAACCAAAGTCTAGATATAGATGTTGTTTGGAATATTATTCTAGGTGCTTATGTCTGACCATGAACAGGTTTCCTATAGAGGAAGAAATAAGAATCTACATCTCTCCATGCCTAACCATGGATGGAAAGATGTGATCCATATGCTTTAAAGGATTATATATTTTGTGTGCCCAATCAAGGACATAGGGTGTGCTTTGTTTATTAAATTTATATCAATCTGAATTAGTGTTAATCAATAGGTAAAACAAGGGTTAGGATAATTAGGGGTGGATTCAAAAGTCCTAGTCACTTCTTTGATTGAATTTTTCCTATTACTCTTGATTATTTTTCATAGATTTGTGTTAGTTTACTTAATAGTTTGCTACATTATTAGTTGGATTAGTAAAGAAGAGTATTAAATTTTGAATTGTGAGAACCAGTCCTCGTGGGAACGATCTCGTAATACTACCATATCTACATCTGATTCGTATACTCATGAGTTAAAATCATTTAAATCAGATTGGTTTAAATTAAAACATCAAGTTTTTGGCGCCGTTGCCGAGGACTGTTTCGCTCCAATTGGATTTAGGATTCTCTCTTATCATAATTCATAGCCTTAGGATTTTACTAACTTTAGGTTAAAGTTGTTTAAGAAACTAACCTATTTTCTATTTTGTAGGGTCCTGACTTGAACTTCTAATTTGGAATTGAAGAAGGAAGCTGTTAAATAAGATTGTCTTCAAAAGGACAAGCTACCAAATCATCAGACATTCATCATCTCCTTTTCCAAGTTCTTTCTTCTACTTCTTGTTTACATAGCTTTCTCTTATTTTTAGGAATTCATAATTTTTAGTTCTAGTCTTATTTCTCTTAGGTTGCTGTTCACTCCTCAAGTGCAGGGTTGTGATGTAGTAATAACTCGGTAAGACTGAGGTCGAATCCCAAGGGACTGAAACTCGTACGTTATCTAAAATTAAATAGAAATAGAACTAGACTAAGATGTACACTAAATTAAATAGAATTTAAGAAATAATGATGGAATATTTATCTAAAATTTAGGAGAAATCAAAGGTAAGGAAACTAGAGATTCAGAGGATCCACTTGTAGAGATCAGGGAGATCTTATGCCTGCTTCAAGAATCATGGAATTTACTGAACTCCCATTGATCTAGTTTTCAAAGAGATGAAAGGTATATGAATTAGAATGGATTCCATCACCAAACCATGCCCAGGAGACTATGATAAATAACAGAATTAAACTAATTACCAACCAATCACATGTATGAAGGTTAGGAAGGGTACCGTCATCCGACCATGCCCAGGAGACTATGGTGAACAACAGGGTTTCCTGACGTCATAAACATAAAGGAAAAAGAACATGCTCAAAGCCATTGCAGATCCATTGTAATTTCAGTCACAACAGACTATTAAAGACAAAAAACATTCCCATTAATTAAACTAACATCAACATTAATTCAGTTCATAAATTAAACAAAAATCATAAAATAAACTCTCCCATCTCACTACAAGCTTCACCTCTTAGCCCTAGCTAAGAGGTTCAGCACACCATGATGAAGCTGGACATCTTAAACAAGTAAAATAAAATAAAATAAAAAGAAAAGAAATAATTACTCTCTACTCTCTCTCCTTCCAATCCACGTCCAAGCCAAGTTGAAGATCCGGTTGTGAATCCTTCTCTCTCTTTCTCTCTCCCTTTTATAACGTCAGCAGGGTCGGTGGAGAGCTACGGAAGTTTTACGCAGCAGGGAGGTCGGTCGGCTAGCATAATCGACCTCTATTCTTTCGCAGTGAGAAACGCACCAACAGGCTGCTTTTGGAATGAGATTGCCGTGCGAAATGAACACATTCGTTGGTTCTGACATCTTGGCTAGGGTTATGGCCACCTGTTGCAATATGTGAACGGTCCAGATTATCAAAAATATCAACGATAGTAGGCCACAGAGCCCCGGAATTTTCAGTTTTCATGTACGTACGCCATTCGCACGTCATCGTGCTGACGTGTTCGGTAGGCCCCGCAGTGATGTTATTGATGAAATCCACCCCGTCCATTAGCTTAGTCACGAAAAATTGGTCGGACATGACCGTTTTCGGATCAGCTTCTTGGTGGCCCATGGATGATTTCATTCCACCGTCCGTCCCTCTTCAACGGCTAAGATATTCCTATAGCTTGCATGGGGTCAGACTGACACCTAGCTGGGGTACAAGGACCCGTGAGGTCCTAATAAACGGCCTGGATCAGAACATTGCATCATGATGGTGGTCCATAAGAAAAATCGCAAGCTCTGTTGCGAAACAGAGCTTTCACATTAACGCTGTGACGTTTGGCGGACCTCATAGTGATGTCAGCGGTGAAATCTAGTCCGTCCATTGGACTGCTCTAAAAAAACCATTAGGAAAGTACTTTTTTGAGGAATAAATCAGTGTGGTAGATAGGATTTTCTCCTCCGCCGTCTGTCCTGCATTTAACGGCTGTTAACGCACATCGGCTTGCCTAGAATAAAAAGGCCACCTTTGCGAGGTTGATACCCCCTCTCTGGACCCCTTGGATAGTCCAGATTCATGCTTTGAATGAGAGGTGGGCCCCACTGAAATCGTCCGTGCGGACGCTGGCGAAGAAGAAAAATAAATATTTTCATTTTTGAAGATTACACGGGTCAGCGGTTGCTGATCCTTTGTATAGATTCGGTGCACCTCTTGTGCATGTGTACCCTCTACACATGCAATGTACATGTGGGGTCCATCATCATGTATCTTGGGAATCCGCTCCGTCCATCCACTTTTTCATATCATTTAATGCGTTGAGACCAAAATTGAAGCATTTCTAGATACCAAGCGGGCCCCAATTCATGATTTTATGGGCTGATCTATCCGTTGGGCCACTTTTATAGGGATGCAATGGCTGAAATTTAACATGTACGGTTAATTTATGGTCCTAAGGACATGTATAAAATTTTGAGCCAATCGGATGGTGGGAGCCATATGATTTTGCATTCTGCACAAATTTTGGGCCACTTAAACTTTAGTTTCTCGATTTTCTCGGGTCTCTAGCATGTAAATTTGTCGATCTTAGTCTTTTGAGGTGTGTCCCATGTTTTGATGAATTCTGAGCGTTAAATCTCTGCTTTTAGCACCTTGTTTCGGTCCCAGCTCGCAAATACACTCTGTAACACAAACACGATTAAGTCGGGCCATTAAACAGTATCATGCTCATAAATCCAGGCAATAACTAGGGTCTAATATGCAATATTTGACCCTCAACACAACCCGTAACCAGCATTTTGCTAGTCCCGAGCAAAATATGTGAAAAATAAGTTGAGAATTATAGGACAATTTCTATGAATGCGAGTGATTTCTGAAATGCAATCTAAACACGAGACTTCAAAAATGTATGAATGTTAGGCATTACTTCCTCTTGGAATCAAGTGCACAGTAAACTTCATCATCAAGTTCAAGTATTAATCCATCAATTAACATCATTCTAAACATTGAGTTCAATGGGTGTATAATGTAATCTCGGCTTCATCAATATTAAAATTCACTTCTTTATTTCAGGATATCATTGGTAACCAATAAAAGAATTCATAATAATCAAAACCTAAACCAAACCTGCCGTAGAAATTTCAACTTTTGATTTTTCTCTTAAAAGTAATGCCAATGAGGGGAATCAAATCCTTACCTATAGGGAGCAAACCTATGGTAAAGACCAGTCACCCAATAATTTTTGAATGTTAACCTTGGAGAATCAAACATTCACCTGTAGGGAGCAAACCCATGGTGAAGATTAATTACCCAACCTTTACAATTTTTATACCCTGATGGCAAGATATTTCGGGCTAGTTCCTTCCATGCTCAGTGATTACCCAATTAATCCTTCGATATGGAACTGAAATCTTAATGTGTAAGCGAGACGTATCCTGAAATCATGATTCAATCAATGTTTAAAACCTCTAATCATGGATTGATAATTCAAACTCAACCGTGGAATCTATCAGACAGCTAAATCCAAGAGTTATAAATTACTAACATCATGTATCTCGCAATTCTAAATCAAAGATAGATGTCAAAATCACTTCAAATTCACAAAAAATTTCAGAAAAATTTAAAAATTTTTCACAATTTTTACTTAAGATTAAGAAAGTACTGATTAGGTTTCTTAATCTCCCACCCCTAACCCAAAATCTACATTGTCCTCAATGTAAAAGATATAAACATGCAATGCACATGGGACATCGAAAGTAAATGAGAAGTGATGGGAGGATAGTACCTGAATAACGAATCGAGAGAGATTTTTCAAGAGATCGCTGGGAGAGAGCAAGTTAATATGAGAGAGAAAGTAAAATAAAAATAACAAAAATAAAATCCTACCTATACCACTTTCACAGGTGCTCTTGATTGCATTTAGCGTATGCAACAAGCCTTTAAACCCCTAGGTTGCCCCTAGTGGATGAGTTGTAGTCTCGTGAGGGTTTGCAGTAATGTTACCCACAAACATTAAAATGAAATGGAGAGAAAAAAAAGCTGGGTTGCCTCCCAGGAGCGCTAAGTTTACCGTCTTCAGCCAGAAAAAATAAATCAAACTACCCTAGTCCTATGAAAGCGATAAACCTACCTATACCTCCATCTGACTAGGAGATCAATTCTGCTAAACAGGAGCAGTCAGAGGCATGGACATGTCCTCTGAATCGAATTTCTCGACAAATGGTTTTAATCGATGTCCATTTACTTTAAACTCCTTGCCATTGTCGGAATTTTTTATCTCAACGGCCCCATGAAGATGAGTAGTAACCACAATGTAAGGGCAGGTCCAACGAGATCGAAGCTTACGCGAAAAGAGATGTAGTCGAGAGTCGTACAAGAGGACTTTCTGACATGGCGTGAATGATTTCTGCAGGATATGCTGATCGTGAAATGCCTTCATCCTGTCCTTGTAAATTCTCGAGTTCTCGTACGCATCGTTCCGGATTTCTTCCAATTCATTCAACTGAAGTTTGCGTAGCGAGCCAGCGTTGTCCAGATTAAACTTCAGATTTTTGATCACCCAGTATGCTTTATGTTCCAACTCCACAGGTAAGTGACAGGCTTTTCTATAAACAAGTCTAAAGGGAGATGTTCCAATAGGGGTTTTAAAAGCAGTACGGTATGTCTATAAGGCATCGGTCAATCGGATTGACCAATCCTTACGGTTAGGGTTAACCGTTTTCTCCAGGATATGTTTGATTTCTCTATTGAAAATCTCAGCTTGTCCACTTATTTGTGGATGGTATGGGGTGCTCACCTTATGAGAGATACCGTATTTCTTCATTAAGCTCTCAAATGGTCTATTACAAAAGTGTGAGCCCCCATCACTAATGACGACTCGAGGTGTTCTGAACCGAGAAAGGATGTTCTCTTTTAAAAATTTAATGACCGTGCGATGGTCATTGTTTCGACATGGAATTGCTTCGACCCATTTAGTGACATAATCTATGACGAGTAAAATATATAAATTTCCAAAGGATTGGGGGAAAGGTCCCATGAAATCGATGCCCCAACAATCAAATGCTTCTATAATAAGGATGGGATTCAAAGGCATCATATTTCGACGGGACAATGCTCCCAATTTTTGACAATGCTCACAAGCCTTCATGAGTATCCCTGAACATAGTGGGCCAATAAAAGCCACACTGCATAATCTTGGCCGTGGTCTTTTTAGCAGAAAAGTGACCACCACATGCCTATGAGTGATAGAAGGAGATGACACTCTGATGCTCATTGTCTGGCACACATATTCTTAGGATTTGGTCTGGGCAATATTTAAACAAATATGGATCGTCCCAGAAAAAGTTACGCACCTTGGTAAAGAATTTCTTCTTATCTTGTGCAGTCCAATGTTTCGGTATGGAACCTGTAGTAAGATAATTAGCAATATCATCGAACCAAGGTGAATGGGAGATTCTGAACAATTGTTCATCAGGGAACATGTCGTTGATATGGGTCACCTTAAGGGAATCAGAGATATTAAGGCAAGAGAGATGATCGGCCACTACGTTCTTTACTCCCTTTTTATCTTTAATTTTCAAATCAAATTCCTGGAGTAGAAGGATCCATCGTATCAGGCGGGGCTTAGAATCATTCTTAGAAAGAAGATACTTAAGTGCTGCATGATCTGTGTAGATAATGATCTTAGATCCGATCAGGTAAGACCTAAATTTTTCCAAAGAGAACACCACGGCTAAGAGTTCCTTTTCCGTAGTCGAATAATTCACTTGGGCAGGATTTAGAGTCCTATTTACATAATGAATAATGTAAGGCCGCTTATCTTTTCTTTGGCCTAGGACCGCTCCAAGAGCATATTCAGAGGCGTCACACATGACCTTAAAAGGAAGGCTCCAATCGGGTGGCTGCATGATAGGTGC
Organism: Magnolia kwangsiensis; assembly: GCA_037074715.1. NCBI lineage: Eukaryota > Viridiplantae > Streptophyta > Magnoliopsida > Magnoliales > Magnoliaceae > Magnolia > Magnolia kwangsiensis. The sequence continues at coordinate 128,690,669 of CM073575.1, read as the reverse complement.
AGTGGTTAACATGCCCTTAAGCTTGGTGAAAGCTTCTTGGCATTGCTCAGTCCACTCGTATGGTGCATCCTTTTGAAGAAGATTACATAAAGGACGAGAGAGGAGACTAAAGTCCTTTATGAATCATCTGTAAAACCCTGCATGTCCCAAGAAGGATCGCACGTCTCTGATGTTCTTGGGTGGAGGTAGGTTAGAGATAAGATCGATTTTTGCCTTATCTACCTCGATTCCTTTGGACGAGATAATATGCTCAAGGACAATTTCCTTTTGAACCATGAAATGACACTTCTCCTAATTAAGTACTAAATTCTTTTCTTTGCATCTTTTCAGCACACATTTAAGACTCTCTAAGCACTCGCTGAAAGATGAACCGAAAATAGAGAAATCATCCATGCAGACCTCTAGATATTTCCCCACCATGTCAAAAAAGATACTCATTATGCATCGCTAAAAGGTGGCAGGGGCATTATATTATCCAAATGGCATCCTTCTATAAGCAAAGGTGCCATAGGGACATGTAAATGTGATCTTTTCCTGGTCCTCAGGGGCGATTTCAATCTGATTATAACCTGAATATCCGTCAAGGAAACAATAATAGGAATGACTAACTAGCCTTTTCAAGATTTGATCAATGAAGGGCAAAGGAAAGTAGTCTTTCCTTGTGACGGTATTTAGCTTTCTGTAGTTAATGCACATTCTCCAACAAGTAGTAACTCTGATCGACACGAGTTCATTATTGGCATTGGCTACGATGGTGATCCCGGACTTCTTAGGAACCACCTGAGTTGGACTCACCCATTGACTATCAGATATAAGGTATATGATGCCCACATCCAATAGTTTAAGAACCTCGGCCTTAACCACTTCTTTCATGTTTGGATTTAGTCTACGTTGTGATTTTTGAATAGCCTTTACATTATCCTCAAGATATATGTGGTGAGTACAAATCGATGGGTTAATTCCTTTGAGGTCTGCTATCGTCCATCCAAGAGCTCCCTTATACTCAATGAGAGTAGATATGAGCATACTCTCTTATTCTTTCTCTAGGTGGGCAGAGATCACCACCGGGTATGTCTCATCTTGACCTAAATAGACATATTTTAAATCCGAGGGTAAAGGTTTTAGGTCAAGCTTCGGTGACTTGAGGTTAGACGGTAGAGGCATTACATCAGTTTGGGGCAACTCTTCAAATTATGGCCTCCACCGGTTAACTTCAAGTACCGGTGCAGTATCAAGCATGACACACGTCTGCCTAATTATATCATCATCAAGATCATGGGAGTGGGCCAGACACGTCTCTAGAGGATCAGAGGATAGGGTGAGAGGCGTTTTATCTTCCACAAAAGAATCAATCATGTTAATATTGTGGAAATCGTCATTATCCTCTGAGTAGCTGATGTTATTGAAAAAGATATTCGATTCCAATGTCAAATTTTCAAAAGACATAGTTATGACACCATTCCTGCAATTGATAATTGCATTTGAAGTGGACAAGAATGGGTGACCAAGAATGACTGGAATCTGAGTGCTCGTGTCATTGATGGGTTCGGTGTCCAAGATAATAAAATCTATAGGGTAGTAAAATCTATCAACTTGGACCAACATATCCTCGATTATCCCCCTTAGTACACGAACAGAGCGGTCAACAAGTTGTAAAATGGTCCGGGTGGGTTTTAATTCACCCAAACCCAACTGTTGGCATACCGAGTAGGGAATCAGATTGACGCTCGCTCCTAAGTTAAGAAGTGCGTGATCGATTTGATAGTTCTCGATTACACACAATATGGTTGGGCAACTGAGGTCTTTGAATTTTTGCGGCACATCCTGTTTTAGGATGACACTCACTTTCTTAGTTAAGGAAATCTTCTTTTGAACACCTTGCCGTCGTTTGGTCGTGCATAACTCCTTTAGGAATTTAGCATATAAAGGTATCTGTTTTATGACATCAAGTAGAGGAATATTGACTTTCACTTATTTCAACACCTCTAGGATATCCTGAGAGTGAAAGAGACGTTTTGGTGCAACCAACCGTTGAGGGAATGGAGCAACTGACTTCTCTAGAAGTTTCGATTTTAATTTTTGTGGGGCATCACTAGATCCATCATTGTTGTCCTCTTCTAGTTCTTGCGGCTTTTCGGGCCTAACCGGAAGGATTTTATGAATAACCTTTCCACTCCTAAGAGTGGTGATGGATTTAGCGTGCCCCATTTGATTTGAAGAGCTTAGGTCACTAACTTCGTATTGCGGTTTAAGATTGGGAAGAGGTTGAGCTGGGAAGCTCCCCTTGCTCCCAATCATATTTTCAACCTTAAGTCCTTGTACCGCTTTTGTAAGGTCTTGAAGGGCTTGTAGCATACCCTGATTGAAAAGCTCTTGCGTTTGAAAGTGTTTTACAACCAAATCCTCTTGAGGTTTCTCTTGAGTTAGAACTTGATTTAGGAAACCTTGAGGTGTAGTAGTTTGTCCATTCCTCCAACTAAAATTGGGATGATTTTTCCAACCAGGTATATACGTGTTAGAGGTAGGTCCATTGAAAGGTCTTTGATAATTATTTACGGTATTAGATTGTTCATTCAACACTTCTCGAGAGGCAGGTATTGTAGGATAGTTTTCAGTTGTGTGAATGTTGCAATCACAGATGCCGCAAACAATTTCATTAACCTTATCCTTCTTTAATTTTATGGCCTCGACTTTTCTGGTGAGATTAGCCACCTTAGCGTTAAGATCATCATCCTCTTTCAGGAGATATATTCTGCTCTTTTTCTTTGAATAAGTCAGCCTAGACGTAGTTTTCGTCTTTGGGTAATAGTCCCATGATTGTGTTTTTTCAGCGAGACTATCGAGATAATCCCATACCTCGTCGACATTTTTATTAATGAATTCTCCGTTACACATTGTCTCGACCATTTGGCGCATGGAAGATGTTAGCCCATCATAGAAAAAATTCGTAATACGCCATATTTCAAATCCGTGTTGTGGGCATGAATTGACCAGATCCTTGAACCTTTCTCAACATTGGAAGAATGTTTCATCTTCCTTTTGGGAAAAGTTCATAATTGCTTTTCTGAGGGTAATTGTCTTATGATGTGGGGAAAATTTCTTTATAAATTCTCTCTGCATATCATCCCATCTGCCAATGGATCTAGGATGCGGTGAATGAAACCACGTCTTGGCCTTCTCTTTCAAGGAAAATGGGAAGAGTTTCAGCCTAATAGTATCCTCAGATACATTAAGAAAGTATAAGGGGGTAATAATCTCGTCGAACACTTTCAGATGTAGATATGGTTCTTCAGACTTAAGGTCATGGTACTTCGAAAGGAGTTGGATAACCCCTGGCTTGATGTCCATGTGTCCTGTATTCTCAGAAAAAATTATACATGAGGGCATACTCACCCCCGCCGGTTGTAAGTAATCTCATAAAGTACGAGGTGGGGGCGCTTGATGCACCTCATTCTCAGCTTGTACTTCCTCTACCCTAGGTTGGGGTAGTGCTTGAGGTTTATTTTCAGCCATAACCTCAACTAACTTAGGGAAATTCAAGTAGTGTTGAGTCTTGCGATGGACAGTCAACCCCTCAACTAATCCTCCTTCAGTCACGAGACGTCGAGTGTTGTCGCGTGCCCACTTGGGCATAAAACACACTTAGCCCTCAATTTAAATTCTAAACCTAGACCTAAGAGAAAAGAAGAAGTAAAAATCTTGAAAATAAAAGGGAAAGATGGAAAGAAGTTACCAAATTTGAAGTCCTAGGTTAAGAACCTGCAGAATAAACAAAACGAGTTAGTTTTTAAGAATAGAAAGTCTAAAATTATAAAATTCCTAATTAAATGTAAACTAATTTCTAAAGAAAAGAAGAAATTTCAAAGAAAGTAGAAAATTTCTAAAACGAATTAGGAAAGTCTTAACTAGAAAGTAATAAAAAAGATGTGAAAAATAGAAAGCAGGAATTAGAAAGATCTTACTGAATTAGAAGTTCCTATCTCAAAGCCTACAAAAGAAAGGTTAGTTCAAAAGATAGAAAAAAAAACTTGAAACTAAAATTAACAAAATCTTAATCTTAAACTAATCCCAAAACTAATTAATTCTAGAAAATCGTAGCCGTCAGTCCCCGGCAGCGGCGCCAAAACTTGTTCACTCCCCAAGTGTAGGGTTGTGATGTAGTAATAACTCGGTAAGACCGAGGTTGAATCCCAAGGGACTGAAACTCGTACGTTATCTAAAATTAAATAGAAATAGAACTAGACTAAGATGTACACTAAATCAAATAGAATTTAAGAAATAATGATGGAATATTTATCTAAAACTTAGGAGAATTCAAAGGTAAGGAAACTAGGGATTCAGAGGATCCACTTGTAGAGATCAGGGAGATCTTATGCCTGCTTCAAGAATCATGGAATTTACTGAACTGCCATTGATTTAGTTTTCAAAGACATGAAAGGTATATGAATGGATTCCATCACCAAACCATGCCTAAGAGACTATGGCAAACAACAGAATTAAACTAATTATCAACCAATCACATGTATGAAGGTTAGGAAGGGTACCGTCATCCGACCATGCACAGGAGACTATGGTGAACAACAGGGTTTCCTGACGTCATAAACATAAAGGAAAAAGAACATGCTCAAACCCATTGCAGACCCATTGTAATTTCAGTCACAATAGACCATTAAAGACTAAAAACATTCCCATTAATTAAACTAACATCAACATTAATTCAGTTCATAAATTAAACAAAAATCATAAAATAAACTCTCTCATCTCACTACAAGCTTCACCTCTTAGCCCTAGCTAAGAGGTTCAGCACACCATGATGAAGCTGGACATCTTAAACAAGTAAAATAAAATAAAAAGAAAAGAAAAGAAACAATTACTCTCTACTCTCTCTCCTGCCAATCCATGTCCAAGCCAAGATGAAGATCCGGTCGTGAATCCTTCTCTCTCTTTCTCTCTGCCTTTTATAACGTCAGCAGGGTCGGTGGAGAGCTACGGAAGTTTTATGCAGCAGGGAGGTCGGTCGGCTAGCAGAACCAACCTCTGTTCTTTCGCAATGAGAAACGCTCCAACAGGCTGCGTTTAGAATGAGATTGCCGTGCGAAATGAAAACATTCGTTGGTTCTGACATCTTGGCTAGGGTTATGGCCACCTGTTGCAATATGTGAACGGTCCAGATTATCAAAAATATCAACGATAGTAGGCCACAGAGCCCCAAAAATTCTAATTTTCACGTACGTACGCCATTCGCACGTCATCGTGTTGACGTGTTCGGTAGGCCCCGCAGTGATGTTATTGATGAAATCCACCCCATCCATTAGCTTAGTCACGAAAAATTAGTCAGACATGACCCTTTTCGGATCAGCTTCTTGGTGGCCCATGGATGATTTCATTCCACCGTCCGTCCCTCTTCAACGGCTAAGATCTTCCTATAGCTTGCATAGGGTCAGACTGACACCTAGGCTGGGGTACAAGGACCCGTGGGCTCCTAATAAACAGCCCGGATCAGAACATTGCATCATGATGGTGGCCCACAAGAAAAATCGCAAGCTCTGTTGCGAAACAGAGCTTTCACATTAATGTTGTGACGTTTGGCGGACCTCATAGTGATGTCAGCGGCGAAATCCAGTCCGTCCATTGGATTGCTCTCAAAAAACCATTAGGAAAGTACTATTTTTGGGAATAAATCAGTGTGGTAGATAGGATTTTCTCCTCCGCCGTCCGTCCTGCGTTTAACGGCTGTTAACGCACATCGGCTTGCTTGGAATAAAAAGGCCACCTTAGCGAGGTTGATACCCCCTTTCTGGACCCCTTGGACGGTCCAGATTCATGCTTTGAATGAGAGGTGGGCCCCACTGAAATCATCCGTGCGGACGCTGGCGAAGAAGAAAAATAAATATTTCTGTTTTTGAAGATTACACGGGTCAACGGTTGCTGACCCTTTGTATAGATTTGGTGCGCCTCTTGTGCACGTGTACCCTCTACACATGCAATGTACATGTGGGGTCTATCATCATGTATCTTGGGAATCCGCTCGGTCCATCCACTTTTTCATATCATTTAATGCGTTGAGATCAAAATTGAAGCATTTCCAGATACCAAGCGGGCCCCAATTCATGATTTTATGGGCTGATCTATCCGTTGGGCCACTTTTATAGGGATCCAATGACTGAAATTTAACATATACGGTTAATTTATGGTCCTAAGGCCATGTATAAAATTTCGAGCCAATCGGATGGCGGGAACCATATGATCTTGCATTCTGCACCAATTTTGGGCCACTTAAACTTCAATTTTTCGATTTTCTCGGGTCTCTAGCGTGTGAATTTGTCGATCTTAGTCTTTGAGGTCCGTCCCATGTTTTGGTGAATTCTGAGTATTAAATCTCAGCTTTTAGCACCCTGTTTCGGTCCCAGCTCATAAATACACTCTGCAACACAAACACGATTAAGTCGGGCCATTAAACAGTATCATGCTTGTAAATCCAGGCAATAACTAGGGTCTAATATGCAATATTTGACCCTCAATAGTTGCATCTTAGTTTAGTTTAGTTTTCTTTTCTACATTTCAGTTATTTAGTTTATGCTAGGGCGTAGATCTCTGAACATAGAACTAGCACCTTTTGATCATGAAATAAAAAGAACCTTTCGTCAAAGATTTAGAAACATCCTATTCAAAATGACAGATGAGAATAGAATTAAAGCGCTCAGAGATTATTCAGCTCTTGTCCAATTTAATGCGCCTTCATGTATAGTGTTGCCAGCCACCACGGCTAGCACACTTTGAACTTAAGCCTGAGGTAATACAATTGTTGTCCTCATTCTATGGTCTAAACAAGGAGGATCCATATCATCACGTGAAAGAATTCTTAGACATTTGTTCTACTTTTAGGTTTCAAAATTTTTCAGATGATTCGTTCCGTTTGCTCCTTTTTCATTTTTCTTTGAAGGATAAGGCGAAAGTATGGTTGAATTCTCTAGGAGTGGGGTCTATCACTACATGGGACCAACTGTCTACGAAGTTCTTAAACAAGTTCTTTCCAGTTCACAAAACTAATGCTCTCCATAGGAAAATTACTAATTTCACACAAAAAGAGGTGAGCACTTTTATGAATGTTGGGAAAGATGGAAGGACTTACTTCTTAGATGTCCACACCATGGTTTTGAGAAGTGGCAACAGGTTCAATATTTCTATGACGGTTTGATATCCTAAAACCGTCGCATGGTTGATGCCACCAGTGGAGGGTCATTCATGACCAAAAGTGATGTCGAAGCATGAAATTTCTTTAAAACCTTGTGTGAAAATTCTCAGCAATGGGACTACTCAAATAGAGGTGAAAGAAGTCCCCAACTATCAAAGAAAGGTGGTATATATGAGATAGGAGTCACGTCAGATCTTTATGCCAAAATTAATAGCCTGACACAGTGATGCTCTGATGTTAAATAATGGACCTCCACAAGCAACTCAAATCGAGTCATGTGCCATATGTTCTAGTCCTGGCCATCCTACGCAGTCGTGTCCATCTGGTGCAGCATTCCCAAAATTTCTCTCTAAACAAGTACATGCTATGAACACCTTTCAGAGACCTTAGAATGATCCTTACTCAAACACCTATAACCTAGGGTGGGCTAGACATTCAAATTTTTCTTAGGCAAAATGACCACAACAAGGAGGACCATCTGAAAATCCTCCAATGCAACTTCACCCTCAAGTTGGTAGTCAATAACCTCAGCAGTTTCCGAAGTATCAACAAGTACCTCCACAATCTAGGAAACCATCTCTTGAGGATACACTCAATCTTTTTATGCAGAGTTCACTTCAATTTCAAAAAGACACCCAACAAAATTTCCTAGCTAACCAGCAAAGCTTACATGCAAATGCGTAATCTATTGCTAAGCTAGAAGTATAGCTGAGTCAACTTGCTACCACATTGAGTGAGAGAGAGAAGGGCAAGTTCCCTAGTCAACCTGTGGAAAATCCAAAGGGACTGTATGAGATTGGCTTTAACTCAAACCAAGAACCATATCATGAGCAAGCCAAATCAATCATTACCCTTAGGTCTGGTAAACAGATTGAGAACAGAGTAGAGATGCCTAGGGGAGAATCAAATTCCAAATCAGGAGATCAAAATGAGGCGGAGAGACATACTAGTGCATCCAAAGTCTAAAAGCACTCTGACCCTCCAGAAACCACTCCTATGCCATCCTATGTGCCTAAAGCACCTTTTCCTCAACGTTTGGCACTAGTTAAGAAAGGAAACAACTTTAATGAGATATTGGAGATGTTTAAGTAAGTGCAAATTAACATTCCATTACTTAGTGCTATCAAGCAAGTCCCTGCTTACGTTAAGTTTCTTAAAGATTTATGCACTCAAAAGCGTAAGATGCATGTTCATAAGAAGGTCTTCCTTGCAGAGCAACTCAGGTCCATGATTCAACACAACACCCCTCCTAAATTTAGGGATCCAGGAGCTCCTACCATTTCTTGCGTCATAGGAGATCATAAGGTTGAGAAGACATTGCCAGATTTAGGGGCGAGCGTTAATTTGTTGCCATATTCTGTGTACGAGCATCTAGGACCTGGTGAACTGAAATTAACTAAAATAACACTACAACTAGCTGATAGATCTGTCAAGGTGCCCCATGGTGTTGTTGAGGATGTGCTAATCCAAGTTGATAAGTTTTATTTTCCAATGGATTTCATCATTCTAGATACTCAGCATGTCTCGAATCCTACTAGTCAAATCCCGGTTATCTTTAGACGTCCATTCTTAGCCACATCTAATGCTATTATAAATTATAGGAATGGAGTCATGAAGTTATCTTTTGGTAACATGAAGATTAAACTCAATGTTTTCAATACTGGACAACAACCAGTATACTCAGATGATATATTTGAAGTGAACATGATTGATAGTCTAGTGCATGACTCTTTCTTTAAATCTTTCGAAGACGCTCTTGAGACGTGTCTAGCACATTTTGGCACAAATTTTGACATAGAAATCTCCATCCAAGAAGTTAATGCATTGCTTGACTCTAATCCTGTAATGGATACTACAAAATGAAAAGCTAAAGTGGAGCTTCTTTCACCATCTGAATCTAAACTAGTCCTGTCTATTGAGAAACCACCCAAACTTAACCTTAAACAATTATCTGAAACTCTCAAGTATGCATTTTTAGGTCCTTATGAAACCCTGCCTGTCATCATAGCTTCTAACCTTGATAAGGAATAAGAGGGTAAGTTGCTTAATATTCTTAGAGAACATAAGGCAGTTATTAAGTGGACAATAGTGGACATAAAGGGAATAAGCCCTACTGTGTGTATGCATCGTATCTATCTTGAAGAAAATGCTAAAACATCACGTGAAATGCAAAGGAGGCTTAACCCTAACACGAAAGAGGTCGTTCGGGTGGAGGTGCTTAAGTTGTTAGATGTTAGTATCATTTACCCCATTTCGGATAGCACCTGGGTCAACCCAGTTCAAGTTGTTCCCAAAAACTCTGTGATTATGGTGACGAAATATGAGGATAATGAATTAGTGCCAATATGTATGACTACGGGTTGACGAGTTTGTATTGATTACAGTAAACTGAACCTGGTCACAAGGAAGGATCACTTTCTTCTTCCTTTCATAGATCAGATGCTTGAGAGATTGGCAGAGCATGGTTATTATTATTTCTTGGATGGTTATTCCGGGTATAACCAGATTCCTATTGCTCTCGAGGATCAAGAGAAAACCACATTTACATGTCCTTTTAGTACATATGCCATTTGGGTTGTGTAATGCGCTTGCTACTTTTCAACGATGTATGATGAGTATTTTTTCAGACATGGTTGAACATTTCCTTGAGATTTTCATGGATGATTTTTTCATTTTTGGCTCTTCCTTTGATGAATGTTTATACGATCTATCTCTTGTCTTGGATATATGTATAAAAAAAATGAACCTGATATTGAATTGGGAAAAGTGTCATTTTATGGTTCAAAAAGGGATTGTACTCGGACATGTTATTTTCAGTAAAGGCATTGAAATTGAAAAATCAAAGATTGATTTAATTTCTAGTCTTCCTCCACCTAGAACGGTGAAGGAGATTAGATCATTCTTAGGGCATGTAGGATTCTACAAGACATTCATTAAAGATTTTAGCAAAATTTCTCGCCCTTTATGCAATTTATTAGCTAAAGATGTTGAATTTGTCCTTAATGATGATTGTCAGAAAGCTTTTGATAAGTTAAAACATTTATTAACTTCTACTCTAATCATCCAGCCACCTAATTGGAGTTTACCTTTTGAGCTTATGTGTGATGCTTCTGATTATGCTGTTAGAGCCATTTTAGGATAATAATTGAACAAAATGCCTCATGTCATTTATTATGCTAGTAGGACTCTAAATGATGCTCAACTGAACTACTCTACTACTGAAAAAGAGTTGTTGGCAATGGTATTTGCTCTAGACAAATTCAAGTCATATCTCATAGGATCAAAGGTTATAGTGTTCTCAGACCATGCAACATTGAAATATCTTCTTTTTAAAAAAGATGCTAAACCTCGATGATTCGTTGGATCCTCTTGCTACAAGAATTCGATATTTAAATTCGGGATAAAAAGGGGTCTGAAAATGTGGTAGCCGACCATTTGTCTGGACTTGTCTTGGAGTCCACAGTAGATCCTTTGCCAATGAACGAGTCTTTCCCTGATGAATAACTTTTAGCTATTTCTCAATTACCTTGGTATGCGGATATCGTAAATTATCTTGTTACAAGTCAAATTCCTTCTCATTGGACTAAACAAGATAAATTCAAATTTCTTGCTGAGGTTAAACATTTCTTCTGGGATGATCCATACTTATTCAAATTTTATCCTGACCAGGTCATTAGGAGATGTGTACCTGAGAGTGAGTTTCATAGTATAATCTCCTTTTGTCACGACCATGCATGTGGTGGTCATTTTGGTTCAAAGAAAACAACTGCAAAAGTTTTCCAAAGTGGATTTTATTGGCCTACACTTTTTTGAGACACCCATATTTTTTGTTCTACATGCGATCAATGCCAACGTATGGGTAATATTTTCCACAGGAACATGATGTCACTTATCAATATTCTCATTGTTGAGATATTTGATATTTGGGGTATTAACTTTATGGGTCCATTTCCCCCATCATTCGGTCATATGTATGTCCTTGTGGCCGTCGATTATGTCTCTAAGTGGATTGAAGCAGTGCCATGTAAAATGAATGATCACAAAGTTGTGGTCCGCTTCTTAAAAGAAAATATCTTTTCTCATTTTGGTACTCCTCGGGCAATTATAAATGATGGAGGTACTCATTTTTACAACAAACCATTTAAATCTTTAATGCAGAAATATTCCATCACCCATAAAGTTGCAATGCTGTACCATCCACAAACAAGTGGTCAAGTAGAGGTTTCGAATCGGGAGATTAAATAAATTTTAGAGAAAACAGTTCACCCTGATCGTAAGGATTGGTTGCAACCTTTGAATGATGCTCTTTGGGCATATTGTACGACTTTCAAAACCCCGATTGGAATGTCCCCCTATAGGCTTGTCTTTGGGAAAGCATGTCACTTGCCTGTGGAACTCGAACATCATGCTTATTGGGCCATCAAAACCTTTAATTTTGACTTAAACAAGGCTAGAATGCACCGTAAACTTCAACTTAATGAGTTAAAAGAAATTCAAAATGAGGCATATGAGAATGTAAAAATTTATAAAGACTGGACAAAATTTTTCCATGACCAATCAATTCTCCGCAGGACATTTGAACCGAACCAGAAAGTATTATTATATAATTCCAGGTTACGCCTCTTTCCTGAAAAACTGCGTTTATGATGGTATGATCCTTATCAGGTAGTAAAAGTATTTCCTCATGGAGCAGTTGAGATTAAAAATCTTAAGGACGAGAATATTTTCAAAGTAAATGGTCAATAGCCGAAACCTTATTTGGAGGATTTGGTTAATCAAGATGTTGTGGAAGTTAATTTGGAGAACCCAGGTTATCAAGATTGATTAATTCACGGTCCATGTTTGCTTTCATTGCTTGTCTGGCTGAAGACGTTAAACTTAGCGCTCCTGGGAGGCAACCCAACTTTTCATTCAATTTCATTTTCCTAGTTAGTTAGTTTAATGTTTGTGGATAACCTTGCTGCAAACCTTCACGAGACTACAACTCGTCCACTAGGGGCAACCTAGGGGTTTAAAGGCTTATTACATACGCTAAATGCAATCGAGAGCACCTACGAAAGTGGTACAGGTAGAATTTTCTGTTTATTATTTTGCTTTTGTTGATTTCTCTCTTGTGCTGACTCCTTTTTACGTTGATATCTTTGGAAAGCCTCTTGATTCTTTCGTTCAGGTACTATCTTTCCATCACTCCTCTTTTACTTTCATTGTCCCATGTGCATTGCATGCTTATTTCTTTTACATTGAGGATAATGCAGATTTTAGGTTGGGGGTGAGAGATTAGGTTACCTAATCAGTATTTTCTTGGTCTTGAACAAAATTGTGAAAATTTTTAATTTTTAAATTTTTCTGGAATTTCTTGTGAATTTGAAGTGATTTTGAAGGATAGTTGTGATTTTAAAATTAAAAGATACATGATGTTGGTAATTTATGACTCTGAAATTCAGCTGTTTATTAGATTTCACAATTAAGTTTAAGTTATTAATCCATGATTAGAAGTTGTAAACATTGATTGAGTCATGATTTCGCATATCACATCTTGTTTACACATTAAGGTTTCGATTCGATAATTAAATGATTAACTTAGTAATCACTAAACATGAAAGAAACCAGCCTGAAAACAAATTTTTTAGAATCAGTTTAAAAGAAGAATTGAAAGGGTAAGTTGCATAATCTTCACCATAGGTTTGCTCCCTATACGTGTAGATTTGATTCCCCATAGTCGACATATGAAAAAAAGTTAGACGACAAGTTTTCATCATAGGTTTGCTCCCTATAAGTGAAGATTTGATTCCTTTCCATGACGTTACTGTTCATAAAAGAAAATCAAAAGCTGATAGAATGGAAAGTTAATATGTAAGGCAAGTGTTGGTTTCAGGTTCAGTTGTCATGAATTCTGTTGTTAATTACCAATGATATCATGAAATTGACAAATGGATCTCTTAATAGTGATCAGCCGAGATTACACTATACACTTATGAACTCAATGTTTAAAATTATTCTAATTAATGGATTAATATTTTGAACTTGATTATGAAGTTTACCATGAGTTTGATCCCAGAAGAAAATACTGCTCACCATTCAGGATCTTAGAATTTTTGCATCTCAACTATTTGTTCACAAGTCACTCGAGTTTACAGGAATTGTCTATTATTTCTGAACTTATTTTTCGCATGTTTTACTCGGGACTAGCAAAATGCTGGTTGGGGGTTGTGATGAGGGTTGAATATTACATATCGGACCCCGATTATTACCTGATTTTACGTACATGATAATGTTGAATGGAATATTTTAATCATGTTTTTGTTGCAAGGAGTAATTAGGAGCGTTGACTGAAGAAGAGTATTAAAAGCATGAATTTGATGCTTCGAAGTCACCAAAGCAAAGGACGGACTTCAGAGGACCAACATTGACGGATTTACAGGCCATGGATCCAATAAAATCAAGCCGTTCACGTTAAAGAGGCCCGAAAAAGCATCCAAAATGCAAGATCACAGTGTTCCCACCAACCGTTCGACCCAAAACTTCATACATGGCCTGAGAACCACAAATGAACCATACATGCCGAATTTGAACCATTGAATTCTTGTGGAAGTGGCCCAATAGACAGATTAGCCCTAAAAATCATGATTTGCGGCTCGCCTGATATCTGGATATACTTCAATTTTAGACTCGACACCTTAAATAGAGAGACTAATTAAATGAATGGATTAGATTTCACAAAAACATTACAGTGGGCCCTGTATATGCAGTGTGTACACAGTGCATATGTACACCAAACGTGCACCGACTTAAATTTTTTCAAACGAATTCAAAAACGGAAGCTTCCCTTTCCAGAGACTTTCACACCGAGGGTCGGTCAGTAGTTATGGGGCCCACTTATTATCCATATAGACAATCCAAGCCATCCATTAGATGTCCAAGGCTCATGTTACCAAGACCTAGGTGCTATTTCTCCCTCAGGCGAGCTATCGGAAGATCCAAGCCGTTGAATGCAATTCGGACAGCGAAGCAAGCTATTTTGTGGGCCACACCAAATCTAATATGAAACCAGCCATTTTTTACTAGTTTTTCACCACTAGTTGAATGAACGAAGTGGATTTCTCCACAACCACTGATAATGGGCCCCACCGGCGTCACAACGGAAGAGATCCGCATCCCTGTTTTGCATCCGGACGCAGTTGACTTTTGCGGGCTATGGTGTGGTCTCAGTGATGATCAGATGAGTAATCCAGACTGTCCATCGTGTAGGACACTCAAAAACGTCCAAGGGACGTTACTCTTTTGGAAAAGATCACAGGAACGGGGGAGTTGTGAGGTTTCGATTTTTAATGTATAACGGTTATACACGCACCGACCTATTACCGCGTGACAGCAGGCTTTGCACGCGAACTTACTGTGTAAACAGAGTCGGTCTGACTCTAAACCGACTCCCAGTCACTTGCTATGTATAAAAGAAGAAAAGAAGAGCTTGAGAAAGGGGGGAATTCGGCTTGGAGGAGAAGAAAAAGAGAAGTGAGACAGAGAAGGATTTAAAGCTTTGGGAAGATTTTGGAACGTCAGCAACTGAGGCTCGGCTTGTGGCTAGATGTGGAGCAGGGAAAGAGAATATTTCAGATTCTTAGATTTTAATGCTTCTTGTTATTATTTCTTTGAAGAGGTTTAGCTTAATCATGTCTTTGCTAAGCTAAACTCCTTAGCTAGGGCTGAGATGAAGCCCCTAATTTGATTAACTCTTGTTTATTGTTGAATTCATCTAATCTGATTGATTTGTTTCTTTCTCTAGTGTGCTTTCCTGAGATTTCCGTAATTCTCCATTCTATGAGCTTAACCAAAGTCTAGATGTGGATGTTGTTTGGAATATTATTCTAGGTGCTTGTGTCTGACCATGAACAGGTTTCCTATAGAGGAAGAAATATGAATCTACATCTCTCCATGCCTGACCATGGATGGAAAGATGTGATCCATATGCTTTAAAGGATTATATATTCTGTGTGCCCGGTCAAGGACATATGGTGTGCTTTGTTTATTAAATTTATATAAATCTGAATTAGGGTGAATCAACAAGCAAAACAAGGGTTAGGATAATTAGGGGTGAATTCGAAAGTCCTAGTCACCTCTTTGATTGAATTTTTCCTATTACTCTCAATTATTTTTCATAGATTTGTGTTAGTTTACTTAATAGTTTGCTACATTATTAGTTGGATTAGTTAAGAAGAGTCTTAAATTTTGAATTGTGACAACCAGCCCTCGTGGGAACGATCTCGTAATACGTACCATATCTACATCTGATTCGTATATTTGCGAGTTAAAATCATTTTAATCAGATTGGTTTAAATTAAAAAATCACTGATGGTTACATTTTTCTGAGATTAATTGATTTTAGAATTTGATTAAGATTAGGGTTTTTCTAATTTTTATTTTTAGGATTAGGTTTTCTATTTGATTTCTAAAAACTAACCTAATTTTCTTATTTTGTAGGACCCTAATATACGCTTTCTGATTTGGTAATCTCTTCCTAAATTTTCTTCGTTTCTATTTTTACATTAGGATTTATTTTATATTTTTAGAAACTTTCTAACTTTAGAACTTCTATTTTTAGAAATTAATTCCTTTTGTCTTGTTCTGTAGGATCTTAACATAGGAACTTCTAATTTGATAACTTCCTTCTAATCTCTCCTTCTCTTACTTTCCATACTGTTGTAGGATCTTTTCATTTGTTTTCTTTTAGGATTAAATTTAGAGTTAAGGCTTCATCATGCAAGAGTGGGAACCTGCGTATGCTGAGATAGCAAAAAAATCTTGGGAAAGGATGTATGATGATTATAATGGGAAACAACCTATGCCTTAAATATTTTTAAAAAATTACTTCAACCAATCGAAATATGATGCTCCACTGATTAAGAAGTCTTTCGGTGATTATCTGCGTAAGAATAATTGCACTCCACGAGTTAAGAAAACAATACGTGGTTATCGTAATGATGACGCGTATCAACTCCCGACCTATGACCCGTATGACTATAACCAGTGGAAACATCAAAATTGGAGAGATGGACCACCAATTGATTTTAATGACTACTCCCTTAGATTCCTTATTTATGAGACTCAACCAGAAATAATCCAAGAGGAGTCAATTCAAAAATACATAGGGGCTCAAGAACAATTCAACGAATATGTCACACAAGCAATCGCAGATATGACAAAATCATTAGAGGTGATTAAAATCGCCATTCAAGAGTGTTAGTCGCATCTTAATGAGGAAGAGGCTAGTTCATACTAGCTTCAACCCAATCCAGAAATATAGTGCGAGAAAAGTGACACTAGTTCACTTTTGGAAGAAACTGAAATTACGAATGAGGAGTTGGATTCCATTAATGAGCATATGGTTCAATTTTTCAATGAGTCGATCTTGATGATTGTTTAAAGGAATGATCAAGAGACATGAGTATCTTTCAAATACAATGATAATGACACACTTCACTCACAAGATATATTTGATTTCAATGATGAGGAAGAGGTTAGTTTATTCGAACCTCAACATAATCTAGGAATAGAATGTAAGAAAAGCTATCCTATCCCAAGAGTGTACTGCACTGAACTATAAGATGATAAGTATTGGGATGAGATTCATGTCCAAGATTCACTAGATTTAATCTCAAGTTTAGCCCATATTAATGATCAAGAGGTTCAGGAAGTTATCGTCCATAGTGATTTACTCCACCTATCTAACATGACTAATTTAAATGTGGAAGATGAACCACTTTCAACTAACCCTTCCAACCTTTGTGATGCATGTTTGGACCACTCTCCTGAATTGAATGATGATATGATTCGGGAGATGGACGATTTGCTTGATATGACTCTAGAATTTGAACTATCCAGTTGAGGCCACAATCTGAGTTGTACACTTTAGACGATTCAATGCCTCCACCGAGAAGCTTCAATGAATAGAGTCTTCACATCAATTCTTCCTCTATTAATTTTCAATCTGACTATGTAGGGCAAGAGTAAAAGAGCATGTGTCCATCCACTTCCAGAGATGATGGAATCCTTGGGCAAATCATCACAGACTTCGATGCAGAAAAAAAGTCACTCTTAGCTGAATCTTTCAATTCTTTGAATAAATGCTGGGCACATTTTGTGGATTCTGACTACCCCATGATATAAGAAATAGTGGATGCCTCGCAATACAGTACCTTGGTAGTTGTCATGGACTGAGAGAACCCTTATTCTTAAACCCCTTCTTCCACAGATCCTGAATGTTTACCATTAAGGGAGGAGGAGCTGAAAATTGAAATGGAGTCTGCAACTTTAGAATATTTTAAGACTACATCATCTGATGAGATTTTTTTTTGAATTTTATCTACTTATAGTCTCTGATTCACCATGGGATACTAACTTTGAAACTTTTTTTTTTTGTCACAGGTGAATCATATATACTTTGGATACCTTAGGCGAATTAATGACAAATTTTTTATGAGGTCCATAAATTTCTTTGGAACTTCAGGTTACAGGACATCTAAGCTTATTGCAAAAAGTAATTTTAAATGATCTTGTTGAGAAACCTACTGAGAAATTTATTTAGATATTGGCCGAAAGAGGAACCTTATGTCATGACTAAGTAACTTTTCCCTTGCTTTCATAAGATTAAGGTAGTTTGCTTTATGCTGTTCTAGGTTAGTTAGTTTTATGCCTTTAGGTTAGTTTGCTTTCTAGATTATTTTAGGATAATTTTCATTTTTTAGATTAACTCTTGTACTAAGCCGCCTTCATGCTAAAATGTCTTTAGGAAAAAGCTGCTTAACTTTGTCTAGGTACTGTCTTTCCATCACTTCTCTTTTACTTTAGTTGTCCCATGTGCATTGCATGCTTATTCTTTTGCATTGAGGACAATGTAGATTTTAGGTTGGTGATGGGAGATCAGGTTACCTAATCAGTGCTTTCTTAGTCTTGAACAAAAAATTATGAAAAATTTTAAAATTTTTCTGGGCTTTCTTGTGAATTCGAAGTGATTTTGAAGGATAGTCGTGATTTAAGAAGTATAAGATACGGAATGTTGGTGATTTATGACTCTTGGATTTAGTTATCTACTAGATTTCATAGTTACATTTGAATTATTAATCCGTGATTAGAAGTTGTAAACTTTGATTGGGTCATATTTCATATATCACATCTCGCTTACACATTAAGGTTTCAATTCGATATTAAAGGATTAACTTAGTAATCATTAAGCATGAAAGGAACCAGCCTGGAAAATTTTCCCATCATGCTTAATAAGAATTAAAAAAAATGAAGAAAAGGAAAAAAAGAATAAATACCTAGCTAAAAAATAGTTATCTATGGAAAGGTTTGAGCGAATGATCTTCACCATAGGTTTGCTCCCTATAGGTGAAGGTTCGATTCCCCAAGGTTGACACGGCATGAAAGCTACCAATGAAAAAGATGATCTGTAAGGCAAGTTTTGGTATAGGTTTTGGGTGTCCTGAGTGCTCTTGTTGGTTACCAATGATATTATGAAGTAGAGAATTGAATCTTTGAGGATGATAAGTTGAGTTTACACTATACACCCATGGATCTTAATGTTGAGAAGTTTTCTAATTGGTGGATTAATACCTTGAACTTGATTATAAAGTTTACCATGCACTTGAGTCCAGGAGAAAGTAATGACCAACATTCATGAATTTTAGAATTCTAGTATCTGGATTGTTTTCATAAATCACTCGAGTTTATAGAAATTGTCCTGTAATTTTCAACTTATTTTTCGTATACTTTGCTCACTAGCAAAATGCTGGTGGGGGTTGTGTTGAGAGTTGAATATTGCATATTAGACCCCAGTTCTTACTTGATTTTACAAACATGATACTGTTTAATGTCCTATTTTAATTATGTTTGTGTTACAAGATGAATTTAGGATCCTGGACTGAAAAGGGTGCTAAAAGCATAGATTTAACGCTTCAAAGTCACCAAGGCAAGGGACAGATCCTAGGGGACTGAGATTGAAGAATTTACACACCAGAGACCTGAGAAAATCACTCCACTCATGTTAAATGGGCTTGAAAATTGCATAAAATGTAAGATCATAGGGTTCCCACCATCTATTCAGCTCAAAACTTTATATATAGCCTGATGACCATAAAATAACTGTACATGTCAAATTTTAGGCATTAGATCCTTATAGAAGTGGCCCAACGGATAGATCAGCCATCAAAATCCTGATTTGGGGCTCGCCTGATATCTGGAGATGCTTCAAATTCGGTCACAACCCCATAAATAGGGTGACAAAATGGATAAACAGAGTGGATTCCTCATTTGCATCACAATGGACCCCACTTAAGGGAGCGTACGTGCGCAGTGTGCATGCTCTAGCCGAGCACCAAAATTTAAGAAATCGGTCAGCTTATGCTGACTGATACTTCTTTAAAAAAGTTTAAAACCCACCAGCAGACGAAAAATGTCCACCGATTTTGAGTAGTGGGGTCCACCCATCATCCATTTAAATGATCGGAACCGTCCATTGTGTCTAGAGGGAGGGGGGGTGGACAAGACCTTCACCTAGCTTTCCTTTTAGGCTTATGCACGTGGATTGTCAGAAAATGCATGTGATGGACGAGTTGAGATGGTACAGTGGACCATGCCAGAACCTACCAAAATCACCCCTTCCCGATTGGTTTTTCGCTAAGAATCCAATGGACAAGGTGGATTCTTCTAAAAACATCACTGTGGGGCCCACCGAACACGTCAACGTGTCTGCGTAAGCTTTACGCATGTATCGAAAAAATCAATTTTCCTAGTGGTTGTGGCCCATCACCAATATTGGATGGCCGATTTGAACCGTCCGTTGTGTAGGCCATCCAAAAATGTCCTAAGGAACGTTGGTTCTTTGGAAAAGAATCTAGGAAAGTGGGAGGTTTAATGGATGTTTTCTTGACTGCGTAAATAGCCTTACGCAGGAACCAACTCCAGCCACCGACTTTCTCCACTCTTACAAAAGGAAAGAGAGAGAGAATGTGGAGGGGCATCTCAGGGATCTCTGGGACATGTAGGCTAGGTAGTGGGTTGTCATGGAGGCCAAGCCATGGAGGAAAGGCAGAGAGAGAGAGAGAGAAAGTGTGGAGCATGGCTACCTTTAGAGAATCCCTTTTTTCCCCTTTCATTAATTGTTTTTCTTTATGCTTTTATTAACATTTTTAGTTTAATCATGGTAGTGATTGGCTAAACCTCTTAGCTAGGGCTAAGAGGTGAAGTTTGTAGCATGATTGGGATGTTTTCTTGATTTTGATTCATGTTTTGTTGAACTCTTTTGAATTCTAGTTTGATTATGAAGGTATACTTTTAATTTATAATGGTTTGTTGTGACTTAAATTACAATGGATCTGCGATAGCTTTAAGTATGTTCTTTCCATTGTTGAGATTGTGAAATAAGTAGGACTTATTGTTCACCATCGTCCAATGGGCATGGTAGGGTAACGGAATCCTTCCTAACTTTCACAATTCTTTTATGATTGGCTGTGAGATTGGTAAATTGTTGTTGTTTTCCATAGTCTCCTGGGCATGGTTAGGTGACGGGATCACTTCCAAATCTTCACCACTCTTATCTATTGATGATTAGATCCATGAGAAGTTCAGAGATCTGACAAATCTCTTCTTACCAATTGGATAGGATAAGCCTCTGACTCTAGTTGTTTCCTTGAATCATTGCAAGCTGGCTTCCTTGATTTCTACAAGTGGATCATCTGAATCCCTAGTTTCCCTCCTTTGAATTCTACAAGTTTTAGAGTAATATTTCACCATTATTCCCTCAATTATTCATGATTTAGATTTCATCTTTACCTAGTTCTAGTTCGAGTTACTTTCAGATTACGTACAAGGTTTAGTCCTTGTGGATTCGACCTCGGTCTTACTGAGATTATTACTACATCGCAACCCTATACTTGAGGTGTGAACATGTAAGACCCGTATCCTAGACCGTATCGTTCGGTAGACTTCCGCGGTCTTCCCAATCGAATCCCAGCAACCTTGACCCTTAGCCAGCATTTACGCACGACCCTGATTCATACGCCGTTAACCCGAGTCGACTCAACCCGAGACTTGTACCCTAGCGACCGCGTCGTCGCCGCGATTCCGGTGCCGCGTCTCGCGCGCCGAGGCGACACCCAGGCCAGGAGATGTGGGCCCGCGTTCAGTTCGAGGAAACGCCGCACGTTGCAAATACCGAGAGAATCTCTACAACGTTTCAAATCAATCCCATCAATAATGTCATATGTCAAGTACACATCACCCCATCCCCAAGCAACCCTTAAAGTCAACACTCCCTTACACAAAGTACCCTCCATCACTCACTTTTCACCCATCACACCCATACCTCTCTCCCATCACCCCTCTCTCATCACCTCTTTCTCTCTCTCTCTCTCATTCCCTCTCATTTCTCCTAAGCCCCATGAGAGCACCCAACGTCCATGGCTTCCATGGAGAGCAAGTGTGGCCCACTCTCCTATCTCCCATCTCCACCATCCTAAGTCGATCTCAACCGTTGAAGTGCATCCATTAGATCTCTGGCATACATTGATGGAAGAAAAAGTCCAAGAAGATCAAAAGTGGGTGATCCTTTCTTTCTTTCTTTCTCTCTTTTTCTTTTATTTTGTGGGTGTTCTATTCTCACTCTCCCCTTCTTTTTTTTTTGTGTGTTTGATCGTGGCCCACCTTGTGATATGTTTCACATCCATGTGGTCCACCTAGTGGGTCTACCTAACAGTCCATTTAAGTGGGCCTAATTGAAGGAAATATATAAATTTACATTTTATCCAAGGATGGTGGGTCCCACACGTGCGGACCCACCTCGATGTGAAGCGCAAGGTGCCATATGGGACCACCACAATGCTTGTGTTATATCCATGCCGTCCAGGGAAGCTGGATGCTGGACAGGGAGTGCGTGTATTGACCGGGTGAACTAACAGCTAAGAAAAAAAAAATAATAATAATAAATAAAATAAAATATATTATACTTAAAGCTTTTGGCTGGTCCACTCATGTAGGACTCATCTTGATGTAAAGACCAAATCCACGCCGTCCATTCCATTTTTCAGCTCATTTTAGGCGTCGAGCCGAAAAATGAAATGAATCTGATTATTTGGCGGGCCATACCAAAGAAAACAGTCTCTTTACTGTTAAAACTCACCCCGATGTCTCGATACGCTAGAACATTGCCGCATATTGGACTCATTTAGTTGATCTTGAGCCGTGGAGTGCAATGGATGGACTGGATTTAGCTGATGTGGGCCCCACGTATGAAGAACTTCAAATCACATTTTTTTTTCAAAAAAAAAAAAACCAACAGCAACTGCGGCTGCTGACAGAGAGAGAGAAGACGCACAGGCGTCCTGCGCTGTGGGCGGTGGGCGGACGACCAGGGACCCACGGTCCTAGCCGTGGCCCCCACCATAATGTGCCATTTTCATCCATGCCGTACATACAGTGGGCCCCTTTTAACTATGATCCTCACCTCAAAAATCAGCCTTATATGGAGCTGAGGTGGCCCACGTCATATGAAATAGTGGGATCAAACGTCAGCCATTGAAAACCATCTCTGGGTCACAGAAGTTTTGGAACAATATGAAATTTGTTTTTCCTATTCATCTGGGTCCGTGGGACCTTATCAACCGACCAGATGGAAAGTAAACGTTATAGTGGGCCCCACGTGGACCCACCTTCATGTATGCATGATATATCCTGGCCGTCCCTCCTGGACAGGCCTGGACGAAGGAAAGCAAAGATCAGCTTGGTCGGGTGGGCCACCACGTGGCACCACCCTGATGTGCGTGCCCTTGCCACACCGTCCAACATTGGACGGTGGGGCCCTGATGTATGTATGCTAACCACGCTGTCTGTCCGGTTCCACGCCAGGACGTGGGACTCCAATGGGGTCGGCTGCTGAATTGATGTCAGCCAGCTGTGTGGGTCCATTGCTGTGACGTCAGCAGCATGTGAAGCCCAGTTGTTGTGCGGAGCCCATCCACACCGTCCATCCGCTGATCCTGCTGAACGTGGATCCCATGAAGTATGTGTTACATCCGAGCCGTCCATTGCTGGGACCAACGACTGCAGCTGCTGTCGCAGCAACGTCAGTAGATTCCGTGGGACCCACCTCCCTGTACATCCAACCGTCCATCCATTTGACGTGATGGGCCATGCTGGTGGATCCCATCATGTGGTATGAGTTATATCCAAACTGCACACCCATTTGCTACTGGGGCCCAACTTATATATGGTATCCACGCCCACCATCCATCTGCATTGTACGGCCCCACCATAGTGCGTGTTGTACTTGCACCGTCCGTGCAATGTATTATATCCAACGCCGTCCACCTATGTATGGTCCGCCTAGATTATATTCATTATATAGCCTCACTGTCCGTCTATTTCCAGGACGGTGAGCCACAACATGATGTATGTGTTTTATTCCGTCCATCTGGTTTGGGTCCCACGCAGCAGGCAGCTGCTGCTGTCTTGGACGCCAGTGAGTTCCGTGGACTCCAATCAGTGTGCAGCATCCAAATCGTCCACTTGTTTGGATAACAGCAAGGTCCGATCAGGTGGGACCCACTTTGGTGTATATATTGCATACCCACTCCATCCCTTTTACACACCATCCGTCCGACGGGTCTACCTTGGTTCATGTGTTTTAGCCACGTCGTCCAGTCCATTAGATTTATGGCCCACTTGATGTATATGGGCCTATTGGTACGGCCCATATGTTATGGCCCCTTTGATGCATGTTTGGCCCATTGGAGTGGCCTATTTGATTAGGCCCACTTGATGTATGTGAGGCCCATACGATGTGACCCATTTGATGCATGTTGGCCCATGGATACGGCCCACTTTATGTTTATGATGCCCATCAGTGCGACCCATTAGTGCATCCATGAGGCCCATCATGATGTATCTGTGGCCCATAAGTGGGGCCCACCTGTTGCGTATTTATGGCCCATTGATGAGGCCACTCGATGTATGTAGAGGCCCATGGGTTGTAGCCCATTGTGATAGATTCGAGGGCCATGGGCACGGTCCATTGTGATTCGTGTAAGGCCATTGTACAACGCCCAACGTAATATATGAGAGGCCTATAAAGAGGCCCAACGTGATGTATGTGTGGCCGATACATTGTGTATGAATCCTTTATGTGGGCTACTCCTTGGGAGAGATGTTGGTTAAATATCCACATTGATGGACAATGATGGTTAGATGTTCACATTGTGACCTTCCCTTAGGCCGATTGTCGATTCCGAATGTCATGACCGATTGTCAATTTCGATCGACGTGACCGATTTTTCGACTCTGATTATCGATCGATTCCGAATGTCGTGACTGATTGCCGATTTCGATCGACGTGACCGATTTGCCGACTCTGATTATCGATTGATTCCGATTGTCATGACCGATTGTCAATTTCGATCGACGTGACCGATTTGCCGACTCTGATTATCGATCGATTCCGATTGTCATGACCGATTGTCGATTTCGATCGACGTGACCGATTTACCGGCTCTGATTATCGATCGATTCCAATTGTCGTGACCGATTGTCGATTTCGATCGACGTGACCGATTTACCGACTCTGATTATCGATCGATTCCGATTATCGTGACTGATTGTCGATTTCGATCGACGTGACCGATTTACCGACTCTGATTATCGATCGATTCCGATTGTCGTGACCGATTGTCGATTTCGATCGACGTGACCGATTTGCCGACCCTGATTATCGATCGATTCCGATTGTCGATTTCGATCGACGTGGCCGATTTTTCGACTCTAATTATCGATCGATTTCGATTACCACGACCGATTGTCAATTCCGATTATCGAGGCCGATTATTGATCAATTTTGATTGTCGTGGCCGATTGACGATTCTAATTATCAAGACCGATTCCGATTACTGAGGCCTACTCCGATTCCTATTTCGATTGCCAAGGCCGACTGCCAAGACCTATATGATGTATATGTAACCCGTAGTTGAGGCCCATTGTGATGTATCGGTGGTCCTTGGGTAAGGCCCACTGTGTTGTATATTAGGCTTTTGTGTGAGGCCTTCGGCCCATTATGTGTTTGGCTCTGTGAGGGTCATTCCTTGGGGCAATGTTGGTTGGATGTTCATATTGTCGAGGCCGATTATTGATGCCAGTGATTGATACGGATTATGAGTATGTGACTGCATAGCATCATAATACATGCTCATACGCATCATCTGCATGTCTGTTATGAGATATGATTGACCATTGCATATGTCATAGTGCCGGTTGTTATAAGACTCCCCGATAGGCGAAGATTGTCTCACATGAGCGCATTATATGCACAGGATTGATGCATGACTGGATTGTATGACTTATGCATCTTGCATTATGTGCTGTGATTACTGCATGCCCTAGCGACATCAGGGCCGTAGCCTCCACAGGCATATTGTGGATGGCCAGATGGGACACCAAAAATCTGTTCTACATGGGGTGCTATAGATATCCCTGGGTGAAAGTCCCTAAACTCTCTTGGTTCCAGAGGTTGCTCCAACGTCTAGACCGAGTGGGTAAATGAGCGCCGAGTGCCAAATACCAGATGGCTGCGCTCTCCACTGTGTCGTGGTCGGTTGGAAGGGGGTGCGGCCTTACCTGCCCGAGAGGAGGGGGTAATGCTAGGTTGAGTCTGACCAGCTCGAGGAATGAGTCCGCTATTGACGAGCCGGGCCCGATATTGGCAGGTGGATAGTGAGGTCTCTTCCACTCACCTTGTTGCGCGCGATGGGGCGGCAATCTGGTTTGAAGTGCAATAGACCCCGGTGATTTCCCAGAGAGGAACCGTACTGATATGTGGACTTATTGAGTAGGGATGCATGCTCATTCATTCATCCATTCACTATCCACTCGGGCTGGTGGTGCGCAACTAATTGTTGTGTACCTTCGTTATGGCATGGATTTCGGTTAGGCGTGCGACTAACCTGAGACCAGGAGTTTAGCACGTTGAGTCTGACTATCCAAATTTAGGTATGGGACTGGTTTGGATAGGAGTCCCTTGTGGTGGACCCCATAGCCTGCGATACTACGTACTATCATCCTGACTTCACACTCCAGCATGGTTATTTCATTCGTATTGCATGTTGCATTACATCCGCAAGCATATGACATCTTGGGTTGCTATTTCTACACTTACATGGCCTAGGCAGATTTAGCAGGATTTGTATATTGCATTGCATCCTCAGCATCTGATATTTGGCTCTTTATGACCCCTCATCGCATAGCTGTTCTATATCACGTATTCTGATATTGATTGACTTATAGACTTGTCCATACTTTCGCTTACTCTGTTATCGTATGATTTATATCTTGTCAGTATTTCTGCTTATTCAGACATTGTATGGTTTATAGATTACCAATTTCCTGGTATTATATGATTATAGCATTGTATTGAATACTTGACACTTACCTTGTGCACACACTTACACCACCCTCTAAGCTTTCCATAAGCTTATGCACAATAGATGCGTGCAGGTGATGTTAGGTTGCAGCAGTGTTGAGCTTGGAGCGTGCAGTGGTCTTCTAGAAGATTGATTTTTATTTATGTATTTCCCTTTCAGTATTGTACTCAAACGATTATATTAGTGGATATGTGATGATGATGTTGTCTTTGTGAATTGGGTAATCTTGTGGTTATGCTTATTACTAGTTATATGTACAAAAAAAAAAATCCTCCTTGTAGGATCCTAAGATCGGAAATCTGGCTAATGAATGCTAGGAGCTGAGATTGGGGTACTACGGAGGCTGTCGGCACTAGATTCGATAATCGGGGTTCTTATGAATTCGATTCCCGGGTTTGGGGCGTGACAGAACACCAACTCAGTCCTCCTCGAGCATGGTTGATTCTGGCCAAAAATTCTGTTGGGCATTGTATTAGACTACGAATGAGGAAAGTAAAGAAAGAAAGAATGAGAGGTATTCTCTTGTTATTTCATTTAACTTAAGATAATATTTGTTGTTATTGTGATTATTATTATTATTTCCATTATTATTATTATCAACTTTAGTTATTATTGTTATCATTATAATTGTTCGTATTATAAACTCTTACTGAAATATTGCTCTCAATTAATTTTATAATTATCTTTAATTTTAATTAGATTATTATTTTTATAATAATATTAAAAATTATTAGTGTTTTAATTTTAAATTCTTAAATCATCATTACTATTAATTTGTATTTTATTGTTGTGTAACCTAGATTTTAGAATTCCTAAAATGGCTAACCTTAAACGTAGGTTGGAGATCATAGCCTGAGATTAGATCTTAACCGTAGAGGGCATGTGAAACTTAGATCTAAACCATCCAAGTTGGATTCGTGCTTTGGAGCATTCATGTTGCAATCTCTTAATTTAAAGGTGAGGATCACCCTTCAAGCTTTTTTACATCTTGATGATTAGCTCTGCTATTTTCCTTGTTCATTTATCTCATTTATTGTTTAATATGGTATATTTTTCTCACTTATTTTGATTCCTTAAGATAATTGATGAGTTAGATTTGATGTGAATTAAATGGCTTTAATCTGATTTGAAATGTACGCTTTAAATACATATGTGCTATCTCAATGTTATTATACATGATGTAATTTATCATCCATAATTACTTGATGGAATGCTTGGAGGTCCTCGGGCTAGTGGCCATCCGTGTTATGGATTAAATAAATTTACGTTGTGGGTTTATCATCTTATGAATCATTGATACTTATGTGGCTTTTGGGGAATAATCCCTTCTTATCACACCATTAAATAGAATATTTGGTCCTTACAGCTTTTATGTAACAATTGCCTCATGTGGCTTTAATGGATTGTCTTTGTATAACTTTGCAATGGTAACTTCCACTTGTTAGACTATGATTGGCCACTAGTTGAGTAGATTACCTTAAACACCTTATTTGTTAGTCTCATGAGCCAGGGATGGTGGAATGAGACACTATGCCTAAGCTGTCAGCCTATGTTGGGTGACAAACCCCTCATAGAGACCTTTGAGCTTCTTTAAAATAATTATTTAAAATTGAAATAATAACGGTTGGGCTAATCATGCATTTTCATGGCATGCGGACTTTTTCGGGTGCCTAGTCCTCCTTAGGCGTACCTTTGAGTATTTTTCTAGGAGTCTAGTTCACCTTGGGTGTCCTCGTTACATGGTCTTTTCTGGGTGGATAGTTCTCCTTAAGTGTACCTTTGTGTATTTTTTCAGGTGATTAGTTCTCCTTGGGCGTACCTTTGAGTATTTTTTTCGGTGGCTAGTTCTCTTTGGTTGACCTCGTTGCATAGTCTTTTTCGGGTCGCTAGTTCTCCTTGGGTGACTTTTTACTAGCTAGATGTGCATCCCCATGTCTGTGAGCATGTGTATGCATCCATGCATTTAAACAAGATTATCTTCTGTAATTTATTTAACGAATGTGTATTTGATGAATCTTACCTGATTTATATGATAATCATTGTGTAATATTTGTTATACATTCTCTGATAACTGTGCTTAATTATCTTGATGATACAATAAATCTTGGGGGTTATACCTCACTGGACAACCATTGACGCCATCGAACCATATTCAGTGTGTAGGAGACGCAGAGGATACGTATGCTGGTGTTCATGTGAAATGAGAGGAGCCAGATGATCTTGCAACTCTCTATTCCTGATTTTATTTGTATTTAAATTATACTATTACATTTGTAAAGGTTAAGACATTGGTTTGTATAAGTTTTTGGATAATCACTTGAAACCTTGGTTATGTATATTTGGACTCCCTCTTATACTTGAATTGTTTTTATTCCACTTAAATTGTTAACTCTAATAAAAAAAAAAAGTGGAATTTGGATGTTTTCAAAGGTTAACGCTCGGGTTTTTGGAACACGAGTAGTGTACTCGAGTTTCGGGAATGGGGGTGTTACAATCAACTACACAAAAGGCTAAAAAAGTGCATACTTCTGATATTACTCGGGCCAATGAGATATTCAAAATTCTATTAGCTGGAAAGTTTATCAAGGTTCGTATCAATCGCAAGATATCATCAGCTGATGAATTGAAAATTATTGAATATTTTAAATAGAATAAAACTCGTTTCCATTCAACTAACAAATGTGTTGTGTTCAGGAACGTCATTCAGGATAATATCGATCATGAGTTACTGAAGTTCCCTAAGAATGGTTAAGAAGCAATATTAATTGATACTGATCCATTTCTGCCTAACCTTGACGTTAATATAGCTCTAACAAACCTATGGAAGGTCGATCAACAACTACATAGGGTTGATCTCGGCCAAGTAACCATGATGGCGCATCGCGATAGCCGAGGCTGAGGTGCTATCAACCTACCACTTTAACCATCAAGCATCCAAAAATGGCTTAGTAAGTCAGTTGAGGTTTACAATTATACAACAGATGTTCCAATATGACCATCCTAGATTGAGGAGGATGGCCTCGACCAGTGAGGCAAGTTTAACATAACTCCAAGGATGGCTGAAAAAGGCAGTCTCCATCGACCATTGGGAATGTTTCCACTACTTAGTCACCACCCTCATGAGAGAGTGACAAGTCAAAGGATGGTCACACCTTGTCAACTAACAAGGGAGTTTGGAAATGGGTCATGTATCCCAGATTCTCATCCATTCCCAAAGTAATGACCCAAACTCAGAAACGCTGCTGGTAGCGGCACAAATCGGCTATGGAGAAGGAACTGATAGAGGTTGAGGATGCATCTCAGTTAAAAACCGTGTGGCCATGACTATTTTGGAGAATCCCTCAGTCAAAGGAACGACTAACCGTGAACATAGTCGAGGTAGTTTTATAGCCTGTGTTGTATGATCAGCGCATGGAAGATGCTACCCAACCCAATGGGTCAATAAGACCATGAGATAATGATGACTGATAATTTGTCTGATTATCTTAGTGATGAATACTTCTCAGGGGACAATTGGCTGATAAACGGACCGGTAGCTACGGCTGAAGCATTATAGGTGTCTTTACCTACCGTCATGTAGCTGGATACTTATGCCAACGAGGACACTGGGTGTACTGATATGAATTCTAATACGCAAGCTGGTTCAGAAACACTAGGGGACAATGTCCGGGTTTGAAGATTGTGTTTGGGACATTGCCACCTGTGGTCTTTCATTACAATATAGTGCTTACTTTAACCTCTAGTTTTCAAGGCAAGCCATCCTAGCCGAATGAGATGGTGGGCGAGGTAGAAGAATTTAGTCCCCCTGTGGTAATACAACACACCTTTCTATTAGAAGAATCAATCAAAGTGGCACCAAGAGTGGGTAAAGCGCTACAAGTAAATATTGTCATAGTAGAATCAGGAGCAGCATTTGAAATGGTGGTCATAAAGAGGCCCACTATAAGACCCGTATCTTAGTCCGTACTATTCCGTAGGTTTTCGCGATCCTCCCTGTCGAATTTCGGCAACCCTCGACCTGTATTTAATATTTGCACGCGATCCTAAGTCGAGTCCTACAAACTAGAGTCAGCTCGACCCAAGACTTGTACCCTAGTGATTGCGCCGTTGCTGAGGTTCCAATGCCGCATCTCGCGTGTCAAGGTGATACCCAGGCCAGGAGATGTGGGCCCGTGTTCAGTTCAAGAAAAATGCCACGCATTTGTAATTCTGAGAGAATTTCTATAACATGTCACATCAATCAATCAATCAATCACCTCAACCAAGTACACATCACCTCACACCACATCCCCAAGTAACCCCATAAGTCAACAATTTCTTACACAACCCATACCCCTCTTACAAAAATTACCCCAAAAGTTAATAAATCTCTCACCTCACCGATCACTCACCTCACCCATCACTCCATCACCCATCCCTCTCTCTCCTTACAACTCTCTCTCTCTCTCTCTCTCTCTCTCTCTCTCTCTCTCTCTCTCTCTCTCTCTCTCCCCCCCCCCCCCCCCCCTCATTCGCAAATCCATCTTCTAAGCAACCTAAGGAGTCCCACATCTAAGCTCTCCCAAATCTCCATGAGAGAGTTTTGTGTGTGGCCCACTTCCTACCCTCTCATCTCCCATCTCAACCATCAAAACTTCATCATCTTCCGTTGAAATTAGAGACAAGGAGTTCAATGTTCCATCGGACCAAGAAGGAGGCTAATAGGTGGGTGATCCACTGTTGATTTGCTATTAGAAGGCCCACTTGTGATGGGACCCATTTTTATGTATGTATTGTGATCATGGGGGGCCCATAGTGGTGGGGTCCCTCCACCATCATCCGATCTCTCCTTTTTTTCCCCCTCTTTCTCTCTCTTTTCTTTTTGTATGGTAATGATAATGATGAGTTGTGTGGCCCACCATGATATTTGCATCCAAGCCATCTACCGGTGGACCCCATCCATGTGGGACACACCATGATGTTTATAGGTCATCCCAACCGTCCATCTAAGACATGTCCCACCTCACATGTGTGGGTGGGGCCCTCCTTGATGTATTTATTCTAATCCATTCCGTCCATTCATCCAAAACGGTGTGGCTTACCATGATTGTGTATTTTAATCGACGCCATCCATCTGTTTTATCCAGGCCATCCAGCGGGCTTGGATGATAAGAAAACATAAATATCATACTGATCCAAAAGAGGTGGGCCACGTCCAAGTGGGACCCACCGTGATGAGAGATATACTCACACCGTCCGTCCAGGACGTTGGATGTGATAGTGAAGTGTAAACAGACAGTGGGAGTGTGGCTAGCAGTAAAGTGTAATCAGACAGTGGGAGTGTGGCTAGTAGTAAAGTGTAATCTGACAGTGTACTCGCCACTTGCATAAAATAATAATAATAATAATATATTTTATATGAGGGGGTAGCCTTCACGTGGGACCCACCTCTTTTTTTTTTTTTTTTTTTTTTATAAGCTGCAACATGTAGCAGATAGGGTCTGTGGGACCCATCTATGCCGTCCACCATTAGGATGGGCCACACCTCATGCGTGTCCACCGTTCTTGGACGGTGGGACACACCCACGTGTGGGGGCCTCCTTGATGTATGTGACTGTCCAGGCCATTAAGGGCCTGGATGTTAGTACATATATATATATATATATATATATATATATATATATATATATATATATATATATATATATATATATATATATATATATATATATATATATATATTGGTGGGGTCCGTGGGACCCACCTCTCCCTTTTTATGGAAGCAATGTTGCACGTGCAGCAGCTATATAACTGCTCTCTTAACATCAACAGCCTGTAGGCCCACTTTTGATGTATATTTTGTATCCCACGCCGTCCATCTGATGGTGGGACCCACTCCAAATGTATGTGCTTCATCCCTGTGGTGTGGGCCCCAATGATGTATGTGCTTAATCTACACCGTCTACTGTTTGGACGGTGGGGCCCACCATGATGCATGTGTTGTATCCATGCCGTCCAACCATTTGTGAGATCATTTTACAGCATGGGAAAATAGGCGAGTCTGATCTAAAGTTCAAGTGGACCCCACCATTTAAATAGTGGACCGTGACATCCACCGCTAAACCTTCTAAGGGCCACAGTAGTTCCAATTAAGCTGATATTTGTTTTCACGTCATCTATCTCTATGCTAATTTATGTATAGGACAGATCTTAAAAATACATAAGGGTAGGCCCGATTGATACACATGAAGCCCATTTGTGCGGCCCATTTGATCGACCCACTTGATTCGTCCATTTGAATCAGCCCATTTAATTCAGCCCACTTGATTCGACCCATTTGATGCAGCCCATTCGATTGGCCCACTTGATTCGGCCCATTCGATCAACCCATTTGATTTAGCCCACTTGATTCGACCCATTTGATTTGGCCCATTTGATCAGCCCATTTGATTCGGTCCACTTGATTCAACCCATTTGATTCAGCCCATTCGATCAGCACATTTGATTCGGCCCACTTGATTTGACCCATTTGATTCAGCCCACTTGATTCAACCCATTTGATTCAGCTCATTCGATTGGCCCATTTGATTCAGACCACTTGATTCGACCCATTTGATTCGGCCCATTTGACCTATATGAGGCCCAATGAGACGTGTGTGAGGCCTTTGTGTGGGCCGAATGTGATGTATATGAGGCCTGTTGTGATGTGAGATTCCACCATGATATATGTAATGATGTTTTTTGGCGATCATGCCTTGGGAGCAATGATGATTTGACGTCCACATTGTAAGAGTAATGTTAGTTAAATGTCCACATGATGGGCAATGGTGGTTGAAAGTCCTCATTGTGACCTTCCCTTAGGCCTGGTTAGGCCCATTCTCGTCATTCTTTAATAGGTTACCTCAAACAATTGGGCCCTATTGATATTGCTTGGTTCATCATCGGCTGTCCATCCATAGATCCCGCCTTGCGTAGAGGCTGATGGCCGAGTCTGATTATCGAGGCTGACTTCGATTATCGACGCCGATTTTGATTATCGATGCCGATTATCAGTGCCAATTATTGGTACCGATTATGAGTATGTGATAATATAGCATCATGATACCTACGCCTTGGGGCCCACCTAGGTGATGTATTTGCCGCATTGTCCGACATGGGATGGTGGGCCTGCCATGATGTACGCGTTTCATCCTTACTATCCATGTGGGACACAGGTGATGTATGTGCCTTATATCCTGACCGTCTATGGGGCGTGGACCCCACACAATGTATGTTTTATTCACACCGTCCATGGGATGTGTGATCCACCTTGATGTGTGATTTCATCCATGCCATCTAGGGACAGGGGACCATTGTGATATATGTTTTATCCTTGTTGTATATCAATTTTCAGGGCGTTCTTGCTTTATGTGCAAGGCCCACCTGTAATGTATTTATGGCCCATATGTCGAGGCTCATTGTGATGTATGTGTGGCCCATGAGTGAGACCCAACGTGATATATTTATGGCCCATGTGCCGGGGCCCATAGTGATGTGTATTAGGCCCATGTCATGTGGCCCATTGTGACGCATATTAGACCATGTGATGAGGCCCGACTTAATGTATGTTAGGCCCATGTGAGCAATCCATTGTGATGTATATCAAACCCATGTCATGTGGCCATTGTGATGTGTGTTAGGCCCAGGTATGTGGCCCTTTTGCTAAGGCCCATTGTGATGTATTTGTGGCCCATTTGCTAAGGCCCATTGTGATGTATTGGTGGCCCATATGGCGAGACCTGATGTGGTGTATATGTGGCCCTTGAGTGAGGCCCAATGCGATGAATGTGCGGACCAATGTAATGTGTGATTCCACTATAATGTATGTAATGATATGTATATGGGCCACTGCTTGGGAGTGATGTTAGTTAAATGACCACATTGATGGGCAATGATGGTTAGATGTCCATATTGTGACCTTCCCTTGGGCCCATTGTGAGGCCCATTCTTCTTATGACTAGGCTGTCTAGGCCTATCCTTGATACAAGGAAAGTACACCATCATCATTTAACATGCTTAGCATAACTACACAACCCATGCCCATGCGTATCATATGTATGCCTGATATGAGGAATGATTGATCATAGCACATGCCATTGGGTAAATTATTATGGGACTCCTTGATAGGAGGAGTTGTCCACATGAGCACGCGGTATGCACAAGCACTACCAAAAAAATGACCAAAGGCTACGGACTATTCTGACTTTTTGCTATGGCTATAAACCGTAGATCATTTGCTACGGCTTAAAACCGTAGCTAAAACTTCAAAACCGTAGCTAAAAGTTAACTCCGCTAGACGTACATACAACCTTGGATACCTCATAAGGGACTCTACGAGGCCCATTAAAATGTGTGTACTCCATCTAATACGTCTATCCATTTTTTAAGAGTATTTTAGGGCAAGAACCCAAAAAAGGAAGTAGATCAAAAGCACAAGTGGACCACATGGTAGGAAGGAGTGGAGATTAATCCATTGATCAATGGTGTGGTTAAAATAAACCTTCGATTTGTCTAATCATTCCCTATAGAAAAAAAATTATAAAATTAATGGACAGAGTGGATATATCGATTGCATCAAGATGGACCCCACAAAGCCCTTGAAAAGGCCGTCCGTCCAGATCCCGTCAAATGTGAACCGTGGAGGGCGCGTTACAGATTGTTCAATGGCTATGGTCATATGGGCTTTTAGCTACGGTCAAAAACCATAGCAGGATCGTAGCAGGCAAAAATGCAAAAAACCGCGCTGCCTTTTTCTTTTCCCCCTCTCACGAAACCTTCATTTCTCTCCACTCAACCCTATTCCCTCTCAGGTCCGTCCCTTTCTCTCTCCCTTTCTCTCTCTCTCTCTCTCTCTCTCTCTCTCTCTCTCTCTCTCTCTCTCGATCTCCCCCGCCCCCTTTCTCTCTCTCTCTCGATCTCTCACGCCCCTTCTCTCCCTCTCTCTCTATCTCCCGCGCTCCTTTTCTCTCTCTCGATCTCCCTTCTCACGAACTGCTCTTGTCTCCCTAACCATCCCCTCCCACTCGATCTCACGAACTGCTCTTGTCTCCCTAACCATCCCCTCCCACTCGATCTCACGAACTCCTCTTCATCAATGGATGATTTCGAGTTGTTGCACTCCCGGTCGTGAAGGATCTAAAACCTCTCTCTGCTGAAAGATTCAGAACCCCTCTCTCTCCCACTCACAAAAAATCAAAAACCCCTTTCCGCTAATAGATCTGAAAGCAGAGCTCTCTCTGCTACTTGTCGCAATAGTCACAGGAAGAGCACTAAACAAGCTCTTTAAGGAAAGGTTAGTTTATGTAGAAACAATTTTCATTCAATTTTTTGTTGTTTGTTTCCAAATTTTGGATGTTTGTTTTTTATTATTATTTTTTGATTTATACTTTTTTTTTACTGAAATCGAATGTTGAGATTAGGGTTTCTAAAATTTATCTGTAAATTTGTTGTATGATGATGTAGAGGGGGATTTCCCTTGAAAAATGCATGGTGTACCCTATTGTGAAGCTTAATACGGTGTTGTGGGCTGCGACATAGTTTGATCCTGAGCCAATTGATCTTTGCTTCACTAACATCAATCTAGTGTCTAGGGATAAGAACATGTGGAGGAAGGGATGCCAACTGTTTGATGAAATTCCCAAAGCCCATGTTGCACAGGCATGCACCTCTTTTGTATTTATCGCAACTTCTTTCCATTAATATTTCAAATATATATTACAATAGTTATCTTAGGTTTTGATTTTGTTGTTGCATTGATTTGAATTACAAGTGGGTTTTGTTGGGTAGGTGCATGCTTTATATGCACAACACTAGCAAGCTTAAAACATGCATATATGGTTATACAGCCACCACCTTCAGGTATATACCCTACCTCCTCCTCCAAACATGTGGAAGTGTGACCACTGAAGTAAGTTGTAATGCATTTGTGGACTTATGGAATTGAAAATACAGCCCAGGGAGCAGGGACGAGTTACCTTAGCATGCTGGCTGCTATGTAAAGGAAATACTCTTTTATGCAAGCTTGGGCTTGGCAATAAGAACACAAAACTCTTACAGATGCTATGAGCATGCAATTAATTACAAAGGTTTATTAAAATAAACCAGTTGCTTTGAGAAATAAAATTATGGTTCCTATGCCTATGCAATTCAATTGTTTTACTAAGCTATGGTTTTGGGAAAAGTGTGTCATGATCAAGGGAGGTGATTCAATAATTGTGTATGGAAAGAACCATTGCTTTTGTAATTGGCCATGAATATTTTTGTTGTAGCAAGGTACTGCGGTATTTTTGTTATCATTCTATGGTACATTTTGAAGGGCTTTCCTTGATGTGATACAGTCCCAATTTATTCATTTTTGTAATATGTGCAGGCTTGTCAATGTTCATAATTGTTAGCATGTTTGATGATCTTTAATTTAGTGTTTTGGTGGTCCGATACATTGGTTTTTCCTTTGTCCAAAATAACATTTGGATGTCTGCACTCTGCAGTATGTAGCATGATTTTTTATTTTTAATTTTTGGTTTTTGTTTTTGTTTTTGTTTTGTTTTGCTTTGTTTTTGTTTTTGTTTTTATTTTTTATTTTTTTTTGTTTTTTATTTTTTGGTTTCTTTTAAGAACTTCCCATCCCACTTAGAAATTTTAGAAAGCGCTTGTATATATAAAAATGTTGTTTTAACCTTGCTGTCCATTTGTGCTATGAGTGATTCAGTAAAAAGAGATATGGAGCTGTTGGTGAGAAATAAACATTCATCATGGCCTGAGGGTAAACAAGAAAATGCTTTGTTATGGCTAACCATATCAGAAATCTCCATTTTACACATTGCAAATGCAAACAGAATGTAATCAAATTCCTTTCAAGTGGGACATCCATTGCTTGACAAATTAAAAAAAATGTATTGGCCCTATAAGTATTTTTGGACTGACAGCTATCTCTGTTGGTGCAAATTAGCTGGACTGTCCAAATCATCTTACCATGAAGCCAGATATCCACGGTTTTTAGCTCATTGTTTTGTTTTCAAAGCTAATATTCTTACTCACGGTTGTCTCTTGGACCGACGTAAATCCCTAATTATATGCATCTTGATGGTTCTTTCCTCTATTAATGCATTTTGTACTTGGTTTTTATTAGCTCATGATCTGCTCTCAATGGTAATTCCATGTTCTTAGTCATATTTTGGACTGCTATAAATCCCTAATTCTATGCAATTTGATGTTTTTTTCTTTTTAATTATATTGATGTACTTTATGATTTGGGTTTTTCGTTTTATGTTCTTTACCTGATGAGTTTGGTTTGAAGTGAATTTCATGTTCATGGTTGCCTTTGCCTGATGAGTGTACCGGTTTGATTATTGAATTAAGGCACGTTAATGGCGGTATCACCTTTGATTTAAAATTGTGGCTATTTTTTATGCTTCCTCTCCATTCTTACATATGCCATGTTGCCTTTGCCTTTATAGGAATGGTGTTGGGGCTGGTATATGCTAAGACGCGGAACCCTCTCACCCCAATAACCATGCATGAATGCTAGAACTTGGGTGTTGTCCTCAAGCTTATGTTTCTTCAAGTAAGTGATTTGATTTGCCAATAATACCAAACAATTCATTGGTCTTTTTCTTTTATTTTTCGGTCTACTTATTCCTACTTCTAACGAGACTTTTGCTTTAAGTCTCCTAGAGGTTTTTTTTTTTTCAATGGCTTTTTAAAGATACTCTTGGATTTTTACTCACAAGCATGGCATCCATGTGTGGTAGGTGGTTCATCAAAATGGCATCTAAGGAAATGAAAAATAGCCTGCATTCAAAACACATGCATGGCCCATCTAATTAGAAGTTGAGACTATGTCCTTCTTTCTCGGCCAAGGCAGGTACAAAGTAAGTTGATTTTATGGACGACGGGGATCTTCCTATTTCATGTCTATGTAGTATGGCTAGGTGTATGAAGGCAAGTTTTTATTTGTTCATGAGACTGCACATCGAGTAGATTCATTTCTGCACATCTTCTAGTTCCATGTTTTTCTAAAGTCATCCTAGTAGATATCCAGCCTACTTATTTCTACTTTTGATAACGGACTTCTACTTTATTGAATATGAATACTAACTAATTGCAATTTGGTCATTTCCACTATATTGAACTTGTTATTGCAATTTTATTGGATAGTGCATCCAAATGCTGCCTAAATAGTCAGTTCGTGTTGGATTAGAAGTATCACAGTCGCGAGAACATACAACCTATATTAATTCTACCCAAAAAAACCATTGGGCTGAAACTCAGAAGACAAAACAAAATCATGTAATGAATGTAGCACAGTCTCTCTCTCTCTATGTATGTATAAACTTGTATAGGTCCATATGCATTTATGCATAGCCCATTTATGTAGGTTTAGATGTGTTTATGTATGCATATGTAACATGTTCATGTGTATGCAATATGCAGACAAACATGGATAATTGGATATTGTATATATACCTAGTTTTCTTTCTAAATGACTGCAGATAAAAAGTCTTTTAGGGACGAAAGTGGAATGGCTTTATTATATACTTCAGGCATTTAGAGCTTTTGGGATGGTGGTTATTTACAATTTTAGTTCACTGGCATAGGAATCTCTTCAAGTTCATTGAGGCTGCATTTGGATGATCAGTTGAATTCAATCGCAAAATTTCAATTCACTAAAATGGAAATGACTAATGGAGTAGCTCCTTTTCAGCTATGAAGTGATATGAAGGATTTTTCACTTTCTGAGAATAGTGGGATTAGCGAAACGGGGTTCGTAACGTGTTCTTCCTTCTTCGATCTCTCTCCAACAATAGAAGAAAATTGAAGAAAGAAGAGAAAATCGAAGGTACTCTCTCTCTCTCTCTCTCCCTCTCTCTCTCTCTCTCTCACTTCCCCTTTCGATTATCAAGCAGCGGCAGCCATATCCTCCGTTGTCCATGGTCGCTGACATCTGCAGGTTAGTTGTTTGAAGAAATGCTTCGACCAATAACATGTACCACTGTTGTACTTTTAATCTCTCTATTTCTTTCATACTTTTTTGGCCCATCCGTGAGTGGACTAACCTGATATATGGGAGGGGAACAATCAACATAGATCCACCTCATTAGGAAGGGCTTTTGCAAACTCATCATCTCTTTCCTTGAGGTGGAAATTGAGTGGTTGTGAGAAGCTGGAATATTGGAAAGAGAGTGATAGTTCAGAAAGGTCTGAGTCCTCTTGGGAGTGGTTTTTGGCTTTGCAAAATGCAATAGGACTGGTAACAACAAATTAATCCTTTTGATGTCCATCTTTAATCAGTTGATTTTTGATATGATTTTTCTTTCTTTTAATGAATGCAGTAGTTGGCTTCATTTGTAGTATTGTTACAAAGATTTAGCCTTACGAGGATATTGACTATGTTCAAGAACCTATAATGATGTTGTAGCCCTGTTCTCAAATTGTTTCACCTAGACCTGTGTAAAGCATTTCTCTAACCTATAGGGAAAAACACCTGCGATTTCTCAACTATTGTTTTAAACTGATTTTTGGTGTAGCTGATTGGAAATTCAAAAGATTTTATTTTTGGGATTTATTATTATTATTATTATTTTAAAGTTTGAGTACTGTTTCTTTGATGGCTTTGGCTGAATTCATATGTTGTTGGATTTTTAGTAACAAAGTCTGATTTAGTTTACTTTGATTCTCTTTTTTTTCAATTCGGTTTTGAAATTTTGAATGTTAGAGAAGTGCTACTGTGATTTGTCTGGATGTATTTAATTGACTATTTTGTGTGTTCTCTACACCATAATGAAGGACCACAGCTGGTCACAGAAACTTGTAAGGTGCATTAGACACAGAAAGATGAAGGAGATCTAATAGTCCAATGCTCCTGAGCTTTCACGAAGAACATTTTTCCTGGAGAGTTGAAGAGATGATTGGGAGCCTTTCCGCATTTATGTATTTTGTTATATGGGACACGAAGATGGAGCAAGAATTCTAACAGGTTCACTTGTAGGATTGTCCATTTTAGCTTTAGTAGTCTAAAATAACTTGTTATATATATATATATATAACTTGTCAGTAAAGAAGCAATTTGATTTGGATTTTTGCTTCTTCTTCTTCTTTTTGGTTTTTGGATTGTTGCAAAAGAAGGCTGCAAAACAGAGGTTTGTTTTATTTTTTAATTTTTATTTTCAAGTGGTTTGATTTGGGTTTTCTCTAAAACAAAGGCCCTTTGTCTATTTTATTAGTTAAATGATTGTTAGGCCATGATATATCCATGCTAGGTTTGCAATTTAATCATTATCCATAAGACTATGCAGTTCATGATTCTCCACCATAGAAACAATCGTGTTTTCCATGCCAACCTGGAATTTGTAAAACGGACCTGCTATCTGGTGGAACACATGTATACATGATAAATGATAATTAATAGCTGTTTTGAACATGCTTATAATTGAAAAAAAAAAAGAAAAAGAAAAAAAGAAGAAGAATAATTTTCATCTTTAAAAAAAGAATAAATTTTTAGGCATATTTTCAATTTTCACTTGTTTTTTGGTTTTTTCTTCTTATTATTTAATCCTATTTTAAAATTTGAAAATTTGAAGTATTGTGTAACTTATGTTATGTGCTTATAGAGGGCTGAACGCTACACAACATGCTATTGCTATTTAAAACACAGCTTCCAGCAAAGAGCTAAGGGAAGTATCCTCCACTTGAGCCTTTCATAAGATGTAAAAAGATCTTTGTTCCAACTAAGGAATATTTCCCTGAGGCCCACCCTCATTATCCACTTGATGCTGATCAACTAATAAAAAAATTTACTCCACAGGGCTGAGTAATTTGGAGCTACAATTTATAAATTAAATGGATGATTTCTTTGATCCCATGAGCTACAATGCCCTTCTTGGTATGTTGGATGATTGCATTGATCCTGTGAGCTACAATTTATAAATTAAATGGATGGAAAGGAAAAATGCAGAAATTATTCTGACATTGTGACCAATTTGAGTGGGCTTGGCTTACTTCTTTTGAAGTAGTATCTACATGTTGGGCTCAACCTAATGGATAGTTTGGATCCCACACGTGTTGAGGTGCATATGTGCTTTCTTGTATATGCATGTGGGTTTATCAATCCTCATATTATTGAGTTAAATTTCTATGATACTTAGCCAACATTTTAAAAAAATTGGTGCTTTCTTTAACTGTACGCATGTCATAGTTACACAGAAATTTTGATGACTAAATTGCTGAGAAAATTATTGATGACCAAATTATAGATTTTCATTTTGAGTGTTTATCATGCGTTTTTAAGTAACCAAAGTTTTTCTAACAGACTTGCCTCAACAAACTTTCGAGTTTCTAAACTATGTTTCCACCATGTAGATACCTTTAGCTAAATAGTGAGCAAGTCAATCTATGGACAAAAATACTCTTGGGTTGAAATATTAGAACCATTAGCCAAATATGTGCATGGCACTTTCTGACCGTCAATGCAAATATATGGTTACATGTTATGAAAATAAACTATTTAATTTGGGATACTTTTGGGGCACAACTTGTCTGCACTTGATTCCAACAGATCAATAACTGACATCATTGAATCATGATGTGCCCTACTTGAAATAAAAAAATGCGAGGATATAATATTATAATGTCATTCCCTTAGGCTTCAGGAGTTAGTATATTAAGTGTTACTGCTTGCATTATAGTGATGGGTGTGAGTTGTGAAGGCTAGAATACTTTCCAAATTGCTGTAGGATACTTCAAAACTTTAGTTCTTCAGTCAAGATCCTTTTCAATGACCCATATAGTATAAAAGTCAAACTTTAGTAATCTGCCACTGCTTTGCTGCCGTTGCTGTCATTGTCTTCTCCGAACAGAAAGAAATATATCTAGAAACAAAACCATTAGCCTCCCATGCCTGACTCTAAAATATTGATGAAGAAGGCCAAAATAGAATTGCACTCTTAGTCTCTCTTCCTCTTTAAAGAGCATCTCTCTTTCAGCCTTGTGCGCTCTCTAGATGGCTGAGATAATACTGCCTGACATTTCCCATAGACCACAACAGTTTGCAAATGGCTGAAAATAATTTTAATATTAAACTTATTAGAGGATTAAACATATCGTTATCATTTGAGAAATTTCAGTGTCCATAACTTCTTGGAAAACTACTGTTTTTTACTTATGATTTCCTTTCAAGTTGATGTTATGCGTTGTGAAACTAATTATATTGATGTAGCTTATACCCATTATATCTCACAGTTACAACAAAATGAGCTTAGTTCATCAACTGACTATTGGATTTGTGGATATTTATTGGATGGCTGAAAGTTGAAAAATATCGAATGGTCTTATTTCAACAAACACAAGTGTTCATGAATCAGAGGTTAGAATTGTTAATTTCTAACATTGGGTTATGCAATTTACTCAGTTTAGTTGAATTACCGTCCATGTACAATTTCTCAGTGGCCATGTATCATGTGTCATATGCTTCCTGAGTGTAACCTGGGTTGCATATTATATGCTCGGAGCAATGTCTCTAGAAGGTAACTAATATGTTTGATTGGTGGGACGTGGCCATTCGATAGCGATGATCCACTGCTCAATGGTCCTAACTGGCATTGTTGCACAGAATAAGCCTGTCCATTCGATGCCTAAACCTTTGGTAAATTTATTTATTTATTTTTTAAGTCGTCATCATCATCTAAGCCTAAACCTTTTAGTAAATTTGCATATAAGTCTTAGGCTCCATTTGGTCATCACATCAATCTTTATGAATATAATTTTTTTCTCAAACCAAATGGAGCTTAAGCCATTTTTTAACTCCGCCAATGCAAGTTCTTGCATTGCCGGTCCCAAGCCCGGGTAAAGGAGGAGGGAAAAAGGCGTCAAGGTGAGTTGTGTCATTTTCTTCCATTTTATGTCTTTTGTGATAGTATTCAATTAAGTTTAAGTTTAATACACTCATAAAATGTTTCTTCATGGCAGCCTTACGTTGACTTGGCGAATAGCTATGGAACTGGGAAAATGTCAGAATTAGAGAGTTGTCTTGAGACAAACATGGAGAAGTTCAAAACTATGAGTTCTCTATCTTGAATTATTTTTCCTTACTTTTTGCCAAAGCTTGGTAATCAACATGTTGCTGAGCTTCTCTTTCTATAACCTGCCATAGTCATGTGAGATTTTGAGAGTTGCTTTCCGTTGCCAACATGTTAAGGCTTATTTTCCTAAAGTTTATGTTTGCCACTTGCCTAGGACATGCTAGAGACAACACTGTTGGCTTTACAGGACATAGCACTAGTTAAGATATTTGATGAGTCTGGACAGAAAGCTCTATGCTCTGAATTTGCCAAAATAATGCAACAGGTAATGTCAAGATCCCCTTTTCCTCTGGAATTCCCCCCCAAATCTGCATCTTCATTCCTCTGTTAGATGAGCTTAGGGAGCTTTTCGGATGCTTAACTGAACAGAATGGATGGCCACACTTATACCATTGGTGGGCATCCTATAATGACATGATGTTTAGGTTACTAAAAGGCAGGCCACACTTATACCATTGGTGGGCAGAACATGACATGATGTTTCTTTTGTTGATCATCCTATAATGCCTATTTGTGTTTGTGTGTATATAATTTTATTTTGCTTTAATGGTTATTAGTTTAGAGTACATTTGTTTGCCACTAAAGAGTTTTTCTTCATATTTCATAATTTATAGAAACCTACT
This sequence comes from Magnolia kwangsiensis, assembly GCA_037074715.1. Lineage (NCBI taxonomy): Eukaryota > Viridiplantae > Streptophyta > Magnoliopsida > Magnoliales > Magnoliaceae > Magnolia > Magnolia kwangsiensis. The sequence goes on along the minus strand of CM073575.1, from coordinate 128,646,301 downwards.
AAGAGCCTAAGAGTAGAAATTCCAGAGTCATAAATTTGTTTTTCTATGCCTGTGAAATGCTCATAAGCCAAATGCAGCCTGAATGACTTTCTGATGTAAGATGTTAGAAACTATTCATGAAATGTAGGTTCCAGGGTGTGTTTAGCAGTTCAAAGAGTGGTTGATGGGTGCATATATATATATATATATATGTTGATTTCACTGTACAGGTTCTGATTTTAGTATCAAAAACCAATCCCATTCTCCAACCATCCAGCTAAGATATTGTAGCATGGAAATAGTTATTGGGATGTGTCTGCGAGTTAAGTTGATGCGCTGTTTCCCTTTAATTGTTGCCTTGGTCCCTTGTTGGCACTGACAGTCCAGTCCCCATAAATAAATAAATGCAGCTGCTGTCTCAGCTGCTGTCTCAGCTGCTGTCTCAAAACATTTAATTGGTCTAAATAATGTGGCTGCTGTAAATGGGACTTGAACATTCAAAGAGTGAAACAGGGCCTTGTAGCCAACAATATTGAAACCAATAAGATTTCCACTGCATGTCATGCTATTTGCCACAAGCATCAGATGTTCTTTTAGCACACCTTTTGCAACCATTTTCATAGATGTTGACAGTCGCTGAACTGACTGACCAAAAGCACATGAAATTTTGAGCAGTTTTTGAATTTGTTGAACACCATATGGTGTAGATCTCCTCGTGTCAATTAAGTGCATCATAGGTAGGCATGAATCCATGGCTACCCTCCAAGCATCACCGCTTTTTTTGGCTGCATCTTTCTCAATGACCACCTCAACAGCTACCTCACCCTTCCGCAACTTCCCATCATTTCTCATCCAAGTTTTCGAATCTAAACCAATCCAAATAATGTTGGCCATATGCACTCGAGGGTCACCATTAACCAGAGTCCCCAACAAAATTGGGTAGATAGCTTGAAAAAAGGAGCCTTGAGTGCATATGGTCATCATTAACCCAAATGCCTCAGAAGGATAGTCAACACCATTAACAGAATACTTATTTTGGAAGTGGAAACTCATATCCTCAACCAAACACCTTGAATAAAATTTCCCTCGGCCATAAAGTTGAAGCCCCAAAAAGCCAAGTTGTTGAATAACCTTACTGATAGCTGAATCATTTTTAGAATCTATCAAATTACCCAAAGCAGATAACTTTAGAATACGAGTCACGATAGGCAGTTTTACAGTTTTCAGGTAGCTTTCCACTTGCAACTCTACAAGTTCATTATAATTTGATCTCAAGTGAAGTAGCAAAGGTGATATGTCCTGAATCTTCTTCTTTATATCTTCAGTAACAGCCTTGGGAATGTCAAAATCATTCAAGCCAACACTATATCCTTCTAAAAAGAGAATCTCCATCAGCAATGGCCGCAACATATTAAAGAACTTAACAGCCTCTTCTATTCCCTTCTTGTCAAGAACACAAGTAACAATCTTTGTGAATTATGACTACAGTAAATCTCTATTGAAATCAATCCTCACCATTTCACTTTTACTGATCAAATGCCTCTCCCCAAAGCAGTCAATAGCAGGATTTCTTTTAACAGTTTGTGAATTTGCATGGACTGCATGATACTTAAGTTTCTTATTTGATAATCTGAATTTTCCACAAGCATGAAAACTGCAGCATTATTGTGTAGTTTGTCTTCGCAACCATTAGAGCATCATGGTTTTGTTGCTTTAAATATAGTTTGCATATTATTTATATTGTCAAGGAAAGAACCCCAAGTTGGGTATCTATAGCTTATTCATGAAATTTAATGATTCACTTGAGGCATTTAAGAGAAGAAGGGTGTTTAAAGACAACAAAAGGTCCTAAATGTATTTTACTTGGACTAAAAAAGATAGCTTATTGAAAGGGAAAATAGCATGTTGGTATCATCCCATGTGAAAAGATAGCATGTTGGTATCATCTTGAACCATCCATTTGATAGATCCTACTTTGTATAAGTTATGATAGATCATCTTGAACCATCTTAAACCATCGTAGCTCAGCTATTTCCATCTCTTATCTACATGAATATTGAGAAAAAAAGAAAGAAAAAAATGTTAAATTCAATTTTTAGTTTCTCAGTTGAGTTGACGAGGAACACAAGGTTTTTGTAAATATGGAGTTTGGGTGTGGTACTTGTAGGCCTGCCTTGAATTGCATTTCAGTCCTTTGCCATCTCCTAAATAAATCCTTACTGAAGAGGGTTCCGGTGGTTCTGATCTTCTCTCCCCTTATTTTGTGCAAGATGTTAGCTACTCATCACATGGGCCCACCATGGAGGTGTCCGTATAAAAAAAAAACACGTTGATTTGAAAATCCTTGCCATTGAATAAGAGGTTCAAGATGGATGGTTAAATAAAAGTAGTTTAATGGATTTAGCCATAACGTACACGCTATCGACACCACAGAAATTGAAACCCGAAATGGGTGGATTGTTAATTACCATTTTATTTCCTATCTTGAAGATTTCATTCATTTCAATGCATGTTATCTTTTTCTCTCCGTAGGACATATTTTCGAGGGGGTAAAACCCAAAGGCAGGGAAGCTCCGAAGAAGGTTCCTGCTAGAAAGGTGTGCTTATAAATCCTGAAACTTCTTAGTTCCTAAGTATCTCCCTATTTTTGTGGACTTCTCATTGCCTTTTTGGTTTGGGTCTTTCAGCAGAAAATGCCGACTGTCGTTGATAGTGAAGAGGAAGATGATGAGGTGCTCGAGCTGAAAGAACGACTGGCCGCGTATAACATTGATTCTCCTTTAGATCAAGCAGGTATATGATCATCCATGTGCAGTAAGCTTTCAGATCAAAGCGAAGCTGAAAATAGGGTGTTAGTTGATTGCAAATTGATAACCAGTAGATGCACATCCATGGAGTTTTTGCTTGTGATTGTTGAGAAGCTATTTGGCTGCGAGAAGGCATTAGATCTTGCTGTTAATGAGAACTTTAAATTGACATATAACTATTATGTTGGCATTGTACTTTTGTGAATGGAAATGAATGATTGTGTTTGAATGAATGAATGAATGATTGTGTTTGATTGAATGAATGAATGATTTAGCCATGAAGTATTTATTTATATTAGCTTATATGAGTTATCAGGGTGTACTACAATGGTAAGAGCTGCCATTACAAATTAATTTTTTTGTTAACATTAGACATTAGCTACGACTATTAACCGTAGCACTTTGTTGAAAACCATAGCTCTTGCTGAATTCAATTTTTTGCTACGGTTCTCATTCTACTTTTTGCTACAGATAAAATCCGTAGCTATATATAATTTTAAGCTACGGACAATATTGCTACGGGTTTAATCTGTACCTATTATTTAATTAGCTATGGCTATTCACCGTAGCCTGTATCTAAAAACCGTAGCTGTTGCTAATTTAAGCCTATTGCTGCGGTTCGTTCTCTCCTTTTGGCTACAGATATAATCCGTAGCTGTAAATACTTTAGCGCTATAGAAGAAATAGCTACGAATTTAATCCGTAGCCATAACTTTTAGACCTATGGCTACGGTACCAATGGCTACGGTCGTGCTACGGATCTTAACTGTAGCCATAGACTTTTAGCTACGGTTTTTAGCCATAGCCTTTGGCCTGTTTTATAGTAGTGAGGTTTGATGCATGACTGGATGGTATGACTTATACATCTTGCATTTTATGATATGACCACCTATGCCCTAGTGACATCAGGGCTGTAGCCTCCACAGGTATTTCGTGGATGGCCAGATGGGACACTAAAAATCTATTCTACATGGGATGCTATGGATATCCCTGGGTGAAAGTCTCTAAACATTCTTGGTTCCAGTGGTTGCTCCAATGTCTAAACTGAGTGGATGCATGAGCACATGAGGGCTGTATACCGTTACGCCGTGTCTTCCACTGTGTCGTGGTCGGTTGAAAGGGGGTGTGGCCTTACCTGCTTGAGAGGAGGGGGCAATGCTAGGCCGAGTTTGACCAGCTCGAGGAATGGGTCCACTATCGACGAGCTGGGCCTGATGTTGGCATGCAGATAGTGAGGTCTCTTCCACTCACCTTGTTGCGCGGGATGGGGCGATAATCTTGTTTGGAGTGTAATAGACCTCGATGATTTTCCAGAAAAGAACAGTATGATAAGTGGACTTATTGAGTAGGAGTTGCATACTCATGCATTCATTTCATTCACTATCCACTTTGGCTGGTGGTGCACAACTAATTGTTATGTACCTTCGCATGGCCAAAATTTTGGTTGGGCGCATGACTAACTTGAGACTAGGAGTTTACCACATTGAGTCTATCAATCCAAATTTAGGTATGAGACTAGTTTGGATAGAAGTCCCTTGTGATGGACCCCGTAGCCTGTGATACTATGTACTAACATCCTAACTTCACACCAGCTTGGTCATTTCATTTGTGCTGCATATTGCATTGCATCTATAACATTTAGCATTTTGGGTTACTATATTTCTGCATTTATATGACCTAAATAAGGCTGATGTTATTAGTAACTCTTCTGAATTGCATATTGTATTGCATCCTTAATATCTAATATTTAATTTATTATGTCTCCACATCGCATAACTGACTCCCATTACTTTCTCAATTCATGACATTGTCTTGCTATGTCTTTTCATCGCATATGCTGGATAAGATTGATGATATTTTATGGACTTGCTAGTGTTTCCACTTACTCTGATATTGTATGATTTATGAACTTACCAGTATTTCTGTTTACTTTGATATTACATTTTGAGCATGCATATACTGCTCACTAAGCTTGCTATAAGCTTATGCACGATAGATGCATGCAGGTGACGATATGATGCAGTTGAGCTAAGGCAGGAGTGTGTAGCAGAGCTTCTGGAGCTTTTGACTTTAATCTTATATTTTCCTTTCAGCATTGTACTTGAATGATTATATTAATAGATATGTGATGATGATGTTATTCTTGTAATTTAGATATACTTGTGGTTATGCTTCTTACAAATCAAACTAATGTTAAAAATTCTCCTTGTAGGATCTCAGGATTGAAACCTTGTAAATGATTACTAAGAGTTGAGAACAGGGTACTACGGAGGCTGTCGGCGCTGGATTCGACGATCAAAAATTTTGTGAGTCTGGTTTCTGAGTTTGGGGTGTGACACCCACCTATGGGATGCTATAATATCTTAAACCATTATATATATTAGCTCATCTTGAAGGGTACCCAGTTACTAGGATTCTAGTCGACAATAGAGATGTTGTCAATCTTCTCTCATTAAGAATGATGCCAAAATTAAGGAAGACTATGACTGATCTAATTCCATTTGAGGTAACAGTCAACAAATTTGTTAGCCACATCATAAATATGCATAGGGTCTTGCCAGTCGACTTAATTGTTGTAACAACAAGGGTGTTAGCTTCATTTTTCATGGTCGACACCTCATTCAGTTATAATGCTTTTCCTAAAAGGGAATAGATTCACTCATTTGTATGCATCCCACCATCCCTACATTAGTTTTTAATCTTTTGTAACCAAGATAAAGTTGAGTTGGTCTTGGTCGATAACAAACCCTTTTTGGCCACTTAAAATACAAATGAGGTATACTACTATGGGGACAAAGTAGGGCGAATTCAATTTACCAGAATAAACAAGCACGACCATCTAATCGAGATATTAGTTAAGAAGAATCCATACAACATTGTGCAAGACATCACAGAAATAATTCATCTAGTCGCTAACCTATCGAGGGATATTATTCCTTTTCGATCGGTCTCACACTGCCTCATCAAAGAAATCCCATGATTGGTTCGTCAAAAGATATGCAGTGAATGACTGACTTCACTACCAAAATAAGAAGGCTTAAAGAAAGACTGAGGATATCTATGATGGTTGTTTCATGAATTTGGCTGACACAGATGTCCCGACCGATGAAGAAGAGATGGAATTGAAGGACGCACTTGATAAGCTGGAAGACTTGCAGTCCCAAGTTCAAGACCCTTTGGTTGAGATGAACTTAGGAACTGAGTAAGATTCTAAGTCAACTTTTATCAGTGGGTTGCTTAAGTTGCAAGACAAAGTTAAGCTTACCAGTCTGCTCGGAGAGACTGCTTCGCATCTGACTATCATGAAATACTGGGGCTAGATCAGAGTCTGGTCGAGCATAGATTACCAATAAAAGAAGGACATTGTTTGTGTGCCTCCAAGTGTGGAGGTTCATATGTAGTATCCTATGAATACATGGTCGATCCCACAGAGTAATAGTTTAGGAGAATGAAAAAAATCAAATGAAAAACTAACTAAGTAATGCAAACTAAACGGATGCAATGATTTTGAAAATTTTGAAGGTATGACTTATAAATGGAATTTAATTAAATTAAAAACACCACTCAAGCTTCAAAGTTCCACACATAGGTGAATAATCCATAAATCATGATGACTTTGATAACACCATTAGGATTCGAACACTATGGTCGGCCTAATTGAAAAATAAAACAGTTCAAATATTTTTAATAAATGATATAACAGATTAGAGATTCATAGATTAGCACATTAACATATATTCTCAAGCACCAGTGATTTTAAATATTCAAAATTTATGAGATAATGAATCAAATAATGTAGCAGGTTGAGAATATCTTCCATCTAAGAAATCTAATTAATCTAGGTTAAGCCTAAGCATCCACCATATGGATATCACATGATGAATCAAAAATCTAAAACTAGATAATTGATAAAATGCATACATCATTCATCTCATCATTAAAAAAAAGAAGAAAGAATCGATCATCATAACTTAAAGAATCATTAAACCCGGGTGCTTTACTTCTAGCTTGGGCTAGAGGGAACTAGAAAAACATAATTGAATGGAAAATAAAAGATTAAAAACTCGTAAAGAAAAATAATTTCTAAAACTATGAAACTTGAGAGCTCTCTAAAAAAACCCCAGATATCCTCAAAAGTCTTAAGAAACCCATATTTATAGACTAGTTTCTGCAAAATCACAAAACCGTCTCAAATTTACACACTCCGTGTAAATTCTGCGTACCTCTTCGATGTCATCGAACTGGTTTCGATGTCATCGAAGAATGCATCCAGTTTGTCCAGCAACCAAATTCCACTTGCTTTCTTGACTCTTGAAATCTTCAATCTTGGTCTTCAAAGATCCATTCTTTTCCTTGGTGATTCTTGAGCATCAAATCTATGCTTTTAACATTCTTTTCAATCTAAGCCCTTAAACCCACATTTCAACACAAATATGTACAAAATATACCATTAAACGTTATCATGTTCATAAAACCAAGATATAAATGGAAAAAAATATGTAATATTTGAGTCTTAATAGATATCGATTGCACAAGCAACCTCCTAAGCAGATAATAACAAAAGTAACCCAGAAAATAAAGTAAGAGATTGAGCGACTATTAAAGGTTGGTTTCATCAGGCCTACTAAATATGTCAAGTAGATCTTAAATATGGTTCCAAAGGATGAATATCCAATGCTTATGGCTGATCAGTTGATTGATAGAGCAGTCATGCATCGGATGGTGTCCTTCATGGATGGCTATTCTGGGTATAATCAAATATACATCACATTGGATGATGTGTCGAAAATGGCATTCAGATGCCCTAACCTTTTGGAAACCTATTGCTGGGTGGTGATGCTTTTCGTGATTAAGAATGCATGTGCCACATATCAAAGGGTGATGAACGATATATTCCATGATATGATCAGCCAATTAATGGAAGTTTGTACTAACAATGTAGTAGTGAAGTTAGCTAATGTGAGAGATGATTTTGCTCATTTACGCAAGTCATTTGAGCGAATGAGGCTTCATAAGTTGAAAATGAACCCACTTTAATGCGCTTTTGGGTGTTGACTAGCAATTCTCTGGGATTCTTGGTACATTAGTAATGGATTAAAGTGGACTCGAACAAGTCTCGAGTAATCATAAACTCTCACCCGCCGAGGAACAAGCCAAAATTAAAGCGTTTCCTTAGCCATGCTAATTTTTTATGGAGATTTATATCTAATTGTGTAGGAAAGACCAATATATTTTCTCCATTGATGAAATTGAAGTAAGAAATTGATTTCAAGTGGGAGGTAGAACTTCATAAGCCTTTTGAAAAGATTAAAGAATATATGATGAGGTCACCAGTGTATCACCAGTTAAAGACTGATCACTCAAGCTGTATGCCATGGCATCGACTGAGTCAGTCGGAGCTCTTTTAGCTGAAGACGATGACGATCGGAAAGAGCATGCAGTCTACTATCTGAATCGGATGCTCTTCGATATCAAAAGACATTATTTTTCCATAAAAATTTGTGTTAATTGTTGTACTTTGTTGCAACCAAATTAAGGCATTATTTGTTAGTCAAAAAAGTTAATGTAATAATATTGATTGATTTAGTAAAATATATGTTAAATTGGTCAATTTTGAACGGATGAATTGACAAATGGCTTTTGATTTTATCCAAATTTGATCTTTATTTTTTCCTCAAAAGGTAGTAAAAGGTTAGGCTATAGTTAACTTTCTGACCAACCATCCGTTTGACCTAGAAGGCCAGATTTCCCAAAAGTTTTGGATTTATATTATACATACTTAAATTTGTGAAAGTTGATTTTTTATGATTATAAAACCCATAAAGTTTCAGGGGATGGAGTTATCTTAATTACACCAAATGGAAATTAATAAGAATTCAAATTTAAATTGAATTCAAGTGTGCTAATAATCAAACCGATTATGAAGCCATGATAATTGGCCTGAAATTGCTAATGGAGCTAGGTATATGAAATGTAATGATCATGGGTGATTTGCAAATGTTAATAAATCAGATGGTACGTTTGTTTAAGTGCACTAGCCCATCACTATTGACATATTACACCTTGGCTTCCTAAATGTTGGATGGCTTTAATGAGGTGAAATTGGTGCATGTTGTTTGGGACCACAATATGGATGCTAATGAAATGGCACAATGGCCACAAAGCTGGATATTGAAGGTATCAGCTAAGAGAATGGTCATCATGAAAAGGTCTTTGCATACATTCTTCAAAAGAGAAGTAACCATGGAAGTGCGCCAAGTCAAAATAAAAGAAGATGACTAGAGAGCCCTCTTACGGGCTTGAAAGTGCCCTTGTAAGTGCCCTGGTTTGTCAATTAGCATGTGTATTGAGTCAGTTGGACTGCAGAGCCTCACAAGAAGATCAATTCAAGCGACTGCCTCAATCCAGATGTGTGGAAGCTCACCATAAATCTAAGCCTCACATCCCATGTCCCAAAACACCAGGTGAATAAAACCCTTAAAACAAGATATACATCATAAGGTTTTTGAGTGAGAAAACTTCTTTCAAAAATCTGAAAATCTCTAAGTTTTCTTGCTTTGTCGATTGTATCGATACACATCTCGATATGATTGACTTGCGCTGTTGATGTCCTCGAAAACCAATCGATAAAATCAAATGAGGACTTAATGTGTCCAGCAACCACATACATATCTGGATAGAATTATCGATGTATTGACACACGTACCGATATCATCGATATTTGAATCTCGAGCCCATTGAAAGTATCTCGATAATGTCGACAGGCAGATCCGGTGCCCCTATTTTTTCTTAAGAATATCATATATGCTTCGATATATTGAAGCCATCATTGATACCATCGGAGTTCAAATCTCAATGATATCGGTCATGGGCATGAAGTTCTCCAGCAACATTTTTCAGGTGGTTTTTAGCTCTGATTGGGGGTCACTCGATAGAATCGATATTCTAATATCGATGATATCGAGGCCGGATCGATTGCATCGAGAATGGAAAAAACCGTCCAGTAAGCTCATTGATAAAATATTTAGATTTATCGATGCATCGACACGACTTCCGATATCATCGACATTCAACTTTCGATGATATTGAGTATCCCCCGATTATATCTAATGACCTGAAAAATTTCAAGCAAGTCTCTCTTATTTTCAAATGTCGAGGACTCGATCCTTGTATCAATAATATCGGAGTTCGAAATCCGATGGCATTGATACGAGTCTCAATTCCCTCAACTAGCTGGCAAGAGGTTTTTTAAAAGCGTATGACATTGAGTTTGTGCCATCAAATGGACCATCGATACGATAGAGAGAACTTGTCTATATAAAGAGAACTTGTCTTTAGTTGCTGGTAGAGAAAGAAGAGAGTGCTTTTGTGTGTTTAACCTTAGATCATATATCCAAAGCCCTTTCTCTCATGGGAGTTCATCCTCCAATCCACCCTCATCATTGATATTTAATACAGTGGATTGGGAAATGAACTTCCACATTCAAGGATCCTCCAGCTACTACCTTAATGGTAAATCATTAAGCTGGGATGCTTTGAATGCATAAATGATTGGAACCGCTCTACCTTCTTGATAGGAAAACATTTAAAGAGTAGGATTCCATCATAACCTTGACCCAACTCGTCACCTTATATTGGTACATTATTTGTATTGCGGATCAAGGGAGCAGAAGATTCTTCATCAATAAGGAGGAGATCTTCGCCATCATGCTGAATGAGACTCATCAACTTATCTGTAAGTATCTAGAGTCCAGAGGACCCTTTGATCATTCCTTTGTAGGATTGGGTCTAAGGTGTTTCTCACCCTTTGAAGTCCTCAAGGAGGCCTCTGACGGGAGTGTACATGATGGGTGCGTTATGTGGACCCTTACTCTATGGAGAGCATAAACATCTGGTTGAAGATGAACTAGTCAAAACCTTAGGTTTGAGGTGAACTGTGTAGAAACCTCCATTAGGGTTTTATGGAAGATCCTTGGCCAGTACGCCTAAAAGTGGGTACGTTGTGTTGACCCTTGCTCGTGAGAGGATAAACAGTCGGCCTCAGTGTAGGTTGTAAAGGTTGAAGGTGAACCTGATTTAAAACCTTAAGTTAGAGGTGAACCGCTGTAAAACCTCCTTAGTGAAATTCGGTACACTCAAGGGTTGAGTGCGGTTACTGGGAGTGGAGTAGACAAGTAGTTGAACCACCATAAAAATGACTGTGTTTGTGATTACTACTCTTTTGTGTGTATGATTTATTTCAATACTTTCACATCGGTATACCTGAGATCACACCTTACACACATACACAGTCATGTTCATCATACACTAGGTTATATACTGTTATCTCTTGAATAGTTTGTGATTGGATCCTTTACCGGGCTTGGAAGCCAGTAGAGTTATTTTTGAGTAATCCTGATAAATGCATAATTGATAAGATTAGTGTAATAGGATTTTTAAATAAATTATAAAAACTTTAAAAAGTCCTATTCACCCCCCTCTAGGATATATTTTCTACTTCAACTTAAGCGGTCTTCACTGCTATTTAAGGTCTATCTTTAAAATCCACAGACTAAAGCCAATAGGAATTTGAGGAGATTAATTGTTAATTATGTCATGATTGACAATGAATTATAATGAAAAGGAGCTGATGGTGTATTGCTAAGGTTCTTAGCTAAAAGGGAAGCCATGCTAGCAATGGGTGAAGTTCACGAACGATTTTGTTGGGCTCACCAAGATGGAGGAAAATGAAGCTCACGCTTAAGTGTTACGGGTATTTCTAGCCGACAATGGCGGTTAATTGCATTCGATATGCAAAGGATGTGAGGCATGAGAGAAAAATGATCTAATCTAACACATGCTCACAGTCGAGATTCACTCAATTATCAAGCTGTGACCTTTCTGTGGATGGATGATTGATTTAATAGGTCAAATCCATCCACCCTCAACACCCATGGATTCTTTCATCATCGTGGCTGCTGACTACTTCACCAAGTAGGTAAAAACAAGACCTATGAAGGGAGTTGACCATAAGAAGTTTATCGAATTCATTGAGACTTACCTCATCCATAGGTTTAGAATTCCAGAGTTAATCACTATGAACCAAGGTGCAACATTTTCAATAAAGAAAGTGAAAGCCATGGCCGATAAGTATGGAATCAAAATTTTACAATTGACACCATATTATGTGTAGTCCAATGGCTAGGCCAAGGCCAACAACAAGGTGATTAATAGTATCCTAAGGAAAATAATTGAAGAAAATTCTTGTGAGTGGCATACAAAATTATCTGGGGCACTTTGGGCATAGAGGAATTCACCTCGTACCAGTACTAGAATGAGTTCGTTTCTATTAACATATGGACTCAATGCAATGGTGCCTTTAGAGATTACTATGTCATCATTGATAATTGCACATCAAGCCAAGTTAACTCCTCCCGAGTTCACAAAAGCGATGCTGGCCGAGTTCAAAAGATTAGACAAAACTTAAATGAAGACTTTGAATTCAATCATCACCAATAAAATTGTTGTTACCTAGGCATATAACAAAAGGGTAAAAGGAAAATCCTTTGGAGATTGCGATAAGGTCTAGAAGGTGGTATCATCGATAGGACACATAGACCAAACTCTAGGTAAAAAAAATGGTCGCCTACTTAGGATATGCCTTATGTTGTCATCCAAGTCCTTAATGGTAGAGACTATCTCTTGCATGATATGAACGAAAAGGTTTCCAAGGCTCCAATCAACGAACAATTTTTAAAAACCTACTATCCTTCCTTATGGGAGATAGTGTAAGAAGAGGCTAAGTAACATGAAGAGACCAAAAAATGCCCTATCGCTGATTACAAAATAAATAAAAAATAATTTTAATTATTACAAGAAAATGGCCTTAAGTCACCAGCCTTTCAGAAATTAGGTACAAAAAGGGAACCATGCACAATAAAAAAAAGTTTGGCCAATCGAGTAATTCAGTTATAAGCCACTTGATTTCCTGAAACTTCTTGAAAACAGACTCCTTAGCCTTCTTATCCAATGTCTGCTCGCTGATCCATAACGGACACTCGGCCATGGAATGGTGAAGGAAGCCTATCACCTCGTTAAGATGGTGGCCGACTATTTCAACCTTATTTTTGGGTTCCTTCTCGCGAGTGCTACTTTCTTGTAAGTGAGTCTGATAGAGTTCAATCTAAGAGTTGATGAAGGCCATAGGATCTTGAGAGTCTTGTCGATCTTGTTTGGGATATAGGCACGTAGCCTCAAAGAGATCGACGGCTAGATCATTGTGTTGGGCTTTGAGTGATTGCAACATTGCCTTGTTGAATTGATGTTGACGAGCCCAATACATCAGACCCTTCCAAGCAGCATCGTAGTGGGTCCAGAGAGTCTTGGATTATGCATGAATAACCAACTGCTCCCTCAATAGGCCAGTGCATTGTTGTAATTCCAAGTCAGACTTGGAATTAACATATCTAAGACGTTGTAATTTTATTAGAACCTCTAAGAGTTCCCGAAGAGGTTCATCAGTCTTAGATGCCTTAGTGGCATCTCTAGTGAAGGGATAAATGTTATGAGGATAGAGGACTTGGAACAGGATTTGATTCCTTCGATGAGGATTTTCTTCAAAAGGGTCGGTTATTACAAGTAAAAGATTACAAAAGCAATGGATTTCAAAGTTTATAAATTGGATAGAAGTAGAAGCGCAATACAAATCCAGGGAGAAGTGATGTTTTTATAAGTATTATTAAGAGTAATTAATGCATGTGTTGGATAAGGTGTGGTGGTTGGAATGACTGAGTCAAGCGATGTGGGGCTGGTTCGATTCCTAGAAGGTCGAAATGTGTGGCCGCAATAAATGTGGGTTCCTTGAAAAGCGATGCACGAATCCCTATCCATATCGATCTAGTCAACAAATAGTTATAGCTAAAAGGAGAAAATAAACTAAGTATTGGGTAGTCAAGCCTGGAGGAGAAAATTGATCAATCTAATAGAGTGAGAATTGTCATCGATCGAGTCAACGTCATTTCTTTGCATATGGTTGGTTAGTGAGATAACCATCCAACGAATCTGATAGTCCAGATCCTTTTCTAGTTCATTTTTATTATATGTGTAGCTAAAGGTTTTGGTCGGCTGAACATCACGAATATCTTGAGTAATGACAGATTATAGTAATGAAGCCATTATTCCATATTCTGGAATGTCGATTCAATGTTAATGAAAATCATGTCATTCAATATTGAGGAATAACATAGATCATGGTGAACACCCAAACAACATGAAAATGAAAAAAAATATAAAGTTTATTGAAAGGAAGCAGACCATCGACTGCATTACAAAACAAAAAAGGGAAGTAAAGCAAGAACATAATGCGATCGAGTAGTGGAGGTGTTTAGGCATGTTTTACCTTTATTTCCTCGAATTCCTCGAGGAGATGCAGTTTTTCAGTCTCAACATCCTCTTGTTGTAACTTTCAGTTAGCCCCCTCTTCCATGAAGATGGGTAAGAAGTGCAGGAGTTGGTCAACATGATTGTCATTTGAGGAAACCCTATCCTCAACATCCAGCAAGGCTCACACGCGACTGAGCCTGGTAGTTAGCGATCTGGGAATTAATTTTAGTAAGGAGATCCTCTAAAACAATAGGATACTTAGCAACATAAGAATGTTCGTTCTCCTTGATGTCTTCCAGAAGTTCAACGTGTTGTGCCTGCAACACTCGGAGTAAGTTACGGTTGAATAGGTGAATCTAATTCCTCCACAGTTCATTGTTCCATGCCTATTCATAAGCATCACTAATAGGCTAAGAGTCTTCATGTGTAGCAGCTTTCTGTCTTAGGTACTAGAAGATCTTTTCAGACTCGAATATGAGTTGAAAATATTGGTTAGTTGTCGAGATAGTATAGTTTCTCCAGCACTTTCATGATTTCTTTGAGTGTGAGATCTAAATTAGAAGCTTCGAAGGCTTCTCTAAGGAAAAAATTGGTTTCAAACAACAAGGATTGTCTATAAACCACAAGGCCCCAATCAAGGATATCTTTCAAATAGATTAAAGCACTACAAGGAAAGAGGGGGAGATTTGGTTAGAGGCCATGTCTGCAAAGTAAAGGAAGTTTCAGAGATTTCTTGGGTTTCAGTGTAAGTTCTGAAAGTGCCCTGGTTTGTCAATTAGCGTGAGCGTTGAGTCAGCTAAACAGAGAAGCTCCATAGGAAGATTGATTAAGCGTCTACCTCAACTGGATGTGTGCCCGAACTGGATACAGGTAAATCTTACCTCACATCCCATGTTCCAAAACACCAGGTAATTAAAACCCTTAAAATTGAACATAACATCTTAGGATTTTTGGGCTAGAAATTTTTTTTCAAAAATAGGAAAATCTTTAAATTTTCTACCTTTGTCGATTTATCGACAAGTGGTTTGATAAAATCGAACATTGTTGTCAATGTCCTCGAAGCTGACTCGATCTTATCAAAATGAGGACCAAAGATGTCCAGCAACCACAATGATATCTGGACTGAATTATTGATGGATCGATGGACTCATCAATATCATCGATGTTAGAATCTCGAGTCCATCGAGCCGACTCGATATCATCAACATCTGGTCTATTGTGTCCAAAGAACTGCTAAGGCAAAATCATATAATCCCAGATATATCGAAGATCTCCTCGATATACTCTGAATTCAAATCTTAAAGATATCAGGAGCCCTTCGATGATATTGGATTAGGACACATTTATCCAATAAGTTTTTCAGGTTATTTTTCTCGGATCGAGGGTCACTTTATAAAATCAATATTCAAATATCAATCATATCGAGGCATGGTCGATGTCATCGAAAGTGGATAAAAACTGTCCAGCAATCTTATAAGAAAATTCCTTGGAATTATCGATGAATCGACACTGGCCTTGATATCATCGATATTCAAATTTTGATGATATCGAGTGATGCTCGATCATATCATATACCTAAAATATTTTAAAGGCAAGTGCTCTCACATTTTCAAATGTCGAGGAATCGAACCTCGTGTCGATGAAATCGGAGTTTGAAATCCGAAGACTTCGATGCCCGTTCGATTTTCTCGACCAGTTGGTAAAAGGTTTTCAAAAAGCATTTGACAGTTGAGTTTGTGTCATCGAGCGGCCAGTCGATGCTATTGAGAGTATACGCTCTCTGATATCGACTCTTCTCGATGATATCTAACTTTGTCAAAAATGTGACCATTTTATATCCGTTAGAACCTTTTGCCTATTTAATGAGAGCTTGGCCAAAGTTGTTTGTAGAGAAATAAAGAGTGCTTTTGTGTGTTTAACCCTAGATCATATACCTTAAGCCTTTTCTCTCATGGGAGTTCATCTTCCAATCCACCCTCATCATTAGCATTCAATAGAGTGGATTGAGGAATAAACTTTCACATTCAAGGATCCTGCAGCTACCAGCTTAATGGCAGATCATTAAGCTGAGATGCTTTGAATGCATACATGATTGGAATCACTATATCTCATTTATTGGTAAACATTTAATAGAGTAGGATTCCATCATAACCTTAACCCAACCTGTCGCCATGTATTGGTATATCTTCTGAGTTGCGGTTCAAGGGAGCTAAAGATTCTTCGTCCTTAAAGGAGGAGATCTTCATCAACACGTTGAAAGGGACTCATCCACTTATTTGTAAGTTATTAGAGTCCAGAGGACCCTTGTAATCATTCCTTCTGTAGGATTGGGTCTAAGGTATTTCTCACCCCTTGCAAGTCCTCATAGGAGGCCTCCGACGGGAGCGTATGTGGTGGATGCTTTGTGTTGACCCTTGCTCTGTGGAGAGCATAAACTCTTAGGTCTTTGTGTAGGTCCTTGACCTGTGTGGTCTAAAACTCAGGTGCTTTGTGTTGACCCTTACTCTGTGGAGAGCATAAACACTTAGGTCCTTGTGTAGGTCCTTGACCTGTGTGGTCTAAAACTCGGGTGCTTTGTGTTGACCCTTGCTCATGGGAGCATAAAGTGATTTGAGGTGAACCTGATTTAAGACTTTCGGTTTGACGTGAACTTGTTGTGAAACCTCTGTTGAGGTTCCTTGTGTGGATCCTTGGCCTGTATGGCCTAAAACTTGGGTGCTGTGTGTTGACTCTTACTCCTGCGTGGGGCATAAACTGTGTCGTGTAGACACGTTGTGTCAACCTAAGTGTAGGTTGTACTGGTTAGAGGCGAACCTGATTTAAAACCTCCAGTTTGAGGCGAACCTATTGTGAAACCTCTTTTAGTGAGATCCGGTACACTCGAGGGTTGAGTGTGTCCGCCAGAAGTAGAGTAGACAAGTAGTCAAACCACTATAAAAATAACTGTGTTTGAGATTGCTATTGTCTTCTATTGTTTATGTGATTTCCTTAAATACTTTCATACTTAATTATCTGAGATCACACCTCACACACATAGTCACATCTATCATAAACTGATTTGCATCTTGTTTATGTCTCCAATAGTTTTATGATTGGTTCCTCTATTAGGCTTGGAAGTCATTAGAGTTACTCTGAAGAAATCCTGATGCATGCATATTTTCTTAGGATAAGAATGATAGGATTTTAAATTGTCATAAAATATTAGAAAGTTTTATTCACCCCCCTCTAGGACATATTGGCATATTCCTACTTCAACTAAAGCGGTCATTACCTCAATTTCAAGTTCAAAATAGGGTGGTTTAAATATGTAATTATGGATCCTAAGTTCTATGCATCATGGGCATTTATAGCATGTAAAGACGCTTTGTGTTCCTAGAAAAATAGGAACTCGTATCTGCCATGGCAATTATTTCGGTAAGTTATGCACAAATCCTTATTCCCCACATGACATGTCACTAATTAGTTATTCGAATTGTGAAATGAGAAAAAAATGCTAAGTAAAGACAACCGATGACAAAAGACAACTTGATAGTCATTTCGATTAATCAATAAAAGGATGCAAGAAGAAAGAAAGTTACAACTCAAAAGTGAAAAAAAATTGGATCGCAGCTTTCATTTTTTATTGTCACTCCTTTTTTGACAAGGCGACCTTCTGCTTCTATTTGAGCTTTAGTAGATGCAGTCAGGTCCCTAACTGCTTTCCTTTTTCAGTCGTGTTCTGCACTCTCCTCTTCAAAATTTATCTAAAACATCATCAGTTGTACTTTTAGAAAAATATTTTGTACGATCATGTTTTTCAACTTGGCCTCTAAGTTCTTCAGTTTCGTATGATTGGACAATGAGTTTCTCAGAAATATTACTAGCTATAGCTACTTAGGATGTTGCTGTTACGTGCTCAGATTCAAGGAGCTCGATTGTGGCATGGAGATCATAATTTTCTCTGATTAAATCCAGGAAATCCCTAATCGTTGGTAGCTTGGCTAAGTGGTTTTGATCCGATTGAGAGAAAACTTGATATTGATCGATAAGCTCGGTAAGTTTCTCAATTGTTTCAATTGATGCAGTCTTTAATACCCCCGAGTGTACAAGGGTTTGGATTTCTTCCTTAAGATATTGTAACTCGGTGGAAGGTAGAGGAGACTTGCCCATAATGACATCGATGATAAAAGCTTGTCGAAGGCAAGAGACAAAGCATCTTCGGTTATCGTGGTAGAAGTTGAGGCATCGTCATTCGGCATTAGCATTGATGTTGGAATTCATGTCGAGGGAGGAAGAGAGATACCGGTCACTGAGACCTCCTCCATTACTTAGTTAGAGATGATGACCTTGTACGCTACGCTCAATTGGAGTGGTTCTTCAATTTCTTCAGGCAGAGGTTCCATGGTTGAGGGAAGGTGCTGAGCAGACAGAAGAGTGGAGCGAGAGGATGATCCTCTTCTGGAGCTCTGGGGAGTTACAGTTAAGGAGTGCTCATCTTTTTCTTCTTCTTCATCTCCTTGGTTGACAATGATGGTGGGCATCTGGGGACAATTAACCATGTACTTAGACTCCGTATTGCCATTCGTATTCTCTAAAGAAAGAAGAAAATGAAGGGCTTCATTGCTTATTGTCCCTTCAAAGTCAACAACTTGTATTTCAGTTGTTTCGGTGATATTGGTCACAGGTTGGACTTATTGAAGCAATTACTCCTCAACGATTTTCTTCTCTAGCTTGTTGGGGAAGGCAAGATCAGTTTCTGGTACTAAAACTAATCCTGTGGAGGAATCCTTTCAGGAGCACTGGTTAGACCGATACCTGAGCAATTGAAGAACACAAAGGTATGTGATTTCAACCCCCTATCAGGAAGATGGAAGCTTGAAGAAATTCAGGATATCATCATGCCACTGCCATGCATTCTATTTCTTCCTCAGGAGTGGGGCTATCAAATAAAAAGGATCAGTTCATCTGAGACTTAACATCTAAAGGGTCCTTCTCTCTAAAATCTTCCTGGAACATCATTATAGATCACAGTCCGAAGCGTCCCTGGTCCAAGTGGATATGGAACAAATACATTCCCACAAAGTTAGCAGTATTTTGCTGGAGAACTACTCAGGCTGTTGTTCCTATTGACTCAACACTGTAACATTGTGGCATTCCCCTGGCCTTGGCATGCGAGTGCTGCAGGCTTCAAAACCAAGCCAGTGTGCCACTCATCAGTTGGTTAGGAACCCACTCGACTTCTTCTTCCATTCAGCATGGCCAGTGATCTACAACAACCCAATAGAACAGAGGGCTGCACTGTGGCAGCGCTCAGTTGCACCATCCACAGGGGGAAATTGAGACGCTAGACCATCTCTTCAGCACCGATGGGACAACTATTCAGGTTCGGGACTATTTCAACTCACTTTTTGACATTCCAGTGATCAACAACCCTTCCATTCTTCAACGGATTAACCACTGGACTGCAGCAGCCAGTGACAGTTCCAAAATCAAAATGCTCACTGGGTTTTTACCTTGTTTTCTTATCTAGGAGTTGTGGTTGAGTCGTAATGTAACGTGCCATGAGGGCCGGAGTATGTCCACAACTACCATCATTTTCAAAGTTAGTCAATGGCTACGTGAGATTGGTAATTTGATTTAAATGTCGGATAGAAGTTCCATGTCTGATTCCAGATTTTATGGATCCACCCCGCCCTCGATATCCCAGCTTCTAGACCGTACATAGTGAGATGGGCTCATCCTCCCCAACAATGGTTGAAACTAAATACTGATGGCTCTTTGAGAGGTAACCTGGGAGAGAGCGGTGGTGGAGGTGTGTGTCGTGATCATTGTGGTCAACTAGTTTTTTCTTTTCACAGATATTATGGTTCTTCCACCAATAATAGCGCCGAAGCCCGAGCCATGCTAGACGGGATTAACATATGCTCAACTCTGGGGCTTGTGAATATTATTGTTGAAACTAATTAAAAAATCATTGTGGATGCTTTGGTGGACCCTGACTCGCCCATCCTATAGAATTTATGGTACTATTTGGGGATCATTAAGGACAAGATTCGAAGCCTAAATCTAGTAATCAATCACACCTTTAGAGAAGGTAACTTGGTGGTAGATGCTTTATCTATGTTGCTAGTGAGTGTTGCCCAGATAGGACCTACTCGCGCCGATCACAACTTTTGAGGTTAATCAGAGGTGCCCTTCTTTTAGATAACACAAGAATTGGAGCCATTAGATGTCAGGAATCGAGGTCCTAGTTCCTTTTGCTTTTGTTCCTCTTGTAGAGTCTTTCGTCCATTTTCTATCACATGATAGGTGAGGTTGCAATTCTTTTTTTTGTTGGACCCACCCAAATGGCTATAAATATCGATGATCAATGGAACCGTGGCTATCACCATTTTTATAATTTTAAAAAAAATGATTTTCTTCTCTGCAACCAATACTTCCCGAGTAACTACAAAAATGACAGAATTAGTAAAAAGATGATATGAAGGACTTAAAATGGGTGTGAAAATGAAAGTAGCTTCCACCTAAATTTGAATGGACGACAAGAGTGATGAATCAACTGTCCACAGGTTGAAGATTTCTTATGATTGTCCCCATCACTTAAGTAAAAGTTGGAAATGGTGGCGAATTAGGGTAATATAGAGTGATGTACTTCTCATCGAAGGCAAGGTTATAATTATTTAATCTTTCCCTATCCTGCCACAATTTATTCCAATATTTATTATAGTCAGCGTCTTGGTACGTTTAAAGGTTTCTTCGATTTCTTTAGAATAGTCTTCAACAGAGAGCCTTGGCTAATATTTAGTTTTGAAATATTTCTCAAAGAAAGATACAGTCACAACCGAGGAAGTACCTAATTGTCATTGTCATCTGGTTAAGATCGGCAACAGTTGACTCATTGATGTTTGTGTGGAGTCGAACCGATGTGGGTGAATACTAGAATAGGGGATTGTGGAGCTAGACCGAGAGAGCTTCTAGATTAAGGATCCTCATGGGAGATGATGGAGATGGTTGAGGCGGTGAAGATCTAGGGAGAATAGGTCATTTCACCATAACTTATTGACGCTTCAGTTGCGGAGTTGTCTCGTTCACTGGAGATAGCGGGATAGTGATGGCAGCCAATATTCTTTGACTTATTTACCTTTTGGGCGAAAGTCATCGCCAATTGAGTTACTACTCTTATATTTCCTTGTGGCTCCATAGAGGAAAAGAGTTGAGTAATAATGAGCTAGGGAGATTTATTTGTAACACCCTGAAAATCGGGGGTCGTGTATAAACCTGACTCCCGAGTTCCAGACCATCACTTATGCAACAAATATGATTATGATTCAATGTTGACTGAGTTAGAGCATTCATATGAGTAAGATTATACCAAAACTGCAATTCATACTTCAGATCCAGTGATAAAACACAAGCGGAAGACTGAAAGATATATATATCACCGTATAAAAATAAAATAATCTCAAACTGTCTCCAAAGTATGAATACATCTCTGAGTCTCATATACATGTAATAAACAAAAATCAAAATGTCATAAGGTCCAACTATGAAGTCCCGTCAATCCAGGCCACTTATGCAAAGCCGTCAGTGAACTGCATATACGAGAACTCATCCTGGTCCTCGTCGTAGTCTGGCTCTACATCCTGAATCACATGCATCTAAGACAGGGTCTGGTGGGTGTTGCAAATACCATCCCGTAACGTGAGAGTGAGTGATCAACTCAGTAGGATAATAGAGCAAAGATTAGCATGTTCTCAAATCAGTCACGTGATAATAGTAAAGCAATAAATCAAACATTCCTAGATACTGTTATTAATGTATGCATGAAATGGCATGATGGATGCCCTCACCAACATACTCCCTCATCCAGCACCATCTGCGTCCGCTGCATGCTTTCTTCTCACAGTGCTCCACATCTTCCAGGCACATGCAGTGCGATATGGATATGATTACCAAGTTGTTATCAGTCCATTCATACAGCAGTATTGGGAAACTAAGGTACTTCCCTTATATCAATCCCAACACAGATCCTGTCTAGGGTCGTCACTCCTAGAAATCTCATACGATGTTATATTTGTAGGTCGTTGCAAGGGCTGTCAGGGCTGTTGCACGCACTCGTTGCACCGCTCCCCCATCACCTTATCAATACAGGCGTAATGTACTCTCATTGCTACGGAAGGGTCGTCGCCTCCCGTAGACTCAGAATACGCTCACGGTCACTACAAAGGGCTCATCACCAATCAGTGTAGGCCGACAACTCGAATGTAGTGTCCCATACCACCATAATCGGTTCACGAGTCATAGGTGCTCACTGGTCACTACGGGGAGGTTTGTGGCCCTAGCGTAGGCCGACAGCTCCACCACGGTGTCCCATACCACCATGCCTGGTTCATGAGTCTTTATGGATCAAGGTACCATGGTTAACAGGTTTTCCAATGTTAAGTTCAATACCCTAGGTTCAAGCAGTTGTGACTCATACATGGTGAACATACGATGGCTAATCAGGTTACTTGACGGGCTCGACTAGTACGAGCGCATCTCAAGTTGAACGACATGAAGTGCGTGAAACACTTCGTGTGGCCTAACCACTGCCGTCAACTTAAAACACGACTCGCGTTCATCGACACGTCCTTCGTAGCAAAAAGAAGTCAACCACGAATTTGATCATTTACTGACTGCCTGGACTAGGACATAGTCCCAAACATTTATGAATCAGCATCGGTAAACATATGAGAGTAATAGAAATGCAATGCAACAATACAAGCATGTGGTCACATGTTATAACATACAACTTAAGCAATTCATCCAACACATGCATTTCATACATATAGTGAAATCTATACATTTAGCCAACATGGTGAAAATCATATACATCAGCATATTACTTGAGAATTCAATCTCAACACTCATTCACAACTCCATTTACTCAATACATACTAGTACAAACATTTATACAAACACTTAGTCTACACACTTTAGTCTACACAGCGTATGTCGACCCAAAGTACGTATTAGGGCGAATCTCTTCACAAAACCAATCATGCACGCCTTCCTAATATACTAACACGACAAGAAGCCATGACAAACAGTTCAGCAAAATATGGATGCAAACAATATTTCCTACAATTGACTAAAATGCCCTAAATCTCATATTTCCCGTACGTTTACGAAACAGAAAATGGACAGCATGTTCTACATGTCAAACGGCGTTGCCGTCGATAATCTACTATTAAACGACATTGAAAGCTTTGAAATTAGTCAATCAAAGCGTCTAAAATCCGCACCTTTCGCTTCATATGTGTATCGTTTCGAACGGAACGAATACGCTTCGTCAACAGCGTCAATACGACCTAATGCACAAGTACATAAGCTACTTTGCTATTTGAATCAAAGAATTTCCCAAATCAACAAGTGGTTAGGGTTTTCCTTACCTAGAAGTGCGTTGGAATCACCGAGAAAGTGATTTGAACGCGATGCTTTAGCACGTGCAACAGCTAGTGCAAGTGGAAGGAAGATCTCTCCCACACTCACTCACAATCTCTCACTTTCTCTCTCTCTCTAGTTAGGGTTTCTAGCAAATTCGGATGGATGAGATATGTGAGGGTTTAAAGCCCTTATATAGCCCAAAACCTTCCCAAATTAGGCTTGGGAACAAGGTATACTTAAGTTATAACCAAAACGGGACTTTTTCGATCCAAAAGAGTGTTTCGGGAGGTCCCCTGGCTGAACGCGGTCGGACTTAAGCTCATGGTCACTGGATGTTGCTCACACCCAGTTTTCAGTCTGGTAGAGTTCGTAGATCGCACATGGCGGTCCAGTTTCAGTTCTGCGGTCATCGCACCTAGATCAGGTCTACAAGTCTCATGATATGAAAGAGAAATTTTTCCTGATCCGAGGGTGTTATTTGGCTGAATTCTGACGGTCAGAATGCTTAATAATAACGTGCTAAGTCACGTGCCAGATTTGAATTTAAATTTTCAAATCTAACCATTTTCTCACTCTCTTCACTCCAGGCTCAATGAAATAGCCTTTGAACGTCGGTTGGGCTTGATTTTCGAAATGATTGTCAAGTCCAGCTAAGCGGTCATAACGGTCTAAGATTGTAGGTATCGGACTTTCGACGCACGGTCTAGATCCAATAAAAAGTTTCAGAGAGTTCCTGAGAGCAAACGGGTTTAGAGTTTGATCTAAGGTTTTAGGATATTATAGTGTCATTGATTCTTCAAGTTTTGGGTCTTGTAAAACGTATTTAAAGTGTTCAGGGACAATTTCACAACTACTCTAGCGTTACGCTAGCTAACTTACGCTTATTTTCTAAAGGAATTAATCCTAAGTGATTTCCGGTCGAGTTAGTACTCGAATCTCAGTACGGATTTTTTCAAGGCGTTACAATCTACCCCCCTTAACAAAAAATTTCATCCTCAAAATTTGTACCTTTTCGTACTTCTCAAGAAGCTATGGGTAGTTCTTTCTTATCTCGGCTTCTGTCTCCTAGGTAGCCTCTTCCTCAGAATGATGCGTCCACAACACCTTCACAAGGGGGATCACCTTGCTACGCGGTACCTGCTCCTTCCTGTTTAGTATACGAGTCGGTCGCAGTATATATGTAACATCCTCTCCTAACTGCACCTGCTCCCATCTGATGATATGGGAAGGATCAGAAACGTATTTCTTCAGCATAGAAACATGAAATACATTGTGAACGCTCACGAGAGGCATAGGCAAAGCCAGACGATAAGCCACTACACCCACACGATTGAGAATCTGAAATGGTCCAATGAATCGCGGTGCCAGCTTCCCCCTCTTGCCGAACCGAAGGACTCCCTTCATAGAGGAAACTCGTAAAAATACATGATCTCCAACCGTGAACTCTAGCGGGCACCGTCTCGTATCAGCATAACTCTTCTGTCTACTCTGCGCTATGAGAAGCCGGCGTCTAATAATATCAATCTTTTCCAACGTCTCCTGCACTAACTCTGGGCCAATCAATCTACGCTCACCAACCTCTGCTCAGTATTGCGGTGCTCGACAGGGTCGCCCATACAATGCCTCATAAGGTGCCATACTGATACTCGCCTGGAAACTGTTGTTGTACGCGAACTCCGCATATGCAAGATAATCATCCCAACTGTCTTTGAAGTCCAATGCCCAAGCCCACAACATGTCCTCTAGAATCTAGTTCACCAGCTCTGTGTGTCCATCTGTCTATGGGTGGAAGGCAGTACTGAACTTCAACTTCACACCCATAGCCTCCTGAATGTGAGTCCAGAAAATAGAAGTGAAACGCGTGTCTCTGTCCGACACGATCTCCAACGGAACTCCATGCAGACGCACGATCTCTCTGATATAAAGTCTAGCCAGATCGTCTGTAGAGTTCGTAACTCTGATCGGTAGGAAGTGCGCCGACTTCGTCAGACGGTAGACGATCACCCAAATAGAATCATGTCCCTTCCTCGTCTTCGGAAGCCCTGAGATAAAATCCATGAAAATGAAGTCTCACTTCCACTCAGCTATAGGCATAGGCTGAAGGAGTCCAGGTGGTCGGCGATGCTCTGCCTTCACCTGCTGGCAAGTGAGACAACGGGACACGAACTCTGCGATGTGAGTCTTTATACCTTCCCACCAATACGTCCTCTTCATGTCGCGATACATCTTTGTGCTGCCCGGATGCATCGCAAGTCTGGTACAGTGCGCAGCCTCGAGAATCCCTCGTCTCAAGTCGGGAATGTCTGGGACGCATAGGCGGCCACGATAACGTAAGCCCCCATCCGTGCCAATTCGCCACTCGGCGTCTGCATCATCACTGGCCTGCTCTCGAAGCTCAGTCAGACGCGCATCATCCCCCTGCACCGCAATGACTCTATCATCGATCTGAGATCGCACCTGCACATGTTCGATAAACTCATACGGCTCCTCCACAGTGAGTTTCTGCTCAAAGTCTCGCAAAAACTCAACCATGTCCCACTCAGCAACCATCAGCGGAGTCGCAAACTCTATCGCCTTCTTGCGGCTCAACGCGTCAGCCACAAGGTTCGCCTTCCCAGGATGGTAGGAGACTTCGAACTTGAAGTCCTTCAAAGTCTCCATCCATCGCCTCTGCCTCATATTCAAGTCTCGCTGCGTGAATATATACTTGAGGCTCTTGTGGTCTCAAAAGAGCTCGAACTCCTCTCCATAGAGGTAATGTCTCCAGAGCTTCAATGCGAATATGACGGCTGCCAACTCCAGGTCGTGTGTAGGGTAATTCTCCTCGTGCTTCCTTAATTGTCTCGAGGCTTACGAAATTACCTTGTCCTTCTGCATAAGGACACAACTCAGACCAACGCTAGATGCGTCAGTATATATCGTGTATCTAACCCCTTGCTCTGGCAATACTAGCACAGGGGCGGACGTAAGCCTGTCCTTCAGCTCCTGAAAAGCTGACTCCGCCTTATCATTCCAGGCGAACTTCACATCCTTCCGTGTCAACTGAGATAAAGGTCTGACGATCTTCAAGAAATCTCGAATGAAACGTCTATAATAGACAGCCAGACCCAAGAAACTCCTCACCTCAGTGACAAACCAGGCTGCTCCCAGTCCTGAACTGCAGCTACCTTAGACAGGTCAACTGTCATCCCATCCTTAGACACTACGTGTCCCACGAACTTCACTTCCTGCTTCCAGAAGTCGCACTTCTTGTACTGTGCGAACAACTGATGTCATTTGAGTGTATCCAAGACCAAGCGCAAGTGCTCCTCAGCTACTCTCGACTCCTGGAGTATGCCAAAATGTCTTCTATGAACACAATGATGAATCGATAGAGGAATGGTCGAAATACTCTATTCATTAGATCCATGAACACGGCTGGTGCGTTCGTGAGACCGAACGACATCACAAGGAACTTGTAGTGGCCAAAGCTAGTCCTGAATGCTGTCTTCTGCAAGTCCTCATCCCTGACGCCCAACTGATGATATCCTGACTGAAGATCAATCTTCGAGAAGTACTGCGCCCCTCTCAACTGATCAAATAAGTCATCGATCTTGGGTAAAGGGTATTTGTTCTTCACCGTGATCTGGTTCAGCCTGCGATAATCAACACACAATCGTATAGAACCATCCTTCTTCACGAACAGAACTGGTGCTCCCGAAGGAGACACACTCGGTCGAATGAAGCCAACCTCCAACAGATCATCAATCTGTTTCCTCAACTCCTCCATCTCATACGGTGCCATGCGATACGTCGGCAGTGAGACGGGCGTGGAACCAGGCACCAGATCGATAGTAAAATCAATCTCTCACTGAGGCGGCAAACCAGGGATCTTTCTGAACAGATCTTCAAAATCACGGACGGCTGGCATATGCTCAAGTGTCGGGGCATCAGCGTCCCGTAGTAAAGAAGCGTAGCTAAGTATGCGGAAGGAGAGATTTACCCGCACTGAAAATGTAAAAGGCGTGCCCTCTGGCTCGTATACCGTCACTACACAGGTCTCGCAGTCAATCTCGGCCCTCGCTGTAGTTAGCCAATCCATGCCAAGAATGACATCGAGATAAACGAGAGAAGGGTCAACGACAAGATCAATAGATATGGTCCTGCCTCCTAGATCCATCAAGCAACCCTCACACATCAGGGTGGCATTAGAAAAATCCCCGTGAACCGAAAGGACTCGCACTCCATCCATCCGAATAGTTTGTAACCCAAGGCGCCTGACTATGGAATGCGATATCAATGACATCGTGGATCCAGTATCCACCATCACAAGTATGGGAGTACCTCCAATATGGGCGGTGACCTCAAAGGACAAGGGCTAAGTAGTCTCTGTCTTGGCTGCCTCTGCTGTCAAGGTGTGTATCCAAGCCTGCTGTGGCCGGTTCGGCTGCGGTACCATGGGCCGTAGAGGCGGCCAGAACTGAGATGCGGGAGGTTTGAAGGAAGGATGTGCAGGAACTGACCGTAGAGGCGGAGCAGATAATGCCTGGGGGCGTGAACGGTCAATCTTTTATGGCGGCGAGAACCCGCTATCCCGCATCCGAGCGAAACAACTCCCTACTGCATGACCCGGTCTGCCGCAATAAGTACATGAGACATCAGGGCGCCACAACGAGGGTACTGGCGCTGAAGCCCTAGGAGGAGGGTCGATGTGAGGCCTCTTGCCCGCAAAGGGCCTATCCTGCATGTCCGGTCGTGACCTAAGAGCAATAGGGCCACGAGATCGTGTAAGTCGATCCACATCCTACTCTGCCCGCATAGACATGTGAATCATCTCTGCGTAGGAGGGAATACTGACGTAACACATCTTCGACCGAATATCCGGTCACAAACCCTCAAAAAATTGACGTATGTGCATCTTCTCGTCTGCAAGTATCGTCGAGACGTATCTGCCCAACTCCGTAAACTGATGCTCATACTCTGTCACAGACATGCCTCCTTGCCTGAGGTGTAGAAACCCATTCTCCCGCTCGTGCCTGTAAGTTTGGGGATAGTATTTCTCATGGAAACGGAACTCGAACACTGCCCAAGACCAGATATAATCAGCAGCAACAGTCCGCAAGACGCTATCCCACCACAAGCTGGCCTCTCGTTCGAACATGAACGTAGCCAACTCTACCTGCTCGGACTCTAAGCAATGCAACATCCTCAGAATCTTTGACACACGGTCAAGCCAATACTAGGCCTCCTCGGGTCTGTGAGAACCCATAAAAGTAGGAGGCTGCAAGCGCTGGAATCGATCGAGTAAGCCCCGTGTATCAGCGGCATTCCCCGTAGGGTAAGCAGGAGGTGCAGGATGAGTCATGCCCTCATCCTGAGTCGAAGTACCGGCATCCTCAGCCGGATGCACAGGGGGTGCAGGTGGAGTCGCACTCTCACCCTGGGATAGAGCCCCTACTATCATAGTCAAGAGCTGCTGGTGCTGCTGATGCATTATGGCCATCAACTGCTCGAACCTATTAGGAGGTGGAGCGGGCTGTGGCACATACTGCGTCGAGGAAGACGCACGGTACTGCTCTCTGACAGGCGGTGTGAAAGGAGGTAGTACAGCTGTAGGACCTGTGGAAGGCTAAGACTCACGCGCAGTCTCAGGAATCGGGCCCACAGCAGGGTCCATATGAACATCAATCTGGAGAGGAACCTGATCCATAGGCTCTCCTAATGTAAGGCGTGCTGTACACCTCGTACCCTTAGGCGGCATTCCCTATATTCAAAATAGGATGCAACCTTGTCAGTCACAGCAATAGCACAAACACACCACCACTCAGTCATTCACATAACAAGCCAAAAACATTCCATGCATTTCATTTAATCAAAATTGTCACAATACAAGAGATATATCCTTACATGCATCATGACCAGAAACACATGGGAACTAAGCCAGTAAGCTACTATAGCAACATAAGCAAATTACTAGCCTTATCAGGCTTACACACAAAAAGCAGCAAATAACTAACTACAATGAACAACATCTGGATCTAGATCACTAGTCCGAGTCTGGGGATGGAGGAGGAGCACCCTTATCCTGCAAGCAACACAGGATCGCCTTCAAGGTGCGAGTCACCTTGCCAAATTTTCTCTTCATGACGGCCTTGGTATCCTCAACCTCAGCCCGAAGTTCCTAAACTTCCTATCGCAAGGCAACCTGACTCTCCTCAAGTCGTGCAATGTGAGCATCTCTAGTAGCCTGAGTCGCTGGAGGAGGGCTCTCATCAATATCCTAAGCCTCCTCTTCTTCTTCTCCCTGGGCTTCTTCCTTCATTTCTGCCCTAACTTCTTCTTCACTTGGATCCTCTTCGCCATCATAATCACCCTCGTTATCCTCATTAAGCTGAGCCTCACGCTGCCGAGGCCCGATCTTCATCTTGTCCATTGTAGTCTCATCGATGAAGTGGATCGGTACAGGCAACTCCGGCCCAAGTCTGTAAGCAAACTCAAGCGCGATCTTGCATATGAGCCGACCAAAAGGAAGTGACTTAGACGTTCTTCTCGACTTCGCTACGAGGACGATCTGTCGCAACACATAGGTGGCCATGCATACATTCTCTCCCTGGCCCACTTGATACAAGAAATCGACCATGAGACGCGTACATTCACAGCGGTTGGTCGACCTGGGATACACATTGTACGTGCAAATATGGTGCAGCAGGTGAAGATCATCCAACATATGGGACGCTAGGAGGCTATTGTTAGGCTGCCACGGAACCAAACCACCACATAGGAACCTGGTGTGGCGATCTCGCTCATGAACATTCTTCAGATTCATAGCACTTGGATGAACTTCACCAAGAGCACCTTCAGAATGCGAGCTATCAACCGAACATCGATCGTAGCCATCCGGTCTCTATCAAAGGGAATCCTAAACTTTAATGGCTCCAACGTAGGATCCCGGATACGAGCAAAAAAGGCACGAACGGTGCTCACGTTCGCACGAGAGCGGGCTTCAAAGAGTGGACCCCAATTGGCAGCTTTAATTCGCTCAAACAACAGAAATTCATCGAAGATCCGCTCCTCCACATGCGCTTCAAACAGGACCTTGCGATCTGAATAAGCGCCATGAGGCAACTCTGCTAACAGTACTCGCCCTACATGAGCCTGGGGATCCAAATACCACTTTGTGTGAAACTCACGAGCTGTACTTGGACCTGCGGCGGTGCTTGAGCTAGCGGTGCCATGCCTCGACTTTCTTGCTCGCTAAGGGCGACTAGGCCCAGCCTCATCCGCTACGGTCTTCCTCTTTCCCATGAGAGAGAGGATGTTGGAAAGGGAGAAAAAGGTCAAAATAGCCTCCACCAGAGCCATGGAAAAAGAGGAAAATGGAGAGAAACGGCTGCCCAAATGGATTGAAGCAAATCTAGGCGCTGTAGAGGGATGAATCAATCTCCCAAAGGCTAGATTCTCAAAGGGAAAAGAGAATCCACACGATTTCAGCCTTGAATGAAGGTTGCGGGAGCCTCAACGGATGAGATCGGAGAGAGAGAGAGAGCTATGAATAGCCATAAATGGGTGGGTAGGCATCGGTTTTGGCAGAAAAAGGGATTTGGAGTGGTTAGGCACCAAGTTTTGAGAGGGTAGCAGCAAGAACTCAAAAATAGAGGGCTTGGGAGGGGCTATTATGAAGGAAGTAGGGCATATAGGGGGTTTTAAGGTGCGAACTGCACATGGGAGGCATGCCCTACCCCATTTAGGGCATTCGCCCAACGCACAGCCCAAGTGGGGCCCACCGGTCGGCGATGCCATCGCCGGCCAACTTAAAATCCGGTGATGGAAACCCCCCCAGATCTGTTCCCCCTGTCCTGCAGGCCCCAAATGTACATGGGTCCCACCCTGGTTCATTGTATATTGGCCTAAATAGGCCCAAGACTTCGTTTGGAAAATTTTGGGGCCAATTTATAAACCAGAATGAGATTATGCATCATGTAGCATATAATTTTGGGGTAGGAGAAGCTAATACATCCAATTAACCCATTTTTTACAAGAGATTTCATAATTGGAATGTCAAAAAGTCCAATTCTTACCTATATTTACTATTTATAGTAAATTTTTATCGAAGCATGATTTTCTATCATCAACACATTAGGATTTATGCCTAGTGTGAAAAGACTTAAAAAAAATTTAAGAATGGGGTGGTACTAGGAAGGATTCTGAAGGAATTGGATGAAACGGAGTTTTTAAGCCCTGAGATTGAGTGTAAGGGTTGTGGTTGCCCCACAACCCAAGGACTTGCATTTTCGGGTTGGAATTCCTCCTGGAATCCTTCCAAACCTGCCAACTAACAACCTAAAGGCAATTTAGGTCGCTTCACACGACCTTAGATGTGTTATGGACTCGATTGAACGATCGATTTGAGTAAACTTCGCCTATTAGTAAAACTGCGATCCTATAAGTGTTTCTAGGTTCCTTTCGCACCCACCTAAGTCAAATGGGTGACAGCGTACGTCGCGTGTCCATAACCTAGGTCCAGTTTAATCTCATTCATGCTCTGATACCAACTTGTAACACCCTGAAAATTGGGGGTCATGTATAAACCCGACTCTCGAGTTCCAGACCATCACTTATGCAACAAATATGATTATGATTCAATGTTGACTGAGTTAGAGCATTCACATGAGTAAGATTATACCAAAACTGTAATTCATACTCCAGATCCAGTGATAAAATGCAAGCGGAAGACTAAAAGATATATATATCACCGTATAAAAATAAAATAATCTCAAACTGTCTTCAAAGTATGAATACATCTCTGAGTCTTATATACATGTAATAAATAAAAATCAAAATGTCATAAGGTCCAACTATGAAGTCCCACCAATTCAGGCCACCTATGCAAAGCCGTCAGCGAACTGCATATATGAGAACTCGTCCTGGTCCTCGTCGTAGTCTGGCTCTGCATCCTGAATCGCCGCATCACCTGCATCTAAGACAGGGTCTGGTGGGTGTTGCAAACACCATCCCGTAACGTGGGAGTGAGTGATCAACTCAGTGGGATAATAGAACAAAGATTAGTATGTTCTCAAATCAGTCACGCGATAATAGTAAAGCAATAAATCAAACATTCCTAGATACTGTTATTAATGTATGCATGACATGGCATGATGGATGCCCTCACCGACATACTCCATTTACTCAATATATACTAGTACAAACATTTATACAAACACTTAATCTACACACATTAGTCTACATAGCGTATGTTGACCCAAAGTGCGTATTAGGGCGAATCTCTTCGCCAAACTAATCATGCATGCCTTCCTAATATACTAACACGACAAGAAGTCATGGCAAACAGTTCAGCAAAATATGGATGCAAACAGTATTTCCTACAATTGACTAAAATGCCCTAAATCTCATATTTCCCGTACATTTACGAAACAGAAAACGAACAGCATGTTATACATGTCAAATGGCTTTGCCATCGATAATCTACTATTAAACGACATTGAAAGCTTTGAAATCAGTCAATCAAAGTGTCTAAAATCCGCACCTTTCGCTTCATATGTGTATCATTTCGAACGGAACGAATACGCTTTGTCAACAGCGTCAATACGACCTAATGCACAAGTACATAAGTTACTTTTCTATTTGAATCAAAGAATTTTCCAAATCAGCAAGTGGTTAGGGTTTTCCTTACCTAAAAGTTCGTTGGAATCACCGGGAAAGTGATTTGAACGCGATGCTTTAGCACGTGCAACAACTAGTGCAAGTGGCAGGAAGATCTCTCCCACACTCACTCATAATCTCTCACTTTCTCTCTCTCTCTAGCTAGAGTTTCTAAAAAATACAGATGGGTGAGATATGTGAGGATTTAAAGCCCTTATATAGGCTAAAACCTTCCCAAATTAGGCTTGGGAATAAGGTACACTTAAGTTATAACCAAAACGGGACTTTTCTGATCCAAAAGAGTGTTTCGGGAGGTCCCCTGGCCGAACGCGGTCTGAGTTAAGCTCATGGTCACTAGATGTTGCTCACACCCAGTTTTCAGTCCGGTAGAGTTTGTAAATTGCACGTGGCGGTCCAGTTTCAGTTCAGCGGTCATCGCACCTAGATCAGGTCTACAAGTCTCATGATATGAAAGAGAAATTTTTTCTGATCCGAGGGTGTAATTTAGCTGAATTCTGACGGTTAGAACGCTTAATAATAACGCGCCAAGTCACGTGCTAGATTTGGATTTAAATTTTCAAATCTAACCCTTTTCTCACTCTCTTCACTCCAGGCTCAATGAAATAGCCTCTAAATGTCGGTTGGGCTTGATTTTTGAAATGATTGTCAAGTCCAGATAAGCGGTCATAACGGTCTAAGATTATAGGTATCGGACTTTTGACACACGGTCTAGATCCAATACAAAGTTTCAGAGAGTTCCTGAGAGCAAACGGGTTTAGAGTTTGATCCAAGGTTTCAGGATATTATAACGTCATTGATTCTTCAAGTTTTGGGTCTTGTAGAACATATTTAAAGTGTTTAGGGACAATTTCACAGCTACTCTAGCGTTACGCTAGCTAACTTACGCTTATTTTCTAAAGGAATTAATCCTAAGTGATTTTCGGTCGAGTTAGTACTCGAATCTCAGTACGGATTTTTCCAAGGCGTTACATTATTAACAAGTCTTTTGTAGTGACTCTTCCACCAATCAGGGAAGGTATCCATCATCTGATGTTGGTTTAGATAGATGAGAAGATCAAGAGTCAAGCTGATTGACTGTAAGGTGGAATGAAGTGAGCAAAATAGTTTAATTTGATTAACGATAGGCCGAGAGAAAGGGGGTTGATTACGGATCATCTAGATGACTGGACAGGGAATGCATTATACAAGACTGAATTGACAAGTAAGGAAGTTTGGACTGTACTGCTTGATTCCAACCTTGGAAATATTTATCATGCTGTCATAGGGGAGATCCCTGTAAATGAAGTATATCTCTCCCAAGAAAGACACATCTGGTATCTTGTCTGGTTGTCTTCATTCTCATATTGGCCAGTGAACCATGCTGGATCGAACTTTCTAAGATGGAAAGGGTTGAAGGATCAACTGCATTTGCTTTTATTGCGAGGAAAGAATGAGGAGTCCATATAGCTGGAAAATGTATGGATCTCTTAAGAGGAATGAATAACGTGATGACCGTAAGAAGTAAAAACAACATCGAAATGAATGAAAAAATGTACAAGAAAAGAACCGACATATTCATATATCCACATCTAAAGAATCCATAATGTTCCTCCTCCCAGTACAGACCCTTGGTTGTAATCTAAAAAATACTTCTGTACAGTTGGCCAAGTACAAAAGGTGTTAGAGTGAGTTTTCGACCCTATGTGAGCACTTCAGCTAGTTAAACATATTCATTTATGATATGGAGAGCATTTACACTAAGTAAACATCAGCATATCTAGAGTAGTAAGAAGGCCGCATGTTCTTCATACTCGATCGGGCCTTCATATTTGTGGTACACTTGCATGAAGTGTAAATAGGCCTTGCCGGCCTTATTGGTAAAGTGTCTTGGTTCTTTTTTAGTGAAGCTAGGGAAGATTGCCTCGCCGAAGGGAAGGAGTCGAGTCAGAGCTGTAATGCCTAAGATTGTTGAACTTATAGGACCACATCCAAAGAAAAATGTATTGGTGGACGGATTCTAGTTAGATAAATATTCATATATAGACAGTTTGATGCATTTGTAAATGCCAGAATTCCTCCATATTGTTTCATATTGAGCAGCAACACGATCAAACTAGTTGTCCCATTCTAGTAGAGGTTTCAGCCAGGATTAGGGATTCTTCAGAGCATTAGATGGATTTGGGATAGATTTAGATTAAATCAATATTATTTCACCTAAACAGTTGAGGAATAAAGGGTCTATCATACTAATTTCTCTAGGTTTAACTCCATGAAAGAATGCAAGTCTCATACAATTATAGTCACTAATCGGTGATTTGAAGACTATTTCATTGAAACATTCCTTAAAGAGTGCGTCCAATATAATGAGTAAATCAACATGATCGAAAGAAAAAGCAGAAGACGATGACATATCCATTGTTAAGATCAGAGAGAGAAAAAATTATGATTCAAAAGAGGTATGATGGAGAATGAAGCGTGGAATGAGGATGGATCTTAAAAGCAATGTCTATATTGGCCGAGGATACAAAGCATTTATTAAGGCGTCATTAATTTATCATTTTGTACGATACGTGTACACGGATCGCAATGGGGTTATCTCTTATTTCAAAAAATGGTAATTAGAGCCGATGTGTGGGACTGCATTGGTTAGATTTGGTTACTATGGAGTTGTCATGTGTATCGAAGGATTGCTTCATTGATGAGGAGTCATATGTTTCTTTCACATTTTTGCAAAGGCGAAGTGACATTGGGGGCAATGTTCATCACTATTGTCGCCAATTCTAATGAAAGCCAATTAAAATAGGTTGCGATCATGATAAATTTATGTGGTGTGTTTAAAGATTTCGTGGGATATACGAAGAGGATTGTATGGTAATACAATTGGGATGCATCGAGTAATGACACGTCAACCACCATGTGATCGAGTGAAGAGTGATCGTGCTAAAGCGGTTACATGACAGATGTCAAGTTTAGAAGCAGAGGGTTAAGTGGTGTTGAAATGGTTATAGCAACTGTCAAAACGTAGAAAGGATCCAGATGATCGGGTTAAGGCTATAAATAATAAGAAAATTCAACAAAACAAATTGTCTCATACCAAGACAATCAAACCAAATCTATCTTTCAATTATCATTTCAATGATTTATCATTTACATTGCTTATTATAATCCTTTACTTTTCTCCAATCATTTACATTCCTGGGTGCAATCCTTTACTTTTAACTACTATTTATATTCATTGGTATAATCCATAGTAATAATCAAGTAGCTGTTAACCTTAATTGTTATTCCGTTTTATGCTCATACGTTGGATTTAGTTCAAGTAGAGTTCTTCATCTAGGAGAGTGTTTTGCACCTGTTCTCCGTGATCGACTATAAGAATTTCTTTTTCATTATTCTTTTATCTATATCAAAAAGTTATTTCGTACAGAAGGTAAAAGTATAATCCATTATCAGAGGACGAACCCTATCCTTTAACTATCGATTGATCGTTTTAACATTTTGTGTAAGTGGCTGAATGAGAACCGATCTTAATCGATCTTGGTCACATACTTTCTATCGGCTTATCTTGGTGTTTGGAGTCATAGTTGTTCAGTTTGAATTGAGCTACACATTTAATTTTGGCATACCCGCGTTCATCATGTGATTGAAACTTTAAATTGAACCACAATATACATAATCTATTTTTTTCCTAATTTGTTCTTATTTTCATAGTCATCCTATTTCAAATCCATGGATGGGATGGTTAGGATTTCCAGATAAAAGGGACTCTATGGAATCATAAGCAACCTACAATGAGATTCAATAAATAGATTTAACAAATTGTTGATTGGACCTAGTTTTGTGTAAACGATCGGACCATCCAAAGTAAAGGCTGATGATTAGATAGTTACAATTGTTACATTCGTGCGATATTTTGCACGGTAGCCCATAAAATCTATCTGCCCTAATGTACAGTTCTAGATCACCGGTTGGACTAATTGTTTAAGTGGACTGTAACTAGGAGCACCGTAACTTATATATATTGTTCAGATTCTCATTATCTTAATGCATCACGTTGGAATGGAAAGATGCACTACCTTTGATCTGACGAGGCCCACCATCTGTGGATCATGCCCAAAAATCTCCTGGATGGAATGATCTAGAAATTCGACGGGTGATCTAGAGATAGACGGCTGAGAAAAACTACGGGTGGTGGAGATTCATCGGACACAAAGACAAAAGATTGTATGGCTAGGATAACAAGTTTGGGAGATTTTTTGGACTTGGTACGATCTGGCAGGGGTGTGCATCAGACAACGGTCTAGATCACCAAATCACAACCACGCTTTCACAAAATCAAGACCCAAGTACACTATAAACATCTGAGTCACATGTTTGAGAAAAATGGGTATTAGAAAGAAATCGTTGAGTCTGTAATGAGTAGAACAGCACGCCATTTAGTCCATGTCATGGTCATTGTGGGCCCACCCGATGAATGAATCAGATGTCACAGACAGACATGTCAATTCACACGTGTGGCACGAAATGCCTCTTCAATCTCTCTAGCACGAATCACCCTTGGGTTTCTGAAATGGACGAGGAAAATGAGGTTTTTTTTGGGGAAAAGTCATTTCTAGAAAACGGTGAGAAACTAAAAGCCGTCTTCCTGAGTAGTTTTTTAATCAAGATTTTTCCTTGGCTGCTTTTTAGTCAAGATTTTCTTTAAAAAAATAAAAAATAAAAAATTCTTCATTTTCAAAAGTTGTTGTTCAAAAGAATGAAATTTGATTAATATTTTAAAGTTGTTGTTCAAAAGAATGAACTTTTGATTTATATTTTACTGGAAGACAACAAACGTGACATATATGCACGCGGAACATGAATTATGACACGTTATATTATCAAACATGATGTATTTGCATACGTGAAACATTAGTTTGTGCCAGATGTTTGAAGATGGATGATGGTAGATGTTGTATATGTTGTATATTAATATTTATAATGCATGTGAAGCGCTCAAAGATGAAGGGTGGACCATAAGTCAAATGAACTGGCCTGCTTCAAAGCTGGGATTTGTCCAAGCTGTGTTGGGTCATGGTCCTGCTTGGGTAAAAAAGATAGCTCATTTAAACTAATGGTTTGGGTTATATCAACCTGGCTTGACTTGCCCATATAGAATTAATTGTCCAGGCCAAATAATCTGACCCAAACTAATAATTTGGAACAAAAATATCTTTGCTATAGCTTTAATTCCCGTACTACATAGAAATTTTAACATTTTGTTTACCACTTGTATGCTAATAAATACCCTTGGCTTCATATATATTTTATTTTCTTTGATTAAAAGTTTAAAAAACTGATGAATGTTAAAGAATACAAGTTGGCTCATAGCTTCTAAATCCAAACTATTGATTTGTCGGACCCACTATGCATGGGCTATTTGCGTGTATATAGCAAATAGTTCTTTGTACCCATGAAAACTCGAAGAAGAGCCCGGAAACCTAATACGATCCATTATGATTAGTATATGGGTCGGGTTAGGGGTTGGTTTGTGTAGTTAAAAATGATGTATTAAATTTGAAAAGTTTTGAAAAAAGTTCGACTAGTTGAAGCATGTTTGATTTGAAGTCTAGTAATAATGTTTCTGAAATTTTCGAGGTCTTCGACTAGTCGAGGGACAGGCTCGACCAGTTGAAGGTTACAAATATGGTGCGTGAATTTTGTGCTGACTACATAAATTTGAGGCGGTTTTAGAGAGGTGCATAAGTAAAGTTTCCTAAACTATAAATAGGAGTCCCTATGGCCATTGTAAGGTGTGCTAAGGCTTTCTAAAAGGGTTCTAGGGTTATCAAATGGTGTAGCAAGGGTGAGATTCAAGGTTGTTCGAATCAAGTAAGTCCTCTTTCTCTTTGTAATTTCTATTTTCATAGTGAAGATCTGTCGCTCTATGCTGTGGTTTTTTTCGAAAGGGTTTTTCACGTTAAATTTTTGTGTTCTCTTGTGTTTGCTTGGTGCTCTTGAATTGTTATCCTAGATCCATATCTGCATGATTCTACAGCACAAATCCCAACAGGTTGAGCTAGACCTGACTACAATTAAATGGTGAGATGAGTTGGATTGGGTTGGGTTCGGGCTCTAAAAATTTTAGGCTGATAAGCTTGGTTCACTGGGTAATGGGTATTAAAGGGTACTAGGGCTACAACATTTTTAACTCATTAATTAAATGGGTCGAGCTCAGACTGACCCCAACCTAGACCAAACTTAACCCATTGCCAGGCTTACGTGGTATGTTTGTACATGTAGGGTGCTTGAAGATGAGGTGTACATGTCGCACATATGGCACATTGGATCATGTGGCACATTTTTCCACTTGATGATGGGTGGCTATACTCGTCACACCCTTAAGGGTGCTCTAAGATTGATTTGGAGTGAGAGCATTACTTCCAAGATATTTATAAAAACAAACAATGAAATATTATTATCATGGAAATTATAATTTAGAGCAAATTGAGAAATTAGGGAACCCCACACCCCTCTTTAATTTATATTAATAAACTAATAAGATGTGGTAGTCTACAGAACCACCTAATAAAATAATGTTTTTTTATTTTATTTTATTTTATTTTTATTTACTTTAACACTCCCCCTAAAGCTAGAGCATAAATATATGTCATGCCCAGCTTGGAACATAGAAAAAAATTGTGCACATGATGACGCCTTAGTAAAGATATCTAAATCTATGTTCTGGACTAAATATAAGTTTAGGTAAAATCTTTGGAAGTGATCTTTTCACAGATGAAATGACGGGCAATCTCAATGTCCTTAGTCCTCTCTTGTAAGACTGGATTATTTGTGATGTGGGACACCACTTGATTATCACAATAAAGCACCATAGCTAGGAGCACCTAAATATAGTTGGAGCTCCTATAATGACTTAAGCCATGATATTTCACAAACTGCATGACTATTTTGTCTTTTCACTAGAACGACACACCACATTCTACTTTTAGCTCTTGAAAGTGACCAAATTTCCTCCAATAAAAGTATAGTATCGTGTAGTAAATCGCCTATCCATTATGGAACCCACCTAGTCAGCATCAACAAATGCCTCCACCTGAAGATGATCGTTAGCCCGATATAAAATCCTCTGGCCATGTGCTTTCTTCAGATATTTGGGAATATTGAGAACTGTTGTTTTTGAAGTCTTAAATCATTCAGAAACAGGGTGGGATTTGTTTCATATTCTGATTGTGATTCTTCCAAAGGCTATATATTTGGGTGTAATTGGGATTGGGAAGTAATTCCAAGATTTTCTAATTCGTTGTAGGGGTATTAAGGGTGTAGCTTAGATTGATTCGAGTTTGTTCGAATCAGATAATCTCTCTACTTTTGTTATTTTCTACTTAAATAGTGATATCTATCACTTTATGCCACGATTTTTTCTCAAAAGGGTTTTCTCCATGTTAAAATTCGAAGTGTTTGCATTGTACGTATTGGATTACCCTACTTGATTCATCTTTGTGTGCTTCTGTGGTCCCCCAACAAGAATTACCTCCCAATGCAGAACTCTCAGTTAGTACATGTATCTATTCACAATGCTAACGGTGAATGGAATATCTGGTCAAGTAACCATAAGATATATCAACTTGCCCACCATCCTTCTATACCTACCTGAGTAATCAAATTGAGAGATTAGGGAACCCCACACCCCTCTCTTTAATTTATATTAATAGATTAATAGAATATGATAGTCCACATGACTACCAAACATAATAATTTTTTTACTTTAACAAAAATGACATTTTAATTTATATTTCACTGAATTAAAACAATCTTTTAAGGGAAAAAAGCCTCTTTTGTACTCCTACAAATGAGATGAACTC
Source organism: Magnolia kwangsiensis (assembly GCA_037074715.1). Lineage (NCBI taxonomy): Eukaryota > Viridiplantae > Streptophyta > Magnoliopsida > Magnoliales > Magnoliaceae > Magnolia > Magnolia kwangsiensis. The sequence goes on along the minus strand of CM073575.1, from coordinate 128,605,248 downwards.
ATGTTAGATTTCTTTCAAACAAACTATCAAGTATTGTAATTGAAAAGTGTGAATTGACTGGATGAGTTCTTTGGCCTAGTTAGGATTCTTACGTGCAATTTACATCATAGGCACGCTTTCTTTAAAAACCGAGTGTGTTACTTTTAGATATCTCTACTATATACAATGTGAGCATAGAAATTTTCTCTCGCAATTTATTTCATGAAACCTAAGAACCTTCAATATTGGTGGAACATGGAAGGAAATTAAATTAATGACAAGAGTAATTTAAAAATTCAAACATGTGGCTGCTTAATTAGTAGAAATGGTTCAGATTTTTTTCACAAAAAGTCACTCATTGGCTTAAATTTTACTCTAACCTCTACATGTAGCCTACACGTGTCCTTTGCTTATAGATTATATCATTTCCCTCCTAATATCTCTTCCTAATTTCTCTCCCGTTCTCAACATGCGTTGCATATGTTGTGACTCTTGTAAATATTTATTACATAATTTCATTTCAACCCACACATTTTAATGTTAAAATGCAAGCTGTCCAAATTGGGCCCATATGTTGAGATGGTACAAGCATCTTTATAATTGGTGCCACCGTAAATAAGATAAAGTCCCGTAGCAATGTTTTAGTGGTGATCATAATGTGTTACTTTTAAACACAAATGTTTACCATTGAAATGGTGTAAGATCCGACCTAAGTTCACATGTGTGCATGTGTGTGTGTGAGTATGCATTTAGTTCATTTTGGTCCCGCGGTCTTACTGGTCAAATCCAGGTGACCCACGACTCTCAGATAGTGTTTGCGGTCATCCTTAAGTCCGGTCACGTAAACCCGACTCGGATTGACCCAAGACCTATGCCATTTCGACCGCATCATCGCCGTAGTTCCTACGCCGTGTCTTGTGCATCCATCCGACGTATGGATCATAAGTTGTGTGCATCTCATTTATAGCCTTTGAGCATGATCATGTGGCCCACCTAGTGTGGAGGGCATATTTTTCAAGGTGGCCACCCTCTTTTGTACAAATTCCAACACACACTACCTATGCACTACCTAAACCCCCATATCCTACACCACCCACCACCCACACACTATCCATCCCTACCCCAAACCTAGAAGTCTATGAACTTTATTTATATCACCCTATTTTTCATGATGGGTTTTCCTATCCAAGAGAGAGAGCTCATGATTACTCTCTCTCTCTCTCTCTCTCTCTCTCTCTCTCTCTCTAGCAAATTTTCATACTCTCCCTCTCATTTCTCTCTGCTCTCTCTCTCTCTCTCCCTATCTCTCTTCTCTTCTTCTCCAGCAACATTTCCCCATATTTCTAGCTCCTTTTCACTCATAGATCCCCCCATCTAACCATTGAAATAAGATCTCAACATTAGATCCATGTACCTTGGAGCTTGAAGACCATCTTAGAGGTGTTTGCTTGAAAACTTTGTAGGTGGGTGTGCATGTACTTAGAACCTTACGATTTCTATTCCTTCCTCTTGTTTATCTTCTTCACCTCATATTGAAGTAAGTGGGGCCCACCAAATGATGGTGGAGGCCCCATGTCTTCTTGGATGTGACCATTGGCCCATCCTTTTGTGCATGCATTACTCATGGGTGGGGCCATTCCCCATGGACCCCACCATGATTTCTTTTCTTAGTTTGAAGGATTCATAAGTCATCTAAACCCTTGATCCTTGGTAGAGATGGCATCTCTACCATTGGATTTTGATTTGAAGATGCATGCATGGGTAGATCTTGTAATCCCATCAATATAGTGTAATGTGTGGTTTGTGATGAAGGGAAGGGCCTCAATGAGGCGGAGTCCTTTCCCTTGTGGCCGATTCTTACTCTTATTTTGTTGATCTATTATTCACAGATGTTTGTGGCCCACCTTGTGGCCTGGAAGTATCTAAACCATCCAAAGAGAGTAGATGTCCATGTCTGTCCACTCTATGAACATAGGTGTCTCATTTGCTCCTTTTTGGACACATGCAATGGATTTTATGGTATGAATTAGGTCTAGATATTTGTAGGCCCACTGAGGTGGACCATAACTCAAATTTCATGGAGAGATTTCCCCTTATTTTGGTTCCTATGCTCATTTTATTTCATGTGCATGCTGCTGTCCATAAATTTTCTGGACAGTTTCTGGTTTTTTTTGGGTTAGATTTTTGGACTGATTAGGGGATTGTGTCTGCCCATTTGATATACTTTTCTTAAATGTGGGGACCCCACATAAATCTACCCCAAATTTTACCTCCATCTGACCTTGATTAAGGTCTCAAATGAGTGGCCCAGTGGGGTGGGCAGTCTAGATTTTTTGGACTGTCCAACAACATGTATAGTTAGAAATCCATAAATATAAAATGGTTTTTATAATGGTGGGCCAGTTTTATGGACCCTCTCTTGTATTACACTTGCATGAGAGGTTAGAAATTTTTTCTAATTTTTGGAGAACTTGGACCCACCCCTTTGGGGTGTTCAAATTAGGGACAACACTACTTTAATTTTCTGTTATGCAGTCCAGAAATATAATCTGATAAAAGCCTTAATTCATAAATACTTTTTATGAAGGTGAGCCATATTTCTGGGTCCCACCTTGTTTTAGGCCTGATGAGCGACCTTGGGTCCAAATTTCAGGAATTTTGGAGGCCCAAAATCCACCCATTGGATGGCCCAAATTTAGCACATTTATATTCCAACAATATTCCACCCTAGATAGATTGTATTTTTAAAATTAATTAAAATACTTCTGGGTATTCTAAAATCATAAAATTTTATAGGGAAGTGGTCCACCCATTTTGGAATCCACCTACCAAATTTTAGGGCCAATGGACCCCTATGAACACCGCAACGAGGGCCGGACTAGCCCACCACGTTGGGACGTCCAGGTCTGTCCGATTTTCTGAATAGACTGTATTGTTTAGATTAATTAAAATACTTATAAATATCCAAAAATTCTAAAATTTTGTGGGAGTGTGGTACACATATGGAAGTGTCACCCTACAAAATTTCAGGCCCAATGGATATTTGAGATAATCATGGTGTGGCCGAGAGTGGCCCACTAGGCAGGGACTCCCATGCTGGGGTGTCCAACCTTTGCTAGCCCTCCAGCCTACCTTGTGGGCCCACCTAGATGTGTTGTATATCCCACCATATTGTGATGATCTTAGAAGAAATAATTTATACCTTTAGTCTCTTAAATGTTAAGATTAATAAATGCGCTTTTGAGGCCCACCACAGTTAAAGTCAATTGGGTCGGCTGAACTTTTTAGGCCCAATTGGGCTAGAACTTTCTAGGTAGGCCTGTTGAACTCTTGGTCCATTTTTACCATACTATTGTGTTGGGCTAGTGGGCCAGAATTACACAAGTAGATGGGCCCTTGGTTGCCCACCAAATTAACTTTATATTTGGGCCGGGTTGTAGGCCTAACTTACTTGACTAAAAGCATGACATTTACCCATTTGGTTTGAGTAATGGGCTGCCCACTAGGCCACCACAATATATGGGATTAGTGACCTTTATGTTGGGCCTTAACCTTTCCCATATGGGCCCATAGTAGAATATATGGGTTGGGCTATGTGTGTTTCCCTTAGACCCATGCTTTGGATAAGCCTTGGGCTGCCCTTTCTGAAGCCCAACATGAGTGTTTGTGGTATGATTATGGCTGCCCATTTCTTGTTTCTAATGTTGTTGGACCTTAGGCCTTGATTCGTGATCAATTAAAGATGAGCTATCTCTTGGGGACCAATTGTGGTTGGATGTCCACATTGGTAGCCCTAAGGTAGGCCCATGGGCTTCTATGGGTGGTTAAAGGCCCACTATAGACCCTTGTTAGGCCCGTTTCATGTATTTAGGCCTATATCAATGTCCTCCTTAGTCTCATGGGCTACCCTAGGTAAATGGGCTCCCACTTGAGGTTGTATTCCGTATGAGGAATTGGTTAAGTACTTAGACCCTTCACGGGTAGGTAGGGAGTTCATCTTCACCCCATTGGCACCCTTATTCATTTCACGACCCACTGTTATACACATCATATGTATGCTTGGTTGATGTATGATTGCTTATGGTTGTGCCATTGAGTAAGACATGTTGGTATCTCCCCAAGGGGTGGAGCTTTCTCCTCTGGAGCACGAAGGGTGCCTGGGATTGATGCATGGGTGAGCGTGTGATTCATGCATCTGGCATTGCATAGCATGTGGATATCTGTCCTTGCTTCATCAGGGCCTTGCCTCCATAGGGATATTCATGGATGGCTGTATGTGTGGACACTGAAAATATTAGTTGAGCATACCGGGTGCATAGGATACCCATGGGTGAAATTCTTAAAACTTCCATGGTACCAAGGATCTGCTCCAACGCCGTGACCGGGTGGAATACATGAGCGTACGAGGGCTTCATACCGTTAGGCCGCGACTCCCACTGTCGTGTAGTCGGTTGAATAGGGGTGTGGCCTTACCTGTCTAGTGTGTAGGGGGCATTGCTAGGCTGAGTCTGACCAGCTCGTAAATAGGTCGGCTACCGTCAAGCCTTGCTGGTGATTGGCTGTCCACAGGCGGGTAGTGAGGTCTTTACGCTCGTTTGACTGTGCGGGGTCTATAGAGAGGCATTCATTCAGCAGTGTAATGGACCCCGGTGATTTCCTTATGAATGGAAATATACTTGACTTATGGTTGGGATATGAGCACTAGCATTACTTGCATCGCATTAGCATTGGCTGTGTAAGCCCCTTCATGCATTGCCTTGGTATGGCGTCCAGTACTCATCGCATCGTATTCATGATAAGCCTTGGTAAGGCTAGTAATATTCTCATTGAGCATGTTTCCCTTCTTGCATCTCCTACTATTCTTCTGTGCACCATGTCACACACTTACACTACCCTCTAAGCTTCTATCAGCTTATGCATGATTGATGCGTGCAGGAGATTCTAGGCAAGTGTTGTATCAGCAAAGCGTGGAGTAGAGCTGAGCATTTGAGGACTCCAGTGTTGCTGACCTTTCTCTCTTTTCCTATTATCTCATGTATGTCCTTTTGGACCTTATGGATGATTCTAAAAGTTAAAATTTTTAGCAGATTTTGCGATATGTGCCTTTGTTCTTCTCAGATGTACTTCCTGTGATCTTGGTATGCTCGTATTGGAATGATTTTATTGTTATGAAATCCTCCTTGTAGGATCCCAGGATCGGAACCAGTCTTAGGAGCCGAGAACGGGGTACTACAGAGGTTGTTGGGCCAGAACCAGCCATCGGGTTCCTTATGAGTCCGGTTACCGTGTCTGGGGCGTGACAAATGGTAAGTCCAATAATTTATTTATTTATTTATTTCTTTAGTTAAGCTTTGTGGGTCCTTAGCGTACAAACTCAGCGGAATATAGTAAAAATACAATTTGATCATGAGCCTCATCTCAAGAATTTCTATTTTCAATAACATCAATTTTCTATTGTAATGACCTGTATTTTTTAATCGTATTTAACGTGAATAAATATGCAAGTATTATTGGAGTGAAAACATATGATTGTGAGTAGACGACGTTAGATAGCAAATAAATGCACCTATTAAGTTACATCTTATACATGACAATGCCCACTACAATTCCAGTAAGGTTATCAACGGAATTTTATTTCCTAAAAGCTATAATAGTGGTAAAAAATGCTCCTAAAATTATATAAATATATTTTTCTTAATGGGTTTCACCTTCTTCAAAGATCAGATGTCCAAGATAATGCCCCGTATTACACAATTTAAATTAGAACCTTAGAGTGTGAGTTGTGTGACTCACCTCAAATTTTCAAGTAAACCTATATGTATGAAATTTCAATTCAAATAGGATTAGAAAATCAGAAATTTAAGGTTTTTCTTAGCATTTTGGATTTTTTAGTTGGAATACTCTAAATTTTACGTTGTTGTTTTGTTCGATTGTCATTAAGTAGTATTCAAAGGTGAGTTTATATCATACACTCAATTTAGAGATTCAAAACCATGTATTTCTCACCCTAATTGAAATTCGTTTGAAATTTGTGTAGGGTTGTACGATTTTCTTGGATTTTAGGTCATACTTGTAGTTAGAACTCAAAATCGAGTCCACAGGTAAGGACTATTCTCTTAAGTTATCTTTTAATAAGCTCTTGACAGTTTTCAGTTAAAATTTGGTGTTTATTCAAATTCATTCATATTTGCAAACCATAATCGTTACTCTTTCGATTTCTTTTGTAATATATGTGAAAATTTGTTAACAAGTTATTTCACTTATTTGGTTTTTATTAATTATATGAGCCAATCTTTGTTATAAAAATGTGAAGATATGAACTCCACTTACTAGATGTTTTGTTAAATACCTAAGTAAGGTTTTTAGTTGAATTTTACAAATTTATGCATGCTTAGGATGCTATAAAGTTGCATTAGTTAGGATTAGTTTGTAGAAAAGAATTGGTATTATGATTACCTACTATAGGCTTAGCAATCAAGAACATCTTCGATTGATTGAAAGAGAACTAGGCTGACGGACTATAGCCTGGGCTCATCGTGGATTGCTTTGCACCTAAGGCTGGTCTACGCTATGTCCTTTGATCCACCTAATTTTATCTAATCCAAGGATAATTATTATTTTATAAATGTTGTCACACATCTAAACGAATACAATGTACTACAATTACCATTGATATATAATTATCATTCATAGCTAATTGGAATTGTGATATATTGTGCTACTCGTTATAACTCATGAGCCAGGCACGATGGTATGGGACATTATATATATGTTGTCTTTGACCTGTGTAGGTGAGTAGACCTTATAGTGAGTCTTGAGCGTTAATGGAGGTGACAAGCCAGTCATCATTGATCTTGGGGGACAACCCAATATTATATTAAATTATGTCTTGGGCTACTAGAAATGCCAATGAAGTTGATGATTCTAACATTGGGTGAGGAGTCATGTGATTCATGTGTACTTGACTTGTAATACAATTATGATAATGTAACCTCGCTAATACTATTGTTTAAACAGAGAATAATAAATTATTGGTAATCATGCATTCTTGTGCATGGGTTCTCATGGGTGTATTGAGAGCTTGGTTATTCGATGAGAATCAAATGGTTAACTTAACCCCTATCATAGTGTGGATGGCGAGAGGGTTACACTGTGTGGTAGGTAAGAGAATCACACATTTAAATAAGTAGATAAGTAGATCAAGACTTTGTTGCGATGCTATATTTCGTTACCTGAACTTGATCATGTTGATATTATGTTTAACTTAGGAAATGGTAACACTAATTTGATCACTCACTCATTTCAAAGATAATGTTTTAAAACACCAATCATATGCTTGTGACGTAAGTAAGGACATAATAGTAGTGAAACATAAAGGAGTTGTGGACCATGTTTCTAGCGGGTCCTTCCCTAAATCTCTAGTTAATATCTCTTCCTTTCTCAACGTGCCTTACACATGTCATGACCCTTGTAAATGTTTAGTACACATTTTCCTTTCAACCCCTAAATCTCAATGTTAAAATATAATATGTTAAAATTGTGCCCATGTGTGGAGATGGTACAAGCCGTCCTCGTTATTGGTGCCGCCATAAATAAGACAAGGTTAAATGGTCATATTTTAGTGGTGATCCTAACATTTTACTTTTAAACATAAATGCTAGCAGTTTTATTTTATTTTATTTTATTTTTATTTTTATTTTTTAAAGGCAAAATTCATTGATGAAGAAAATAGTTACATTCGGGCTGCCTTAGGAGAAAAAGGACTTGGGGAAACCTATCATAGGCCTCATCAAGACTACTCGAAAGACAACCAAAAAGGGAGGGGGGGAGGGAACGCCATCAGGAAGTGGGACAAAAACGGGTGGATTCCCTGATCGCCTGTAGACGCACCTTATCAAGGAAAAAGAGGCTCCTAACCTGGGGGAGAAGAAGAGAAAGAAGGAAAAAGAATGCGGAGGATTGACTCTCACTACACAACCACGGCAAGGATTTCTTTTATTTCTCTAGTTAAGCTACAATTTGGTAGAACTATCATGGACCACTCACCCCAGCACAAAGCATCTTGTGTAACCCAAAACTATTGCATATGCTACAACTCAGACTCACCAGCATGTCCCCACATTGGGCTCTTGTGCTTAGATAATCCATTGATTTGAGCCATCATTATTCTTAGTGCTACATAAATAAATAAGATATGACATCATAATTACATTTTAATAATGATCATAAACAATTATCTTAAAGATGAATATTATCCATTGAATTTTTTTAATGTTCTAAATTCATCTACAGGTAGTGATGGCTATAATCATCAATTCACAGAAAATTTCTTATGGTAGCTTGTATGGCATAAAATCCAGAACATAGGTTTCTTTGTTCATGGTACCATCTCAGCATGTTGGCTCCAAAAGGAGACTAGTACTGTTGGGGTCATGTCTTCTTAATGGGGTTTTCCTCCTCAATTCAAAGGAGAGATAGTGCAAGCGGTTGAAAATTGGAGTGTTTCACCGCACTGCTCGACCAGTCGAGTGGACTACTTGATCGGTCGAGTGAACAATGCTTGACCGGTCGAGATTCACTCAACTCAAAGTCCAGCAAGCTCAATGAACAATGATCGACCAGTCGAGGGCCGGCTTGACCTGTCGAGTAAACAGTGCTTGACTAGTCAAGGGCCGACTCGACCAATCTAGTGAACAATGCTCAACCAGTAGAGGACTCTGCTCGACTATTTGAGCTTACGTAGATTTGACTCCAGATCTTGTGCAGACTACGAAAATTGGAAGCAGTTTCGCAAAAGGTGCAAAAGGGGATTTCTAAATCTATAAATATGGGTGTCTAGAGCCTTTCTAGGTAATGCAAGAGGGTTTCCTGAAGCTTTACAAGGGTTAACTAAAGGCTTTAGAGATATCAAAGGTGTGAGAGAGAGAGGAAGCTTGTGGAAGGAATGTTATGCTCGTAGAGATGATCTACTATATCTTAACGCTTTCACATCCTCGTAATCGGTGAGATCTCTCAGTTTTTTCTTTTATTCTCTTATTATTTATCCTCTCCTACATGAGTGAAGAAGGTTGTAACATTATACTTTATAGTGGATTGTTGATTTGGATAAGGTCCTGTGGTTTTTACCTCTTGAGGGTGTTCCACGTAAAAATCTCTTGTGTTGTGTGGTTTATGCTTTGATTTATTTCATTTCTTTATTATCCCATAATTCTGATTTGTTTTGGGAGGCTAGATCCTAAGGTTTTTTGTAACGTCCCCAACACTTCTGGCATAGGCAAAAACCCTACCCACCCCCCAAACGCTCTGTATTTATGGAAATTAGTCATTTCAATGGTCTTTATCTTCTTGATATTGCTTTTGCATCCAGCTAGCCAACGATGCACGTCCCAAATAGCCAAGATGTAGGCTCAAGCCCGAGTTTGGATAAAAGCAAATTGGCTGGTGTATCACACACCACAGATCTCAGTGCATTGTTTAGGTCACAAAGTTCTGTGGGATCCACCATTATCCAAACTGTCCATCCATATGGTGAGATCATTTTAAGGTTTGGTCCCAAATATAAGATAGATCCAAATATCAAGTGGACCACACTGCAGAAAGCAGTGGGGGATTGAACGTCTATCATTGAAACCTTCTTAGGCTTTCAGAAGTTTTGGATCAATCTGACAATTTTTTTTTATCTTCATTCAGGTGTGTGTGACCTTATGAACAGATTGGATGGAAAGAAATATTATGGTGGGCCCTACAAACATTTTAATAGTGGGAATCATTCTCTACTGATATTTGTGGTATGGTCCACTTGAGCTTTGGATATATATGATTTATTTTTGAGCTCATGCTCTAAAATAATCTCGCAAAATGGATATACAATGTGGATATGATAAAAACTTCATTGTGGGCCCAGGTAACTTTGATCTTCTTTGAACCATTTGTACATTCTGGCACTCAAGGACAGGCACCACATACACATCAGTGGTGTGTGGTACACCAGCCAATCTGGTTCCAACACTACGTGAAACATGGAAAAAAAGGGGACAGATTTTGAGACGGTCCTGGACCGTCTCTAAAATTACTTGGTTTAAAGACGCTTTTGAGACGGCCATAAACCGTCTCTAAAATTTTAGACGGCCCCTGATCATCCTTAATATTGTCTTAAAAAAATTTACGTCCACAAATCATTTAGGACGGTCGATGACCGTCTTATATGCGGCCATCTGAGATGGTCATTGGCCGTCTAAATTAAAGACGTTCACTGACCATCTTTTACCTGTAATTTGAGACTGTCAAAGACCGTCTCTATTAGAGACGGTCCTTAGCCGTCTTATAGTCTGGGCAAAAACTGTCTCTATTAGAGACTGTCAATGTAACGCCCTGGAAAAATTCGTACTTGGACTCGAGTACCAACTCGACCAGAAATCGCGTAGGATTAATTCCTTCAGAAATTGTGTAAGTTAGCTAGCGCAACGCTAGAGTAGCTGGGAAATAGTCCCTGATCACTTTAAATATGTTCTACAAGACCTAAATCGAGTAGAACCAATGACTCTATAATACTCTAAAACCTCGGATCAAACTCTAAGCAGGTTTGTTCTCTGGACCACTTTGAAACTTTATATTGGATCTAGACCATGCGTCGAAAGTCCGATACCTACTATCTTAGACCGTTAGAACCACCTAGCTGGACTTGACAATCATTTTGAAAATTAAGTCCAACCGACATTCGCAGGCTATTTCATTGAGCCAGGACTGAAGAGAGTGAGAATAGGGACAGATTTGGAATTTGAAATTCAAATCTGGCACATGACTTGATGCGTCAGTATTAAGCGTTCTGACCGTCAGAATTCAGCCAAATTACACCCTCGGATCAGAAAAAATTTCTATTTCATATCATGAGATTTGCAGACCTGATCTACGTGCGGTGACTGCTGAACTGAAACTGGACCGCCACGTGCGATCTGAGAACCCTACCGGTCTGAAAACTTGATGTGTACTAGATCCAATATGCATGAACTTAAGTCCGATCGCGTTCGGCTAGGGGACCACCAGAAATGGTCTTTTGGACCGAAACAGCTCCGAATTGGATATACATCAAGTAAACTTTGTTCCCGAGCCTATTCCGGGTATTTTTTTGCTTATAAAAGGGGTTGAAACCCTCACTCCTCTCTCCCATCCGAATTTGAGAAAAACCCTAGATTGGGAGAGAGAAAAGGTGAGAGTTTGTGAGAGAGAGTAGGAGAGGATTTTCCTACCGTTGCCCCACCTGTTGCACATGCTTTAGCAACACGCTTCAATCACTTCGCTGGTGATTTCTCCACGTTTCTAGGTAATAAAATACCCTATTTAGTTGCTGATTTAGTGTTCCCTTAGTTTCATAGTGAAGTAGCTAATAGAACTTGTGTATTAGGTTCTCTATTTGCCGTAGACGAAGCGTATATGCTCCGTTTGAATCACTTCACCTATAAGGGAAAAGGTGCAAATTTTAGACGCTTTGATTGACTGTTTCCAACGCTTTCAATGTCGTTTAATAGTAGATTATCGACGGCAACGCCGTTTGATATGTACAACATGCTGTCCGTTTCCTGTTTCGTAAATAGACGAAGAATATTAGATTTAGGGCATTTTAGTCATTTATAGGAAGTACTGTTTTCATTCATATTTTTCTGATGTGATTGACATGGCTTATTGTCGCATTAGAATACTAGGAATACGTGCATAATTAGTTTGGCGAAGAGATTCACCTAAATGCGCACTTTGAGTCGACATACTATATGTAGACTTATGTGTGTAGTGTAAGTGTTTGTATAAATGCTTGTATTAGTATGTATTGAATTAAATGTTGTTATGAATTAGTTTGAGATTGATTTCTCAATTAATATGCTGATGTAAATGATTTCCTACATGATAGCTATATGCATGATTTCATTGTATGTATGAAATGCATGTGCTTGATGATTTACTTAAGTTGTATGTTATAACATGTGTTAACATGCTCACATGGTTGTATTTCATTTTCAATACTCTTACTTGAATTGCTGATGTGAATTCATATGTGTTTGGGACGATACCTAGTCCAGGAAGTCGGTAACCGAGCGAATTCGTGGTTGGCTTATCTTGGCCACGAACGCGAGTTGTGTTCTGGAGTTGGCAGCAGTGGTTAGGCCACACGAAGTGTTTTACGCACTTCATGTCGTTCGACTTGAGATGCGATCGTGCTAGTCGAGCCCATCAAGTAACCCGACTGGCCGTTGTATGTTTACCCTGTATGAGTCATAACTGCTTGAACCTAGGGTACTGAACTTACCATTGTAAACCCTGTTAACTATGGTACCTTGATCCACGAAGACTCATGAGCCGGGCATGGTGGTATGGGACACCGTGGTCGAGCTGTCGGCCTACGCTGGGGCCACAAACCTCCCCGTAGTGACCAGTGAGCACCTATGTCTCGTGAGCAGATTATGGTGGTATGGGACACTATATTCTTACTGTCGGCCTACACTGATCAGGCGACGAGTCCTTTGTAGTGACCGCGAGCGTATTCTGAGTCTACGGGAGGCGACGACCCTTCCGTAGCAGTGAGAGTATAGTAGGCCTGTATTGATAAGGTGATGGGGGAGTGGTGCAACGAGTGCGAGCAACAACCCTAGCAGCCCTTGCAGCGACCTACAAAATATACATCGTATGAGATTACTAGGAGTGACGACCCTAGATAGGATCTGTGTTGGGATTGATACAAGGGAAGTACCTTAGTTTCCCAATCCTGCTATTTGAATGGACTAATAACAACTCGGAAATTATATCACCATAACATTGCATGTGCCTGGAAGATGTGGAGCACTTGAGGGACGATCGCATGCCGCTGTCGTAAGATGGTGCCGTATGAGGGAGATTGTCGGTGAGGGCATACATCACGTCATATCATATTGCATTAACAACAGTATTAGGAATGTCTGATTTACTGCTTTACTATTATCGCATGATTGATTTGAGAACATGTTAATCCTTGCTCTATTATTCCACTGAGTTAGCTACTCATTCTCACGTTACGGGATGGTGTTTGCAATACCCACCAGACCCTGTCTTACATGCAGGTGAGGCAGTGATCCAGGAGGTAGAGCCGGACTACGATGAGGACCAGGACGAGTTCTCATACATGCAGTTCCACGACGGCTTTGCCTAGGTGGCCTGGATTGATGGGACTTCTCAGTGGGACTATTTTTGGCATTTTGATTTATTTATTTACATGTATATGAGACTCAGAGATGTATTCATACTTTAGTGACAGTTGAGATCTATTTTATTTTTCCATACAGTGATATATATATTCTTTAGTCTTCCGCTTGCTTTTATCACTGGATCTGGAGTATGAATTGCAGTTTTGGTATACTTTTACTCATGTGAATGCTTTAACTCAGACAACATTGAATCATAATCATTTTTGTTGCATAAGTGACGGTCTGGAACTCGGGAGTTGAGTTTATATACGACCCCCGATTTTCAGGGTGTTACAGTCAATGACCGTCTTTATTAGAGAAGGTCTAGGACCATCTCTATTATAGACTGTCAACAACCGTCTATATTAGAGACGGTCCTAAACCGTCTTATAACCCTGTGAAAGACCGTCTCTATTAGCTATCTCTAACACACATGTCAAAAATTAAGAAGCTCAAAAAAATTATGAATTTCGTAAAAAAAATAGTCGAGAAGCTTAGAAAAATAATTAACAATGTTTAAGAAAAATTTAAATTTTGAAAAAAAAAACCTGTAATTTTATAAAAATTTAGATTTTGAAAAAAAAATTTAAGAACTTTGAATAATGTTAATAATTTTGAAAAAAAAATCGATAAAAAAATGATATTTTGAAAAAGAAAATTTAAAAAATTAAACAAAATTGTGAAAAAATTGACAAATTGTAAAAAAATATATTTTTTAAAAAAGAAAACTAAATTTTATAAAAAAAATGTTAAATTTATTTATAATAAAAATGATATTTAGTTAAAAGAGTAAAAAAAATATATATTTTAAAAAAAAAATGTTAAATTTATTTGTGAAAAATAAAATTACTAAATTATTAGGCACATCCACTAATTGAACCTTTAATCATTTTTGATCAATCTAATCAGTTCAAATTGAAGAGTAAATAACTTCGGATGTTTAAATCAAATTTCACTGAAATTGTTGATCAATTGTATGCTTAATATCTTTCTCATATGTAGCCTGATTGAGGTGAATAACTAGTTAAATTGAGAGTATTGATAGAAAAATAGAGTAAATGGACTAGACATGTAAAATGGGCCAAATATTCTGGTTAAAATTGTGACCCAACTAATTACTGACCTCGCGAGAACCTAAGAATTGATGTTAGTAAGTTTTGTAGGCCCCATCATGATGCGTGTCGAACATCAACACTGTGGATTTGATGCGTCCCCTTTAGGTTGAGATATCTCAAAAATCATTGGTAAATGAAACTCAAGTGGGCCATACTATTTAAAACTATGTGAAAACATCCTAAAAAATATAAAAGCACTTGGTGGAGCCCACATGAGTTTTGGATGCGGTTGAAACTTGGTCTGACCCCTCATCCAAGTGGGACACACATAATGAGTGGGTTAGATATGTGATCACATTTAAGCACACCCAATATATGGTTATGAATGTTTTAAGGAAACCTTTCTCCACTACATTTAAGTGAGTTACTCGTTACCTTTACCAGAGTAAACTCTGTGGGTTTCACCGTTATTTATTTATTTTATCCACTCCATTTATCCATGTTAACAGATAATTTGAGGTCTAAAGAACAAAAAGGAAACATATCCAAAGCTCAAGTGGACCACACCACAGGAAATAGTGTGATTGAACCTCTAACATTTAAAATTTCTTAGAGGCCATAAAAGTTTTGGATCAAGCTAATGTTTGTGTTTTCTATTAATTTATATATTTTTGATATTATGAACAACCTTTAACTATTTTTGGACAATCTGATCAGTCCGAACATGACCTAATCAAGCTGATTTTTATTTTTTCCCTTCATCTGGTCCTGTATGACCAAATCAACAGATTTGATGACAAATAAATAGTACAATGGACCTTAGGAGGATTTTAATAGTGGATATCCAATCACTATTGTTCTCATGTGGTGTGGACCACCTGAGATTTATATCCCTCTAAGTTTTTGCAAAAAGCTCTAAAATGATCTTTAAAAATGGATGAACGGAATGGATGAAACACATACATCATGGTAGGGCCCACAGAGCATCGTCAACGGTTTCATCCATGCCATCCATCTGTTTTTACAGATCATTTTTCGGTATAAGTTAAAGAATGAGGTATATCCAAATCTCAAGTGGACCACATTACAGGAAACAGTGTTGAATGAGCGTCGACCATTAAAAACATTTTGGTAGCCTAAATCTATTGGATCAAGCTGATTTTTGTTTTTTCCCTTCATCTGGTCCTGTATGACCAAATCAATAGATTTGATCTCAAATAAACAGTACAGTGGGCCTTAGGAGGATTTTAATAGTGAATATCCAATCATTATTGTTCTCATGTGGTGTGGACCACCTGAGATTTATATCCCTCTAATTTTTTGCAAAAAGCTCGAAAATGATCTTTAAAAATGGATGAACGGAATGGATGAAGCACGTACATCATGGAAGAGCCCACAGAGCATTGTCAACAGTTTCATCCATGCAATCCATCTGTTTTTACAGATCATTTTACAGTATAAGTCAAAGAATGAGGTATATCCAAATCTTATGTGGACCACATTACAGGAAATAGTGTTGAATGAGCATCGACCATTAAAAACATTTTGGTAGCCTAAATCTATTGGATCAAGTTGATTTTTATTTTTTCCCTTCATCTGGTCCTGTATGACCAAATCAACAGATTTGATGTCAAATAAACAGTACAGTGGGCCTTAGGAGGATTTTAATAGTGGATATCCAATCACCATTGTTCTCATGTGGTGTGGACCACCTGAGATTTATATCCCTCTAATTTTTTGCAAAAAGCTCTAAAATGATCTTTAAAAATGGATGAATGGAATGGATGAAAAACGTACATCATGGTAGAGCCCACAGAGCATCGTCGACGGTTTCATCCATGTCATCCATCTGTTTTTACAGATCATTTTACAGTATAAGTCAAAGAATGAGGTATATCCAAATCTTAAGTGGACTACATTACAGGAAACAATGTTGAATGAGCGTCGACCATTAAAAACATTTTGGTAGCCTAAATTTATTGGATCAAGCTGATTTTTATTTTTTCCCTTCATCTGGTCCTGTATGACCAAATCAACAGATTTGATGTCAAATAAACGGTAGAGTGGGCCTTAGGAGGATTTTAATAGTGGATATCCAATCACCATTGTTCTCATGTGGTGTGGACCACCTGAGATTTATATCCCTCTAATTTTTTGAAAAAAGCTCTAAAATGATCTTTAAAAATGGATGAACGAAATGGATGAAACACGTACATCATGGTAGGGGCCACAGCGCATCGTTGACGGTTTCATCCAAGCCATCCATCTGTTTTTACAGATCATTTTACGGTATAAGTCAAAGAATGAGGTATATCCAAATCTCAAGTGGACTACATTACAGGAAACAGTGTTGAATGAGCGTTGACTATTAAAAACATTTTGGTAGCCTAAATCCATAGGATCAAGCTGATTTTTATTTTTTCCCTTGATCTGGTCCTGTATGACCAAATCAACAGATTTGATGTCAAATAAACAGTACAGTGGGCCTTAGGTGGATTTTAATAGTGGATATCCAATCACTATTGTTCTCATGTGGTGTGGACCACCTGAGATTTATATCCCTTTAATTATTTGCAAAAAGCTCTAAAATGATCTTTAAAAATGGATGAACGGAATGGATGAAACACGTACATCATGGTAGGGCCCACAGAGCATCGTCGACGGTTTCATCCATGCCATCCATCTGTTTTAACAGATCATTTTACGGTATAAGTCCAAGAATGAGGTATATCCAAATCTTAAGCGGACCACATTACAGGAAATAGTGTTAAATGAGCGTCGACCATTAAAAACATTTTGGGGGCCATAAAAGTTTTGGATGAAGCTAATATTTGTTTTTTGTCTTCATCTGGGTCTATATAACCTAATCAATAGATTGGATGTCAAATAAACAGTATAGTAGTGGGCCATAGGAGGATTTTAATGATTGATATCCAATCACTATTGTTTTCATGTGGTGTGATCCATATGAGATTTGTATCCCTCTCACTTTTGGGATCAAGCAATAAAATGATTTGTTAAAATGGATGAAACACATACATCATGGTGGTTGGGGCCCACAGTGCTTTACAATTCTCCTAGTTGTATTAGAAAATTTGTGAGTACAATCCATTAATTTAGAATATTTATTAGGTCCATCTCATATTTCATAGGCTACCATGAATAAATCATATTGATCTAACTAAAAAAAATATATTTGATCAATGGTCTTAAAATAGACAGTTAAGATCATTTACAAAAAAGTAGGTCCAACCAACAATTTGATTCATCAAATTTTTAGGGACCATCATGGATTGCTTATGAGTCTAAAGAATCACTTTTGTTAGCCAATTGAAAGCATCCTATCCATGTCTTGGAAAAAGGATGGTTAGAGAAAAAGGTCAAATTAATCATAGATTATATCACTCGTTTAGTTTAAATATTTTTCAAGGTAGCCCAGAAAATGTGTTCTGAATAAGGTGAGACATACACATAGTTTTGATGTGTCCCCTTTAGCTTATGAGATATCTCAAAAATCATCTGTATACAAAACTCAGGTGGGCCATACCATCTAAAACTATGTGAAGACATTTAAAGAAATATAAAATCACTTGGTGGGGCCAACATGAGTTTTGAATGTGGCTGAAACTGGGTCTGACCCCTCATCCAAGTGGGACACACATAATGAGCTTGATTCGAAACTCCTCCAGCTACTAAGAAGTTTTTAATGGTGGAAGTGCAATGCCCAATTTGTAGTCCACTCAAGCCTTATTCCTGCCTAATGTTTTGCATGATACTTTATAATGATTTGAGAAAAAAAAATTAGGTTATAAGGCTCTATGGGGCCTATAAAAATATATGTTTTATATTGAAGCCGTCCATCTATTTTGAAATATTATTATAAGGCTCTATACAGCATACAAAAATATATGTTTTATATCTAAGTCGTTCATCTATTTTGAGATATTATTATAGGTCATGAAACTAAAAATCAGGTATATTAAAGGCTAAAGTGGACCACACGAACATGGAGATTAAATCACATGTGCTTCCTATGGTGTGGTCCTCTTGGGCCTTCAATATACTTTATTTTTGAGATCATGTACTAAATTTATTTATTAAAATTAATGGATGGAATGGATAAAAAAAATACATCATGGTGGGTCCCACAGAGCTCCGGATAGGACATCCATATCCGTCTTACCCCATCCACGCCCAAAATTGGAAAACTGATTGGCTACTTCCCCGCCACCAGCCCTGTGGCTGGTGGTCAGTGCTTTGTGGGCCCCACCATGTTGTATGTGTTTATCCATTCTGTTCATCCATTTTTAAAGATTATTTTATCGTTTGATCCTAAAAATGAGAGGGATATAAATCTTAGGTGGACCACACCATATGAAAACAATAGTGATTGGATATCCACCATTAAAATCCTCCTAAGGCCCACTGTACTATTTATTTGACATCCAACATGTTGATTAGGTCATACAGGCCAGATGAAGGGAAAAAACAAAAATCATCTTGATCCAAAACTTTTATGGCCCGCAAAATATTTTTAATGGTTGACACTTATTCAACACTGTTTCCTGTAATGTGGTCCACTTGAGATTGGGATATACCCCATTTTTGGTCTCATGTAATAAAATGATCTGTAAAAATAGATGGACGACATGGATGCAACACATACATCATGGTGGGTCCCACGCAGCACCGACCACCGTTTCCCAACGTTGGGCGCGCACTCAAAACAGAGCCGCACCCAATTTTTTTTTTCATCTCTCTCTCTCTCTCTCTCTCCCCGTTCCCTAATGCTGTCTCTCTCCCGATCTTGCTCCAGCTCTCATCTTCCTCCCTCTCTCTATTCGTTCCCCAATCTCTCTCTCTCTCTCTCTCTCTCTCTCTCTCTCTCTCTCTCTCTCTCTCTCTCTCTCTCTGTGTGTGTGTGTGTGTGTGTTCCCCAATCCGTCCCTCCCTCTCCGTCTCTTGCGGTCCGTTGCCAAATGCCCTACCCACGCACGCCCTCTCTCTCTCTCTCTGAAGCTCGGTTGAAGGTCATTTACGACAGTGAGGTATCTCTCTCTCTCAATCTCTCTCAATCTCAATATCAATTTAAGGATTTGGGGATTTAGGGCGTGTTTGGGCAGTGGGATTAAAAGGGATTAGGTGGGATGGAATTGCAATTGGTCTTGGGCCTAATACTAGTTCCACACACATGTGTAAGATCTCACAGTTCATTTGGTAGGTGGTCAATTGGTGAATGTGCATATGTCCACATTCAACTAGACTACCTGATGAACTAACCATCCAGATTTTATTTTATTTTTTTGTGGTAGGGAACATACCCATGATGGCCCACCTAGTGAAAGACTAGGATCTCACGCCATTTCCCCATGAGGGTTTAAGCAGAGCCTGTAGTTGCAAATTGGTGAACGTTGTTGACAGAGAGGAGAAATGATCAGATACATTGTCTGCAAATTTTGCTAGTTGTCTGCATTGTTGCTCAGTCATTAGATGTAATCGCCAAAGGAAATGATTTTCTCAGTAGCAGATGGGCTACGTTCAAAGACTTTGTATGGGAGGGCGGGGCAGATCTGGTCTATCTGTTGTAGAGACTTAGGCTGCAAGTTTTTTGTTTCTTTGTTTGTTTAGGGTATCTGGATAATGCAGGGTGAAGGATAGTAGCTGGCGGAGGGTGAGCATGGGGCCCGAGAAGTGGGTGAGTAGGAATTGTCTCCTTGCTGCTGGTTCGCAAGGAGGCGTAGAAGCTGAAGTTTTCTGCATTTTGAGTGGCTGCTTAACATGCTCTGATTTTTTTCGTTCCCTATTTCAGTCTTCTGTTTTTCGATATGATAGGTGAGCCCGATGTTTTTTATGGAGCCCACCCGAAAGTGTAGCTTGTACACCTTTTTCCCTGAATGTAAAAAACCTAGGGAATTGAAACAAAACTCTTAACTTTTACCAGTTTCCTTAGAAAAGACTGTATCAACTAAAAAAATTCATTCCTGGAGAAATACTATACCAACTCTAACATTCTCCATGAAACATAAACCATGGAATGAATTCCCTAGCAACCAAACAGTAGGGCATTATATAGCATGATGCATCTCTTTAGTTGTTTTTCAGTTTCTTGCCCATGATTAACCTTGACAGTTTTTGTCCGAGCCACTGGTTAATGCTAGTTGCTGGAACTCATTTGCAATAAAATAATTAAATTTGTATTTGGAAAATTAAATAATATTTTTGTGAATTCAAATTCCTCATGCTTGAAGTAACCTTGGTCAAGCATGGCTTAAACTGAAATTCCTTCAATGCAAAAGAAAAGAAGAAGAAGAAGAAGAAACTTTCTCTACATTCTTCATTTCATTTTTCTGATATTCAATTGTAGTAAACTGAAATTCCTGTAGATTTTTAGACTTCATGCAAGGATTAGACAGAACCTTGCTGCCATGCAGTAGTTGGAACATGAACTTGGGGCCATGTCTTCCTTTAATTATAGGCAAGTTTTTATCAACTCAATCTGGTCAAACTTTAGAACTGAAAGGCTAAATCTTGCCTTGAGTCTTACTATCCAACATTAAAAACTGTTGCATTAGTTGTATGTCTGTGAATCAAAGTTGGGTTTGGGCTGAATCATTTCATGTTCAGAATGCAGCGTCTTCCCTCCTTAGTTACTTATATCCTTTTTTTTTTTTACTTTAAATGAAGGTTCATGCATTCAAAAATGCAACTGGAACTAGTACTTCATCTTTATTAAATATTAATTCTTTCATTTTTTTAGTTCTATTTATAGGCAGACACATTAAAATGATAGTGAGAAAAGAACAGGTATTACCTGTTGTTGTCTTACTATGGATTGGGGGTTGAAAAAGCATGAAAATGGGAACCTGCTTAATGCATTTTCCATTTTCTGTGTCACCTCAAGCATAAAGTGGATGGGTTTCACTAATGATGCTGATCCAATACTGATCTGGAGGTTCATCCAAATGTGCCCTTCAACTGTGGCATTCTCCATCTGCTGCCTTGCCTCCCTTTTTTGTTTTCTTTTAAGGTAGTAGCAGTAACTTGCCTATTGATATTCCATCTCTTTGAGGGTCCTGTAAGGGGTATAGACAAGATTGACAAAATTCTAAATGCCCATTATTTGATTTGCATCCTTCTTCCAGTACTGAAACAAATCAATCAGGAACAGAGAATTGAGCTGGAAATAGAGGCAAAGCTATAGGGTAGGTGCATGATGTTCATGCCTTTTATTGTTATTAATTATTATTTTTAATAAATAGCCTTTAAACCATGTCTCTCCTCTGATGGATTTTTGTTGTAGGATGGGAAAAACCATCTTTTAATCGGCCTCGTCAGGCAGAATGTGGCTATGATGAGAAACTGTACTGGTAAGTTAAATAAGTGCAGAAGAAATAGCTTGTAGTTATGACTTTCCTAAAATGTTAGATGCTTACTCCTACTGTCCCTTTTGTGTTGGCATGCATGATCAAGCAATGGGATTTGATGGGAAGTTACAAGAAGTCGCTGCTAGAGAGGAGTCTTATGATACCTATTTATATTGTCCTAGTGCAAAGGATCTTCAGGGTGAAGATCTTGAACATTTTCAGCGGCATTGGATTAAGGGCCAGCCTATTGTAGTACACAATGTGCTTCATGATAAATCTGATTTAAGCTGGGATCCTTTGGTATTTTTTCATCCTTTGCTTGAAAGGAACAGTACCAATCATGGGAATGATATGAAGTCAGTTAAAGCTACTGACTCCTTGGATTGGTGTGAGGTATGTTTTCTTGATATTTCTTGCATTAATTCTAAAAAAAAAAAAAAAGTTTTATCATAGGTAATGTTAAATTGAGTTGAATGCAATCCTAAAACTCCATCATCAAGATTAGTTTCATTCCATGAAGCTATAACAGTTCATGTGGCAGTCTTAGAGCTTTTGTTTACTATTGTTTATTTTTAATGTTATATTTTAGGGAATCTCATGTGGGGTGCTTTTGCATTTGTTAGTTCTTGAAGTCTGTGTGGTTATTTGTGGTAATTTAGATTTGAATCGGTTTGGATTCTATTGCAGATTATTTTTCTCTTATACTCTCATATGGACGTGCATCTTTTTAAAATTTATTTATTATTCAGTGAAAATCAATGAGGATTTAGTACGGTTTGGCTGGATTTTTTTTTTATATAAATTTTTGCTAGGTGGAGCAAGAAAAAAGTTAGTTTTCTTCCCTTTACCATTGTTGTTTGATTGTTAATCCATGCAACGATTATTTTTTTATGCCATAGGTCTTGGCACTTACTATTTTTCTTAGAATTTATTAGTTTAATAACCTAACTATGTAAACTATTAGACTTTGTTTCATAAGCATAAATATGAATCACGTTCTTTCTTCTTTTTGCTAGGTGGCATCAAATCTAGATGTCGTAACAGATGTGTATGATTTCCTCCATTTGGTAAGCACTATGATAAAACAAATTATTTGTTCCAAACAGGACATTTATGATAAAACAAACTATTTGTTCCAAACAGGACATTTATCAAAGGAGCACTATCAGGTGATATTTAAGATTTTCATTATAAATATATTAAGAGCCAATGATAATTATAAGTAGACTTGCAGCCAAAAATAAAGAATTTGATTTTTTTCAAAATATGGAAAGACTAATCAATCCTATTTCTTGTAACTTCAGCCACTGCTTCAAATGGAGGGATTACACAAAGATTTGGTTAGGGAGACTACTGATGGTGAAATAGTAGCTGCAACAAATATGAGAGTTACAAAGGTGAAAAGAAACATAAGGCGGTCGGTAAGATAAGATGCATGATTTTTCTTTTCAACTATTAGTCATAGATTGATAGTACTTGTTTTAATTTTCTTAGATGGATGATGAATGTATTTGGGAATATAAATGAAAATAAAAAACTTATAATATATATATATATATATATGTGTGTGTGTGTGTGTGTGTGTGTGTGTATGTTATCAATGGAGGATACCTTGTTTAGGGGGACATGAAATTCTTGTAGCTTATGGTATAGTGCCCCAATATTGGTTGTATGTTACTAGTATGTAGTAGATAATACTAGGTTCAATAGTAGATAATACTAGAGAATCCCTAAACCTAAACCTACACCTAATCCTAATCTACTCCTTAACCTAAATCTAAACTTGAAAACCGAAACCTAAATCCGTACATAAACCCGAACCTGAACACGATTTCCTGAACCTAAACCTTAACCTATTCTCAATTCCCTAAACCGTAACCTATAACCTAACCTAAACTTAAACCTATAACCTATACTTATAACCTAAACCTCAACCTATAACCTAAACCTGTAACCTTAAACTAAACGTAAAACCTAAACCTAAACCCAAACCCGATCCCGAACCCAAATCTGAATCCCTAAACCCTTAGCCTAAACCTAAAACCCAAACGTAAACCCGATCTCGAACTCGAACCTGATTTCCTATACCTAAACCTTAACGTATTCTCAAATCCCTAAACCTAAACCTAATCTTAATCTCAACTCCCTAACCTAAACCTAGACCTAAACTTGAAAACCCAAACCTAAACCCGATCCTGAATCCGAATCTGAATCCTTAAACGCTTAGCCTAAACCTAAAACCCAAACGTAAACCCGATCTCGAACCCGAACCCAATTTCCTATACCTAAACCTACACTTAATCCTAATCTCAACTCCCTAACCTAAACCTAAAACTAAACTTGAAAACCCAAACCTAAACCTATAACCTACACTTATAACCTAAACCTAAGCCTAAAACCTAAACCTATGACCTAAAACCTAAATGTATTCTCAAATCCATAAACCAAAACCTACACCTAATCCTAATCTCAACTCCCTAACCTAAACTTGAAAACCCAAACCTAAACCCGATCCCGAACCCAAACCCAATTTCCTAAACCTAAACCTTAACCTATTCTTAAGTCCCTAAACCTATACCTTATAACTTAAACTTAAACCTATAACCTTAACCTAAACCAAAACCTATGACCTAAAACCTAAATGTATTCTCAAATCTCTAAACCTAAACCTACACCTAATCTTAATCTCAACTCCCTAACCTAAACCGAAACCTAAACTTGAAAACCCAAACCTAAACCTGATCCTGAACCTGAACTCGATTTCTTAAACCTATAGCTTATAACCTAAACCTAAACCTAAACCTTAACCTAAACCTATAACCTTAACCTAAACCAAAACTTATGACCTAAAACCTAAATGTATTCTCAAATCTCTAAACTTAAACCTAAACTTGAAAACCCAAACCTAAACCTATAACCTACACTTATAACCTAAACCTAAACCTATAACCTACACTTATAACCTAAACCTAAACCTAAGCTTAAAACCTAAACCTATGACCTAAAACCTAAATGAATTCTCAAATCCCTAAACTTAAACCTACTCCTAATCTTAATCTCAACTCCCTAACCTAAACTTGAAAACCCAAACCTAAACCTATAACCTACACTTATAACAAAAACCTAAACCTATAACCTACACTTATAACTTAAACCTAAACCTAAGCCTAAAACCTAAACCTATGACCTAAAACCTAAATGTATTCTCAAATCCCTAAAGCTAAACCTACACCTAATCCTAATCTCAACTCCCTAACCTAAACCTAAACCTAAACTTGAAAACCCAAACCTAAACCCAATCTCGAACCCGAACCTGATTTCCTAAACCTAAACCTTAACCTATTCTCAATTCCCTAAACCCATAGCTTATAACCTACCCTAAACCCATAGCTTATAACCTAAACCAAAACCTATGACCTAAAACCTAAATGTATTCACAAATCTCTAAACATAAAACTACATTTAATCCTAATCTCAACTCCCTAACCTAAACGTAAACCTAAACTTGAAAACCCAAACCTAAACCTGATCCCAAACCTGAACCCGAACCCGATTTCTTAAACCTAAACCTTAACCTATTCTCAATTCCCTAAACCTATAGCTTATAACCTTAACCTAAACCTAAACTTAAACCTTAACCTAAACCTATAACCTTAACCAAAACCAAAACCTATGACCTAAAACCTAAATATATTCTCAAATCTCTAAACCTAAACCTACACCTAATCTTAATCTCAACTCCCTAACCTAAACGTAAACCTAAACCTAAACTTGAAAATCCAAACCTAAAACCCGATCCCGAACCCGAACCTAATTTCCTAAACCTAAACCTTAACCTATTCTCAATTCCCTAAACCTAAACCTACACCTAATCCTAATCAAAACTCCCTAACCTAAACCTAAACCTAAACTTAAAAACCCAAACCTAAACCCGATCCCGAACCTGAACCCGAATTCCTAAACCTAAACCTTAACCTATTCTCAAATCCCTAAACCTAAACCTACACCTAATCCTAATCTCAACTCCCTAACCTAAACCTAAACCTAACTTGAAAACTCAAACCTAAACCCGATCCCGAACCCGAACCTGATTTCCTAAACCCAAATCTTAACCTATTCACAATTCCCTAAACCTTAGCCTATAACCTAACTTAAACCTAAACCTATAACCTATACTTATAACCTAAACCTAAACCTATAACCTAAACTTAAGCCTAAAACCTAAACCTATGACCTAAAACCTAAATGTATTCTCAAATTCGTAAACCTAAACCTACACCTAATCCTAATCTCAACTCCCTAACCTAAACCTAAACCTAAACTTGAAAACTCAAACCTAAACCTATAACCTACACTTATAACGTAAACCTAAACCTATAACCTATACTTATAACCTAAACCTAAACCTAAACCTATAACCTACACTTATAACCTAAACCTAAGCCTAAAACCTAAACATATGACCTAAAACCTAAATGTATTCTCAAATCCCTAAACCAAAACCTACACCTAATCCTAATCTCAACTCCCTAACCTAAACCTAAACCTAAACTTGAAAACCCAAACCTAAACACGATCCTGAACCCAAACCCAATTTCCTAAACCTAAACCTTAACCTATTCTCAATTCCTTAAACCTATAGCTTATAACCTAAACCTAAACCTTAACCTAAACCTACAACCTTAACATAAACCAAAACCTATGACTTAAAACCTAAATGTATTCTCAAATCTCTAAACCTAAACATACACCTAATCCTAATCTCAACTCCCTAACCTAAACCTAAACCTAAACTTGAAAACCCAAACCTAAAACCCGATCCCAAACCCGAACCCGATTTCTTAAACCTAAACCTTAACCTATTCTCAATTCCCTAAACCTAAACCTACACCTAATCCTAATCTAAACTCCCTAACCTAAACCTAAACCTAAACTTGAAAATCCAAACCTAAACATGATCCCGAACCCGAACCCGAATTCCTAAACCTAAACCTTAACCTTAACCTATTCTCAAATCCCTAAACCTAAACCTACACCTAATCCTAATCTCAACTCCCTAACCTAAACCTAAACCTAAACTTGAAAACCCAAACCTAAACCTGATCCTGAACCCAATTCCCAAAACCTAAACCTTAACCTATAACCTAACCTATACCTAAACCTATAACCTGCACTTGTAACCTAAACCTATAACATAAACCTAAGCCTAAAACCTAAACTTTAACCTAAAATCGAAATGTATTCTCAAATCCTTAAAACTTAAACCTAATCCTAATCTCAACTCCTTAACCTAAACTTAAACCTAAACCTAAACCTAAACCTAAAACCGAAATGTATTCTCAAATCCTTAAAACCTAAACCTAATCTTAATCTCAACTCCCTAACCTAAACTTAAACCTAAACTTGAAAACCCAAAGCTAAACCCGATCCCGAACCTGATTTCCTAAACCTAAACCTTAACCTATTCTCAATTCCCTAATCCTATAGCTTATAACCTAAACCTAAACCTTAACCTAAACCTAAACCAAAACCTATAACCTAAACCTTAACCTAAACCTAAACCTAAACCAAAACCTATAACCTAAACCTAAACCTAAACCAAAACCTATAACCTAAACCTTAACCTATAACCTAAACTTATAACCTATTACCTAACCTTAACCTAAACCTAAACTTACCTAAAACCTAAACCTAAACCTAAACCTAAAACCTAAATGTATTCTCAAATCCCTAAACTTAGACCTACACTTAATCTTAATCTCAACTCCCTAACTTAAACCTAAACTTGAAAACCCAAACCTAAACCCGATCCCGAACCCAAACCCGATTGTTGTAATAATGTAGCCCAATCGTATGGCAACAAACAAGAATGTATCCCTTTTAACACATGCCTCTTTTTACAAAGATTTAATTTTTGTTCTTGTTTCTATTAATTGAAACACTTTTTTTACATTATTTGCTCGTATTAGTTTTATTTTAATGATCAGTTTTGTTTTTAAAAAGTGCCCACTTTTTTGGAAGAAGTTTCTGCAATTTTTCATGATTTCAAGTTATAATGTTTTGTTGGTTAAATATTTTTTTATTAGATGAAAGACCAAAAAAGAAAATTATTGCTAATTTTTTTTCTTTTTTAAAAAACTTGTGATGTTAAACTTATATGTATTATGCGTGGATGAATGTAATGTGGATAAGATTGTTTGTGTTTGGATGGATGTATAGTTTATGTTTGGATGGATTTACGTAGTTTGGGTTTAGATGGATGTGAATGTGAATATGATGAAAGTGAATATTGTATAACAGGTGTGTATATCAAGAAGAATACGATGAAATATTGTATAACAGGTGTATATCAGGAAGAATACGATGAAATATTGTATAACAGGTGAATGTGAATGTGAATATTGTATAACAGGTGTATATCAGGAAGAATACGATGAAATATTGTATATAGGTGTATATCAGGTGAAATATTGTATAACAGGTGTATATCAGGTGAATGTGAATGTGAATATTGTGAATATGATGAAAGTGAATATTGTATAACAGGTGTATATCAGGAAGAATACGATGAAATATTGTATAATAGGTGTATAACAGGTGTGAATGTGAATATTGTATAACAGGTGTGAATGTGAATATTGTATAACAGGTGTATATCAAATCAAATTTTCCCTTAAGGGAGAAGTGACGGTCCATGACAGTCCTTTTAAAGGACGGTTCATGACCGTCCTTTAAAAGGACAGTTCGTGGCCATCCTTTGAAGGCTCATAAGAGAGTCTATGACAGTCCTTTTTAAGGACAATCCATGACCGTCCTTTAAAAGGACGGTCCATGGACGTCCTTTGAAGGCTCATAAGAGACGGTCCATGGCCGTCCTTTGAAGGCTTATAAGAGAGTCCATGACAGTCCTTTTTAAGGACAGTTCATGACCGTCCTTTTTAAAGACGGTCCATGGCCATCCTTTAAAGGCTCATAAGAGACGGTCCATGACAGTCCTTTTTACGGATGGTCCATGACTGTCCTTTTTTCGTCAATAAGAATGACGGTTGAAAACCGTCCTTTAAGTAATATGGCATGTCAAAATTTGACGGCCCATACGATGGCCCATGACCGTCCTTTTTGGTCATTTGAGACGGTTTTGGACCGTCCTTTTTTTGCTGTTTTGGCGTAGTGCAACATGGATTTGGTAGTGACCACTCCTCTACCCATGTCTTGGTAGAGGTCGGTGTTGTGGGGCCCGTCACTATGTATATTTTTTATTCATGTTGTCCATCCATTTTCGAGCTCATTTCACGGCATGAAGCCAAAAATGACATAGATCCAAACCTCAAGTGGACCATACCACATGGAACAGTGATGACAAATCACCTACCAATAAAAACTTACTGATATATATGGTGAAAAAGACCAGTCAATAGAAAACACAAATATCAGCTTGATCCAAAACTGTTGTGGCTGTTAGGAAGTTTCTAACACTGGACATTCAATCACCACTCTTTCGTATGGTGTAGTCTACCTGAGATTTGGATCTGCCTCTTTTTGGGATAATGCCTTGAAATGAGCTTGCAAAATAGGTATAAAGCATGGATAAAACACACATCATTATAGAGCCCATGACATTGATGAATCTGCTCAAGCCTACTGATGTGAGGTTTTCAATCTTGCCTTAGGTACCATTGTGATAAACAAAAAGCACCTGAAATTAAATTAATTACTCAGTTGTAATTTTAAAATAATTTTATAGATATTTTAGTCAAAAGTAATTAAAAATTAGCGTACTATCGCTTTTAGCATCTAGCCTTCGGTAAGTGAAGGGGGCAGAGGGGAGGGGATTTGACAAAAATTAAAAACTATGTTTTTATTAAAATTTAATTTAAGCATTTAATAAGTTAGATTTGTCAAAAATTTTAAATAATATAAAATCAATAAAAATATTAAATTTCAATGATAAGTGTTGAAAATAAATTTTATCAATAGCTCTTTAGCTTACTTTAGAATCCATGTGAAAACCAAAAGAAAAGGCCGAGATAGAAAGAATGGGTTGTTGCCCCAATGTTGAAACCCAAGCAGTCTGCTATTAAGCCACAACTGGAATCCTAAAAGAATCTACACACCACCAAACAATGAATGTGGTCCGACTTCAGCAATTCCTTTCCTCCAAACTGATTATCATTGAAATGACACTGTGAAAAATGGAAAAAAGGGATGAATTTTGAGATGGTTGTGGACCGTCTCTAAAATTCCTTGGTTTAAAGATGCTTTAGAGACGGCCATAAACCGTCTCTAAAATTTTAGACGGCTCTTGACTGTCCTTAATATTGTCTTAAAATGTTAAACGTCCAAAAATCATTTAAAACGGTCAGAATCCGTCGTTAACTGTGGAGAAAAGATGGCTATCGACCGTTTGGAATAAAAGACGGTCTTTGACCGTCTTATATGCGGTCATCTGAGACGGTCATTGGTCGTCTTTTACTAGTAATCTGAGACTGTCAAGAACCGTCTGCATTAAAGACGGTTATTAGCCATCTTTTACTGGTAATTTGAGTCTGTCAAAGACCGTCTGCATTAAAGATGGTCTTTAGTTGTCTTATAACGGTCTTTTGAGACTGTTAAAGACCGTCTGCATTAGAGACGGTCCTAAACCGTCTCTAATGCTCAGGTCAAAAATTAAGAACAAAAAAATTATGAATTTCGAAAAAAAAAAAAAAAATTGTTAAGAAGCTTAGAAAAATAATTAACAATGTTTAGGAAAATTTTAAATTTTGAAAAAAAAAAAAAAAAAACTATGATTTTATAAAAATCTAGATTTTGAAAAAAAATAAATTAAGAACTTTGAATAATGTTGATAATTTTGAAAAAAAAAACATTTCGATAAAAAATAATATTTTAAAAAAGAAAATATAATAAATTAAACAAAATTGTTAAAAAAATTGACAAATTGTAAAAAAATATATATTTTAAAAAAGAAAACTAGATTTTGTATTTTGACAAGAAAAATTAAAAAGTTATATAATAAGATTTCGATAAAAAAATGATATTTTGAAAAAGAAAATTTAAAAAATTAAACAAAATTGTGAAAAAATTGACAAATTGTAAAAAATATATTTTTTTTTTTTAAAAAGAAAACTAGATTTTGTATTTTGATAAGAAAAATTAAAAGGTTATATAACAAAAGTGAGATTTAAAAAAATGATATTTTGAAAAAGAAAATTTAAAAAATTAAATAAAATTGTGAAAAAATTGACAAATTGTAAAATATATATATATATATATATATATTAAAAAAGAATACTAGATTTTGTATTTTGACAAGAAAAATTGAAAAGTTAGATAACAAAAGTAAAATTTTGATGATGTGTTGTATATCTTTGTTGCCCCTATGTTTCTCCAACCCATTTTTGGGTCGGGTATAAAAAATTGTGTAGATTTATATCTTAAGTAGACCACACCACTGAAAAAAATGATAATATAGTACCTAACCATTAAAAACTATAAAGAGCCCATCGTAAGGTTTTAGTAATGTTTATTTGCAATCCAACTTGTTGATAATGTAAAGAAGATCTAGATGAAGATAAACTACAAAGATCAAATTGATCCAAAACTTTTGTGGCCTTCAAAAGGTTTTTAATAGTTATTCATCATTATTTTGATTGGTACGGCCCACTTGAGATTATTGAGTTCTTGTGAGTTGAAATCACATCCTAAAATATGATGGAAAAATATATGGACGGTGTCGATATACATAAAATATATCAAGGTGGGCCCTACACGGTTAGAGTAACACCCATGAAGGAGTTACCTAAATAGTGAAATGGTACTATAAGGTCACCTCATGGGAACTTCCCATGAGGTTAATTTGTGTGCGCCCCACCATGATGTGTGTGGAACATCAACACCATGCATTTGATGTGTCCCCTTTAAGTCCAAAAATCAGTCGTATACGAAACTCAAGTGGGCCATAGCATCTAAAACTATGTGAAGACATCCCTAAAATATATAAAAGCATTTGGTGGGGCCCACTTGAGTTTTGGAAGTGTATGAAACTTGGCCTGACTCATCATCCAAGTGGCATACACATAATGAATGGGCTGGATCTATGAACCACATCTAGGTGGGCCTAATAAATGATTATGAATGTGTTAATGGGAGGGTAACCCTCTCAACTATAGTGTGTGGTGTGGCCAACCCAAGTCATGGATTGACTTTATTTTTAAGCTCGTGGCCCACCATGGAATGATGCATCTGACTGACAGGGCAGATCCAAAGTTCAAGTGGACTATTGTAACCTTTTTAGGGCCCGCCGCGATGTTTATTTGAGATCCAACCTGTTTATAAGTTAATACAGACACGGAATAAGGGAAAACATATATATTAGCTTGGATGAAAACTTCTACAGCCCAAAGTAAGGTTTAATGGTAGGAATTCAATTCCCACTATTTTTTGTGATGGGGTCCACTTGAACTTTGGATTTGCCTCATACTTTGGCTTAATCACAAGAAGTTTTTAATGTTGGATGTTCAATCAACACAATTTCATGTGGTGTGGTCCAAATACTTGGATGAATAGGAAAAACAAATTTCATATTGATCTGAAACTTTTGTGACCCCGGAAAGGGTTTTAACGCACATTGCATCCTACTCTACCGTATCTAGTTAGCAATGACACAGTGAATGTATTTAGTTTATCCACACTGTAATCCTTTTTTCTACATCATTTTAGTGGTTGAGCCCAAAATTAAAGCATATCCAAAGCTCAAGTGGACCATACCACAGGAAACAGTGTGAATAACGATTTCCACCGTTGAAATCTACCTATGGCCTATAGTGATTTTTATTCATCATCCAACCAGTTCAATAGATCACAAATACATGGATGAAGGGAAAACTAAATAATCAACTTGATCCAAAACTTCAGTGGCCTCCCAAAATTTTTCAATGGTAGACATTCAGTTTATAATATTTCCTATGATGTGGTTCACTTCAGAGTTTCATATGCTTCATTTTTTAGCTTATGTAATAAAATTATATGTTAAAATGGATGGATGGAGTGGATAAAATGAATAAATCATGGTGGACCCCACAGGATTTACTCAGTACGCTTGAGAACGGATTGACTACTCCCCTGACACCAGCCAATGGCTAGTACGATCAGTGCTCTGTGGCCCCCACCATGATGTATGTGTTTCATCCATGCCGTTCATATATTTTTACAGATAATTTTACAATACGAGATAAAAAATGAGATATATCCTAATCTCAAATGGACCACATTACAAGAAACAGTGTTGAATGAGCGTCGACCATTAAAAACATTTTTGTAGCCATAAAAGTTTTGAATCAAGATGATTTTTGTTTTTTCCCTTCATCTAGTCTTGTATGAACAAATCAATAGATTGGATGTCAAATAAACAGTACAGTGGGCTTTAAGAGGATTTTAATGGTGGATATCCAATCACTATTGTTCTCATGTGGTGTGGACCACCTGAGATTTATATCCCTCTAATTATTGGCATAAAGCTCTAAAATGATCTTTAAAAATGGATGAACAAAATGGATTAAACACATACATCATGGTAGGGCCCACAGAGCACCGTCCATGGACCACTCAAAATTGGACGCGCGCTCAAAATAGAGTCACGCCAAATCTCCCCCCATTCTCTCACTCGCCGCGCGCCCTCCCTCTGCCCTCTCTCTCTCTCTCTCTCTCTCTCCCCCTTGCCCTCTGTGCTCCCTCTGCCCTCTCTCTCTCTCTCTCTCTCTCTCTCTCTCTCTCTCTCTCTCTCCTCGGACATGGCTGCCAGACATGGCTACCGGAGCTTGAGTGGAGGATTTCCACAAGTGACAGCCATGGATGATGGCGAGGAGTTCCACATCCGTCACGAGATCGAGCGAAGTTCACTCCAGGTATGATAATGGAATCCCCAATCTGATTCCAGATTGAAATCCCCAATCTGGCAACTGGATTTGGGGTTCAAATTTAAAATCCCTAATTGACTGATTTGAATCCAAAAAAGAAATTCCCTAATTTCAACTGGATTATGGGGTATATGACTAGAATCCCCAATATGGGACTTGGGATTCAAAATCCCCAATTTTTGATTTGGGGATTCAAATAAAAAAACCCAAATTGCCGGATTTGGGATTCAAAATCCCTAATTTCTGATTTGGGGATTCAAATCAGACAACCTTAATTGCTGGATTTGAGATTCAAAATCCCTAATTAGCCTGTATGGGATTCTTTTTATTTTTATTTTTATTTTTTATTTTTTACACACGCACACACAACCCCACACACACGCCACATGCTCACAATCCACATTCATGTCTAATTTGTCCCTTGCCGACTCAAGCCTATCTAAGCTTAAGCCCACGTTCATGTCAATGGCAACCCATCTGCACATTTCCATGTTTGACAATGTGGCTTGGATTTCATGCTTATGTGTATCATTCTCAGACATGTGATTGTCTAGATGGACCGCCTTATACATGCCTGTAAACTTATGAAAAATATTTTGATCTTTATGGGAAGTCACTTCCTTTCATAATTCTTTGTCATGAATAGCAGATCAATAAACTCATTTGTTGTTGAGGAGTATGATAACATGCAATGCCTGAAGAGGCTGCTAGACATGGGATGTGTTTAGTGTGGTCGTAATAGTTGTTATGGAGGTTGCTGGTCATAAGATAAGATGGATGTTGTTGTGGAGGGCCACTACATGCCATGGCGTTTCTATTTTTCTTGGTACAGCTGTGATGATTTATGGGTTGCTTATTTTTGGATTGCTTTTAGTCCTTGTCTAAGCTTAGATTCCTTGTAATTATTATTTTTTTGTTAAACACAACTTGACAGACTGAAATTCTCAAGAATCTAATTACTATAGGTGTAGATTCTTCAAAATTTAAGTGTCAAAACCACCAATAAATTCCTTTGAAGACATTTCTAACCTCACTTCCATCTTGTTCTACCTTTTTTCTACCTTTTTAGGATTGCTTCTTAAAGGTTCCGTAGAAGAAGAAGAAGAAGAAGAAGAAGAAGAAGAAAATAAGAAGAAGATGCAGGTATGTATGTGTATGGACCAGTACTGATTCGATAAATAACCCCATCAGTTGTGCTTTTAGTCATATAATAATTCTAATAGAAAGAAGAAATTATGGCAAAACTGGTGGAACTGGTGTAAGATTACATTTATATTGCATTTTGTCAATTGTCATTGAAAGGTCTTGAGGTTTGAGAAAATTTCAAGAAAGAATGATCTTTAGGCTAAGCATTATCCTTTGCTTGAACGAGGAAAAAAAGGTCATCCCTTTCATGAGAAAAGAAAATGTATGAAAGTCCACAAAAGAGAAAAGAAAATGTATGAAAGCCCAAAAAAAAAAAAAAAAAAAACTATATTCAATACCTTTAAAAGCCATGACCAATGAAATGTGATTCTTGAATCTTAATAATTTGAGTTAAAAAAAAAATCAAGCTTTTCTAATTATTAGCTTCCTGTTTTTGGAATTGATAAAACTAGAGGAAAAGTCACTTGTAATTTTGTTTAGATCTTCAAACATTTTAGAATTCAAACTCGATATTCAGCTATGATGATGATGTAATTTTATTTTTTTTTCCCATTTCTAACACCTTCAAATTTGGACTACTCACTATTTACTTTTGACCATCTAGTTGATAGCCATCAATCAAATAGTAAGGATTGCTTGATCAGTGTGATTTTTGAGATGCTCCACTCATAATGAGTTATGAGACCCACAATTTCGATGATCTGGTTAAATCTACCAGATTTCTTTTCATTAGATTTTAATCACTTTTGTATAGCTGAGCATTTAATAATAATTATTTTACTTTTGTTTAGTTGAGCAGTTTGAAATTTTCCTTTGCCAACATTTTGCGCGATAACTCTGATATATAAATGTGTGAAATTGAATTTGCAGCTTTAATTTTATCTTTCAACAAAAACTATTGCTTAAAAGGGAAAGGGAAAAAAGAAAAAACAGAAATTTGATGTGCCTATAATGCAACCCCTCTACCTGTCGGCACACATGTTAAGTTGGCACCATGTGGTAAACATCTGGGCTAATGCATCATGTGGACTTCATAGATTTTTTTGGACCCTGGCCCAAAAATGAGGCCATCCACTCATTAGGTGAGCTAAAATGTGTGAAACAAATGGATGGTTTCCATCTACTTGTCTCATACTATATGCCCTGCTCATGAGTTTTTACTATATTAACTTTTGTACCAAGGAATCTATATGGTGGGTATTGGATCTCTGGCATGTATGCCAGATTGGCATGTGTTCAAGTGTATAGAGGAACTGGGCTACACATGGATGTTGAATTAACAAACTTCCAAGAAATTATTTCACCGATCTTGATACTTCTGCAATTTGTGAATGGCTCTGTTGTATAAATGGAAGTCAAGTTCATTTATAGAATTCTTTTTGTAGAGCAACCCATCCATCTTGAATGTAGACTATTGGCTCCATTCCTCTAAAATATCAATTTCTTGTGCATGTGAGGTTCAGTTAATCAATCAGATACATTAAAAACATTAAAGTGGAAAGTAGGGATTTTATGAATTTTTGGACTGGTAAAGCCCACACCACCAATCATTGGTATTGGGATTAGGCTTGGCGCTTCTGTGCTAGGCCCATCATGGACTTTGGTCTGGCATGAGCCTAGGTCCGGGCCTAGCCTGGCCTTATACATGTGGCATATGACTCGAGAATCAACCTAACAAGTCCTGATTTAAAGTCCACTGTTTAAAGTAAAGATGGATTAATGTTGAGTCTTGCCAATGTCTGTTGATA
Source organism: Magnolia kwangsiensis (assembly GCA_037074715.1). Taxonomy (NCBI): domain Eukaryota; kingdom Viridiplantae; phylum Streptophyta; class Magnoliopsida; order Magnoliales; family Magnoliaceae; genus Magnolia; species Magnolia kwangsiensis. The sequence goes on along the minus strand of CM073575.1, from coordinate 128,568,833 downwards.
TTAAATTCCATGACGTTCAAGGGAAGAATTATCGTTGTGCCATACTGAATTTTTATTGGTAAGGGTTTAGCCAATCTTAATAATTTTTATGGATGCAGAGGCCAATTAAATGTTTTGAGAGAGCAGCTGAAGGGTGTCACACGGATTCACTATCCAGTATAGTTGCATCATGTTCTTGGGGTAAACATGTTGTCGTTAGCACAAGAACACCTTTCCAGATTATGTGGAGCAAGAAAGAAGTTAGTTTTCTTCCCTTTACCATTGTTGTTTGATTGTTAATCCATGCAACGATTATTTTTTTTGTCATAGGTCTTGCCACTTGCTATTTTTCTTAGAATTTATTAGTTTAATAACCTAGCTGTGTAAACTATTAGACTTGGTTTCATAAGCATAAATATGAATCACCTTCTTTCTTCTTTTTGCTAGGTGGCATCAAATCTAGATATCATAACAGATGTGTATGATTTCCTCCATTTGGTAAGCACTATTTCTAGTGAAAAAGAAGTAAGCAATGAATGCCTAGGTGCAAATATTGATTAAAAAGAAGTAAGCAATGAAGCAGCCCGTTCAATCTGGTCAATCCACTCCCTGGGGAGGTTAGAAATCAAATGATGTAGAAAATGAAAGGCTTCAAGATGATAAATCCCAAGATGTAAATTGTTGGAACCAACCGAATGATTCATCTGCCAAACCACATGTTTGGGATAAGGATAAGATGCATAGTCAATCTAATTCTGTCTGGGTTAGTCAAAACCCAAAGGGTACCCATACAGAGAGATCTTCAGATATTGGTGGTTGGAATGAAGATAAAGGATAAGATGAGTTGAATCAACCAACAAGATCTCTTGTTTGGAGTTCTTCCCCTATTGAGAAGTCTTCAGATGATAACAATTGGAAAGAAAATAGAGCACAAGCTTGATTTCTATCGACCGACCAGAGCTCCTGGATGGTGTTCTTCGAGTAGATTCATTACACTCAATAGTAGAAGAGATGTAGATTCATTACACTCAATTCAGGTATGGTTTGCACCAATTCAAGATACTGTACATTAGGCATTCAATATATATGACTGGAGTGAGACTGTTTAGGCATTTAAATGTGTTGCAAGATGTTGTTTGAATTACTTGTCCTAAGAGGTGCACAAGTTGTGATGGATTGAACTTCTATCTTATGAAAATGCCATGATTTCAGGTAGTTATTATTGTAATGGAAAGTTAAAAAATTAAAAGAGAGATAGAGATAATGAATTCATAGAAAGAAATGTTCTTTATCATTAGGGCTGCTTTCGCAGGGTTTGATGTTGAAATCGTCGCCAACTTCACAGAAAGACAAATAGCATCAGTGGACACAGATTGCAACCTGGATTTAAACAAGGTTCGAGGTGTCGTCAACAATACTAACAGAATCCTCTAGGTCAGATTGTTGATTGGACCTGATTTTATTTAAATGATCTTGAAAATCTAATTTATTTAAATGAGCAGACCCGGATGTGCGTCGGAGCTATCCAGATGTTGAGAGGGGGTCCTTGAAAGGTGGGAACTGCTGTTATGATCATGGTGAAGCTATCCATTTTCTATGGACAACATTGGAGTAGCCTGGCCATTTTGTAACGCCTGTGAAAAATCCATACTTGGACTCGAGTACCAACTCGACCCGAAATCACGTAGAATTAATTTCTATGGAAATTAAGCGTAAGTTAGCTAGCGCAACGCTAGAGTGGCTGGGAAATAGTCCCTGATCACTTTAAATACGTTCTACAAGACCCAAATCGAGTAGAACAAATGACTCTATAATACTCTATAACCCCGGATCAAACTCTAAGCAGGTTTGTTCTCTGGACCACTTTGAATCTTTGTATTGGATCTAGACCGCACGTCGAAAGTCCGATGCTTCCTATCTTAGACCGTTGGAACCGCCTTGCTGGACTTGACAATCATTTCGAAAATCAAGTCAAACCGATAATCACAGACTATTTCATTGAGCCCGGACTGAAGAGAGTGCGAATAGGGACAGAATTGGAATTTTAAATTCAAATCTGGCACACGACTTGACGCGTCAGTATTAAGCATTCTGACCGTCAGAATTCATCCAGATTACACCCTCGGATCAGGAGAAATTTCTATTTTATATCATGAGACTTTCAGCCCTGTTCTACGTGCGGTGACCGCTGAACTGAAACTGGTCCGCCACGTGCGATCTGCGAATCCTATCAGACTGAAAACTTAATACGTGCTATATCTGGTACGCATGAGCTTAAGTCCGATCGCATTCGACCAGGGGACCACCAGAAAGCATCTTTTGGACCGGAACAGCCCCGAATTGGATATGCACTAAGTAAACTTCGTTCCGGAGCCTGTTTCCGGCATTTTTAAGCTTATAAAAGGGATTGACACCCTCATTCCTCTCTCCCATCCAAAAATTGCAAAACCCTAGCTTTGGGAGAGAGAAAAGGAGAGAGTTTGAGAGAGAAAGTAGAAGGATTTTTCCCGCCTTCGTGTCGCTGATTGCACATGCTTCAGCAACTCTTCCCAATCACCTGGCCGGTGATTTCTCCACTTTTTCAGGTATGAAACGACCCTAAAAGTTGCTGATTTAGGGATTACTTGGATTCGTAGCGTGTTAGCTAACGTACTTCGTAAAACAGGTTCTCCTACTGCCGTAGACGAAGCGTATACGCTCCGTTCGAATTCACGAGTCTACAAGAGACTAGGTGAGGATTTTAGACGCTTTGATTGACTGTTTACAACGCTTTCAATGTCGTTTAATAGTAGATTATCGACGGCATCGCCGTTTGACATGTACAACATGCTCTCCGTTTCCTGTTTCGTAAATTAACGAAGAATATGAGATTTAGGGCATTTTAGTCATTTGTAGGAAGTACAGATTACGTTCATATTTTGTTGATGTGATTGACATGGTTTGTTGTCGCATTAGGAAGTTAGGAATACGTGCATAATTAGTTTGGCGAAGAGATTCACCTAATTACGCACTTCGGGTCGACATACTATATGCAGACTTAAGTGTGTAGTGTATGTGTTTGTATAAATGCTTGTATTAGTATGTATTGAATTAAATGATGTTATGAATTAGTTTGAGATGGATTTCTCAATTAATATGCTGACCTAAATGATTTCCTACATGTTGACTATATGCATGATTTCATTACATGCATGAAATATATGTGTTTGAAGATTTACTTAAGTTGAATGTTATAACATGTGTTAACATGCTCACATGATTGTATTTCAATTTCAATACTCTTACATAAATTGCTGATGTGATTCCATAAGTGTTTGGGACTAGACTTAGTCCAGGAAGTCGGTAACCGTTCGAATTCGTGGCTGGATGGTCTTGGCCACGAACGACGCGTCGATGAACGCGAGCCGTGTTTGAAGTTGGCGGCAGTGGTTAGGCCACGCGAAGTGTTTTACGCACTTCATGTCGTTCGACTTGAGATGCGATCGCGCTAGTCAAGCCCGTCAAGCAACCCGACTGGCCGATGTATGTTCACCTTGTATGAGTCATAACTGTTTGAACCTAAGGTACTGAACTTACCATTGTAAACCCTGTTAACCATGGTACCTTGATCCACGAAGACTCATGAGCCGGGCATGGTGGTATGGGACACCGTGGTCGAGCTGTCGGCCTACGCTGGGGCCACAAATCTTCCCGTAGTGACCAGTGAGCACCTAGACTCGTGAGAAGATTATTGTGGTATGGGACACTATATTCTAGCTGTCGGCCTACACTGATCAGGCGACGAGTCCTTTGTAGTGACCGCGAGCGTATTCTGAGTCCACGGGAGGCGATGACCCTTCCGTTGCAGTAGAGTACGGTAGGCCTGTATTGATAAGGTGATGGGGGAGCGGTGCAACGAGTGCGAGCAACAGCCCTGGCAGCTCTTGCAGCGACCTACGAAATATACATCATATGAGATTACTAGGAGTGATGACCCTAGACAGGATCTGTGTTGGGATTGATACAAGGGAAGTACCTTAGTTTCCCAATCCTGCTGTTTGAATGGACTAATAACAACTTGGAAATCATATCATCATGCCATTGCATGTGCCTGGAAGATGTGGAGCACTTGAGGGTCGATTGCATGCCGCAGTTGTAAGATGTTGCCGTATGAGGGAGATCGTCGGTGAGGGCATACATCACTTCATGTCATCTTGCATTAACAACAGTATTAGGATTGTCTGATTTACTGCTTTACTATTATCGCATGATTGAATTGTGAACATACTAATCTTTGATCTATGATTCCACTGAGTTGATCACTCACTCCCACATTACGGGATGGTGTTTGCAACACCCACCAGACCCTGTTGTAGATGCAGGTGATGCTGAGATCCAGGAGGCAGAGCCAGACTTCGACGAGGACCAGGATGAGTTCTCGTACATGCAGTATCATGATGGCTTTCGTAGGCGACCTGGATTGATGGGACTTCAGTGGGACTATTTTGAACATTTCATTTTATTCATGTATATGTATATGAGACTCTGAGATGTATTCATACTTTAGAGACAGATGAGATCTACTTTATTTTTCCTTACAGTGATATATATATATTGTTTAGTCTTCCGCTTGCTTTTATCACTGGATCTGGAGTATGAATTGCAGTTTTGGTATACTTTTACTCATGTGAATGCTTTAAATCAGACAACATTGAATCATAATCATTTTTGTTGCATAAGTGACGGTCTGGAACTCGGGAGTTGAGTTTATACACGACTCCCGATTTTCAGGGTGTTTCACATTTGGACATGCCCTGTTTATATTTGTATTTACTCGAAATTGATGGAGCAGACCCAGATGTGCGTCGGAGCTATCCGGATGTTAAGCGGGGGTCCTTGGAAGGTGGAAACCGCTGTTATGACCATGATGAAGCTGTCCATTTACTATGGACAATATTGAAGTGGCATGGCCATTTGGATAGGCCATGTTTATATCTGTATTTGCAGGGACCACACTCTTAACCTATAACCTAAACCTATTCTCAAATCCCAAAACCTATAACTACAACATAAACCTTAACCTAAACCTATAACCTATAACCTAAACTCAATTCCCTAGACCTTAACCTACAACCTAACCTAAACCTATACTTATAACCTAAACATATTCTTAAATCTCAAAACCTATAACCTATAACCTATAACCTAAATCGAAACCTATAACCTAAACCCGAACATAAACACGAACCCGAATTCCTAAACCTAAACCTATACTTATGTCACGCCCCAAACCCGGTAATCGGATTCACAGGAATCCCGATCTCCAAATCCGGTGCTGACAGCCTCCGTAGTACCCCATTCTCGGCTCCCGGCGTACATACGCCAGATTCCGATCCCAGGATCTTATAAGGAGGATTTTTCAGTGTACATTTATCTCGTAATGAGCATAACCACAAGATTACCCAAATCATAAAGGCAACATCATCATCATATATCCACTAATATAATCGTTTGAATACAATGCTGAAACGGAAATACCTATATATATATATATATATATATATATATATATATATATATATATATATATATATATATATATATATATATAATCAAAGCTCCAAAGGTCCGCTACATGCTCCAAGCTCAACGCTGCTGCAACCTAACGCCACCTGCACGCATCTATCATGCATAAGCTTATAGAAAGCTTAGAGGGTGGTGTAAGTGTGTGCACGAGGTAAGTGTCAAATAAGGAATATCAGAGTAATCAAAGTAAGCAAAAATACTGGTAAACCCATAATCATATAATATCAGAAACACTGGCAAGATCATAAATCATACGAAATTAGAGTAATATGAAAACATGCTGATAGGCCCATACATACCATCAGTCTTATCCAGGCTATGTGACGGAAAAAAAAAATATAATAAAATAATAACAGATGCTGAGGATGCAATGCAATATACAAATTCTAATGAGTCCACAAATACCGTCAGTCGTATCTAGGCCGTAAAAATGCAGAAACATAGTAACCCAAAATATCATATGCAGGCTATGAGGTCCACCACAAGGGATGATAGTACGTAATATGCGATGCGCATGAAATGACCAAGCTGAAGTGTAAAGTCGGGATGATAGTACGTAATATCACATGTTATGGGGTCCACCACAAGGGACTTCTATCCAAACTAGTCTCATACCTAAATTTGGATAGTCAGACTCAATGTGGTAAACTCCTGATCTCAAGTTAGTCGTACGCTCAACCGAAATCCTGGCCATGCGAAGGTACACGTAACAAGTAGCTACGCACCACTAGCCCGAGTGGATAGTGAATGAATGAATGAATGGATATGCAATTCCTGCTCAATAAGTCCACATATCAGTACGGTTACTCTCTGAAAAAATCACCGGGGTTTATTGCACTCCAAATGGCACTGCCGCTCTCCCTAGCCGCACAGTCCGAGTGAGCGTAAGAAACCTCACTATCCGCCTGACCAATAGTCTTTCAATACCTATCTGGTACGTCGATAGCAGATCCATTCCTTGAGCTGATCAAACTCAGCCTAGTAATGCTCCCTACGCTCGGGCGGGTAAGGCCACACCCCCTCCTAACCGACCATGACACAGTGGGAGACGCGGCCTCCTAGTATTCGGCACTCGGGTGCTCATGTATCCACTCGGTCTCAATGTTGAGGTGTCCTCTAGTACCAAGAAGGTGTTTAGGAATTTTCACCCAGGGCCATCTATGGCAGCCCGATTCTTGAACAGATTTCCGGTGTCTCATCTGGCCATCCACGATATGCCTGTGGAGGCTACGACCCTGATGTCGCTAGGGCGTATAGTAATTACAATGCAAGATGCATGAGTTATACAGTCCATTCATACATTAATCCACCGCATGTCGTGCACTCATGTGAGATAACCTCCGCCTATCGGGAGGTCTCATAACAACATGCTCAATGACATATACAATGATTAACCACATCTCATAACAAACATGCAAATGATGCTTATGAGCATGTAACATGATGCTATACTGTCACATACTCATAATCGATATCAATAACCGGTATCAACAATTGATCTCGACAATGTGGACATTTAACGAGCATTGCCCTCAAGGAATGACCCACATAAAACCAAACACGTAATGGGCCGACGGCCTCACACAAAGGCCTAATATACAACACAGTGGCCTTGCCCAAGGACCACATATACACAACAGGTGGGCCCTGCTCATAGGCCTTAAATACAGGACATGTAGGCCCTACACATGGGTCTTGAATACATCAAATGGGACATGCATCATAGGCCTAATACATATCACAATTGGCCTTACCCATAGGCCATGAATACATTACAATGGATCACGACGTATGGGCCAAGTATATATCTTAATGGGCGACGACCTATGGGCCCTAGTACATCATAATAGCCGCCACCCGTGGGCCTCAAATACAACAAGTGGGCTGCATCAATGGGCCTTATATACACCTCAGGTCGGCCCTGATCATGGGCCTCAAATACATAGCATGTGGGTTGCATCAATAGGCCGCACTAATGGGCCTCATACACATCAAGTGGGTTGCATCAATGGGCCGCACTAATGGGCCTCATACACCTCAAGTGGGCCAAATGACATGGGCAGCCCGGATCAAGCACGTACATCATGTAGGGGCCACATGAATGGGCGGTGTGAATATATAACATACATATTACGGTGGGTCCAACGTCCTAATGGATGGTGGAAGCTTGGATTACATCTAAAATCATTTTAATAGTGGTAGATGCAACATACGTATCACTGTACCCTACGATGCCATGGGGCACATGGCTCACTAACAATGATCAACACTGACCAAACATTGTCTATGTAAATCAGTAACATCCAAACCCTTCCCATGTAACTCAGTACCGTCCAAACGTTGTCCAGCATCGTCCAAACATTGTGGACGGTGTGGATATGGAACAATTACATCACCGGTGGTGTCCGCCGTCTAGATCATTGGACGGTGGAGATAAGACACAAATATCACAGTGGCTCACACCGCGAATGAAACCCATACATCACATGGTAGGGCCCACACGTGTGGTCCTCACACGTGTGGATGGATGGATATGACACCACTCATGCAGGGACCCACAGAGCTTGTTACACCCAAGCAGCAGCTATAGCTACTGACTGCAGGTAGCTGGCCCACCAGAAATTAGATCTGCTTGATTTTGGATGGTGTGGATCATCACACGTGCTTAAACAGGTGTGTCCCACGTCAATTGGATGAACTGTGTGAAATTAAAACACATATATCATGGCTGGCCCATGATTTAGACGGCCAGGATGTAGCACATATACAAACAAGGTGGGCCCCACCCCTCGCAGGTGAGGCACGTGTGAGGTGGGCCCACAACTGCCAAACAGATGGACAGTAAGGAGAACATGTACATACATTATGGCGGCCCCTCTCCGGACCATCCAAACATGGACGCGCATGGATATTAGAATGCATACATCAATGTGCCCCCCCATCACCCAAAAAAAATGGACGTTGTAGATATAATGCATACTTCACGATGAGCCCACAGACCTTGCTGATGTCAATACTGTCTACTGGCCCAGCAGATAAACAGTTTGGATATGACACATCAAAGGTGGGTCCGCATGGCGTGGACCACGAAAGTCGAGCACGCCAATGGATGGCCGGTGGAAAATACATACATCTACTGGTGGGGTCCACGTCCTCAGGACATTGAGGCCACAGAACTTGCTGACGTAAAAGGGGTAGCTGCTTCAGCTGCTGCAAGCCCATCATCCCAAAGACGGACGACTAGGATCTAGCACGAGCCTACGGTGGGGCCCACAGAACTTGATGACGTCAATGTAACAGCCATCCGACTGGGCTGTTAGCCCACCAGCAGATGGACGGTCTGGATATACAATGCGTGCATTTAAGGTGCGTCCCACGTCAAAATGGGTGGACGATTAGATATAGCACGTACCTCGTGATAGGCCTACAAAACTTGTTGCATCCTGGGGCCCACTGATGGACATTAAGGATGAATACGTCATGGTGGTTCCCACGCGGGCTGCAAGTGAGTCCCATGGATGAACGGCTTGGATGAAACACACGCTGGGGGCGGGGGGGGGCTGTGCATGGCATATTCTATACTTATAACCTAAACATATTCTTAAATCCCAAAACCTATAACGTATAACCTATAACCTAAATTGAAACCTATAACCTAAACCCGAACATAAACACGAACCCAAATTCCTAAAACTAAACCTATACTTATAACCTAAACCTATTCTCAAATCCCAAAACCTATAACCTAAACCTAAACCTTAACTAAAACCTATAACCTATAACCTAAACCGAAACCTATAACCTAAACTCAAACTTAAACCCAAAACTAAACCCGAATTCCTAAACCTAAACCTATACTTATAACCTAAACCTATTCTCAAATCCCAAAACCTACAACTATAACCTAAACCTTAACAAAAAACCTATAACCTATAACCTATAACCTAAACCTGTAACCTAAACTCAATTCCCTAAACCTTAACATACACCCTAACCTAAACCTCTACTTATAACCTAAACTCATTCTCAAAACCCAAAACCTATAACCTAAACCTAAACCTTAACCTAAACCTATAACCTAAACCCGAACATAAACCCAAACCCGAGCCCGAATTCCTAAACCTAAACCTATACTTATAACCTAAACCTATTTTCAAATCCCAAAACCTATAACTATAACCTAAACCTTAACCAAAAACCTATAACCTATAACCTAAACTCAATTCCCTAAACCTTAACCTACACCCTAACCTAAACCTATACTTATAACCTAAAACCTATTCTCAAATCTAAACCTATAACCTAAACCTAAACCTAAACCTATAGCATTAACCTAAACCTATAACCTAAACTTATAACTTTAACCTAAACCTATTCTCAAATCCCAAAACCTATAACCTAAACCTAAACCTATAATCTACACTTATAACTTAAACCTGTAACCTATAACCTAACCTAAACCTAAACCTATAATCTACACTTATAACTTTAACCAAAACCTATTCTCAAATCTAAAAACCTATAACCTAAACCTAAACCTATAATCTACACTTATAACCTAAACTTGTAACTTATAACCTAACCTAAACCTAAACCTATAACCTGCACTTATAACCTAAACCTAAACCTAGCTAAAGCCTAAACCTAAACCTAAAACCTAAATGTTTTCTCAAATCCCTAAACCTAAACCTACACCTAATCCTAATCTCAACTCTTTACCCTAAACCTAAATGTATTCTCAAATCCCTAAACCTAAACCTACACCTAATCCTAATCTCAACTCCTTAACCTAAACCTAAACTTGAAAACCCAAACCTAAACCTGAACCGAACCCGATTTCCTAAACCTAAACCTACACCTATTCTCAATTCCCTAAACCTTAACCTATAACCTAAGCTAAACCTAAACCTATAACCTACACTTATAACCTAAACCTATAACCTTAACCCAAACTTAAAACCTAACCTAAACCTTAACCTATAACCTATAACCTAACCTAAACCTTAACCTATAACCTATAACCTAAACCCATAACTTAACCTATAACCTAACCTATAACCTAAACCTAAACCTTAACCTAAACTACACCTTAACCTAAACTTATAACCTAACCTATAACCTATAACCTAAACCTTAACTTATAACCTAAACTTATAACCTTAACCTAAACCTATTATCAAATCCCAAAACCTATACTTATAACCTAAACCTAAACCTCCTATAACATAAACCTATACTTATAACCTTAACCTAAACCTATTCTCAAATCCCAAAGCCTATACTTATAACCTAAACCTAAACCTTAACATATAACCTAAACCTAAACTTATAACCTTAACCTAAACCTATTCTCAAATCCCAAAACCTATACTTATAACCTAAACTTTAACTTATAACCTAAACCTATAACGTATAACTTATAACCTATAACCTAAACTCAATTCTCTAAACCTTAATCTATAACTTATTCTTAAATCCATAAACCTATAACCTATAACCTATAACCTAAACCTATTCTCAAATCCCTAAACCTTTAACCTATAACCCAAACCTATAACCTATAACCTAAACCTAAACCTAAACCTAAACCTTAACCTAAACCTATAACCTGTAACCTAAAACCTAAACCTAAACGTATTCTCAAATCCCTAAACCTAAACCTACACCTAATCCTAATCTCAAATCCATAAACCTAAACTTACACCTAATCCTAATCTCAAATCCCTAACCTAAACCTAAGCCCAATCTCGAACCCGAATCTGAATCCCTAAACCCTTAGCCTAAACCTACACCTATAACCTAAACTTAATTCACTTAACTTAAACCTACACCTTAACCCAAACTTGTAACCCGACCCGAACCTGAACCTGAATTCCTAAACCTATAACCTATAACCTTAAACTAAACCTATAACCTAAAACCTATAACCTAACCTAAACCTAAACCTATAACCTAAACCAATTCTCAAATCCCTAAACATATTTCCTAAACCTATTCTCAAATCCCTAAACCTATAACCTAAACCAATTCTCAAATCCCTAAACATATTTCCTAAACCTATTCTCAAATCCCTAAACCTATAACCTAAACCTAAACCTTTAACCTATAATCTAAACCCAAACCGAAACCTATAACCTTAACCTTAAACTATAACCTAAACATAAACCTTTAACCTAAAACTTAAACCCGATCTTGAACCCGAACCCAATTTCCTAAACCTAAACCTTAAACTATTCTCAATTCCCTAAAACTATAACTTATAACTTAAACCTAAACCTATAACCTAAATGTATTCTCAAATTCATAAACCTAAACTTACACCTAATCCTAATCACAACTCCTTAACCTAAACCTAAACTTGAAAATCCAAACCTAAACCTGAACTCAAACTCAAACCTGATTTCTTAAACTTAAACCTTAACCTATTCTCAATTCCCCAAACCTTAACCTATAACCTAACCTAAACCTAAACCTATAACCTAAACCTAAACCTAAAACCTAAATGTATTCTCAAATCCCTAAACCTAAACCTAAACCTATAACCTACAACATTAACATAAACTTATAACCTAAACCTATAACCTACAACATTAACCTAAACCTATTCTCAAATCCCAAAACCTATAACATAAACCTAAACTTTAACCTATAACCTAAACCTAAACTTTAACCTAAACCTAAACCTAAACCTAAGCCTTAACCTGTAACCTAAACCTTAACCTATAACGTATAACCTATAACCTCAACCTATAACTTATAACATAAACTCAATTCCCTAAACCTTAACCTATAACCTAACCTAAACCTAAACCTATAACCTACACTTATAACCTAAACCTATAACCTAAGCCTAAACCTAAACCTAAACCTAAACCTATAACCTAAATGTATTCTTAAATCCCTAAACCTAAACCTACACCTAATCCTAATCAGAACTCCTTAACCTAAACCTAAACTTGAAAACCCAAACCTAAACCTGAACTCGAACTCAAACCTGATTTCCTAAACCTAAACCTTAACCTATTCTCAATTCCCTAAACCTTAACCTATAACCTAACCTAAACCTAAACCTATAGGGTCTGGACTAAATGGTGGTTATTTTCAATAAATATAGTAGTAATAATAATATAAGTATTATAATAATATGATATATTGTAGTGCAATATCACGTGGGACCCACCTGTTGGATGGAGCGGTTTGGCTGGTACACCTCATATTAGGGACGTCACTAAGATCCATGGGAACCACCTGACGCGTGTGGGTTTTGATCCACACCGTCCACCCTTAGAAATGAAGCAGATTCAAATATCATGTGGGACCCACACCATAAAGTATGTGTTATGTCCAACCCATCCATCTGATGGACGAGTAGCAGTAAGGTGCTGCTATGCACGGACGTCAGCTCGTGGCTCTCACCATGAGGTATTCGTTATATCCTAATCGCCTATCCACTGGATGTGGTTCCCACCATGGTAGGCCCACTTTGATTCCATAAAATGCATCCTCACCGTCCAGATCTTGGACGGTGGGATTGGATTGACTAGTGTACCTCATGCCGGTGGGATTACTGCTGTACTTGTAAAAATAGCCAGCCCTGTGAGCCCTACCTTGATGTATACATTGGATATACACCGTCCAGACAGCTGGACGGTGGGACCCACTTTTGATGAATGTGTTTGTAACACCCCAGATTTTTACTAACCTAGAAATAGATGTCCTTAGACAATGAGTCAACCATATCACTCTTAGAGATCAATTCTAAAGTATAGAAATCACTTTTCAACCCATTTCCTTCAAAATCTCACCTTTCACCACCCCATTCTTCAAATTTCTCTAAGTACTTTAATATTAGATACAAACCTAAAGTTTAAAAGGTGAGGAACTATACTTAAACTAAAATTTACTATAAATGGTTCATACATGCATAAAATGGGAGTTTGACTATGGAATTTTTAGAATCTCATGATGTAGATAAGTTATTTGGTTGGACTAGCTTCTTCTACCCCAAAATCATATATTGTACGTTGCGTAACTCATTCCAGTTTGCAAATGAGACTCGATAAATGCCTCAACGGACTTGTGGGCTCAAACGACTCAATTCGGGGGGATCCAAGATGGGCCCCACATGTTTTCGACATCCCTGGGGGGTGAGGACCTCACTCATGGGGCGATTCCTTGCCAAATAGGTTAGTGACCGGCGAGGCCTCGCCAACCTCGTCCGTACAGTGGTCTGGCAGGTCGGTTTCTGTACTTTTTTTCTACACATTTCTTTCAAATTTGAAAAATCATATCTCCATCGTTATAACTCTGATTTAGATGATTCAAAAACTAAATTGAAGATAAATGAGTCTAGTTTTATATAAAAATATGTGAAAAATATAATAAAATATTTAATATAGTTTAAAGTAGGACATTGTGACAAACTGTCCGAAAATCACTTGTTGGAAAGCTGCTGCTTCAGGAATTTTTAGAATTTTTATACAACTTGAAATCTCATAAAATTTGGTGGAGATAGGTTAAACTTGATTATTAACCACCATAAAAATAATAAAAATAATATGATAACAAGAAGTGTTCAAAATAGGGTATAGAATGGCCTTATGACCGTATTCTGCCCTATTAGGGTAGAATTTGGTTAAGTACCAAACTGAATACTTAGTAGAATTAACTTGAATCACTTTAAATATAAACTACAAGACCTAAAATTAGTAGGACCGCTAATTCTATGTTACTTAGAAACCTAGGATTAAACTCTAAACCCGGTTGCTCACGGGAGCATTCGGAAACTTTGTATCAGACCTGGACCGCACATCGGAAGTCCGATTATCCCAAACTTAGACAATCCTGACCGCCTAGTTGGACTTGACAATCACGTCAAAAATTAAGTCCATATGATGTCTTGAGACCATTTCCTTGTGTCCGGAGTGAAGAGTGTGAGAAAAGTGAATTTATTTAGAAATTAAATTCAATTTAAATAAATCTGGCACATGTCGCTTGCGCGACATTTTTTAAACATTCTGACCGTTGAAATCTGACCCAAATACACCTTCGGATCAGGGAACATTTCCCACTCAGGTCAGTATACTTGGAATTCCTAATCGAGTCTCAGTGACCGCTGAACTGAAACTGGTCCGCCACGTGCGATCTAGGAACTCTATCGAACTGAAAACTTAATGTGATCAAGATCCAACATCCATGAGCTTAAGTCCGACCGCATTCAGTCAGGGGACCTCCAGAAACATCCTTTTGGATCGAAAAAGACCCGATTTGGCTGTAACCCAAGTATACCTTGGTCCTAAGTCTATATAGGTGAGTTTTTAGCCTATATAAGGAGCTTAAACCCTTAGATTTCTAACTCATATGAATATGGGGAAACCCTTGGAGAGAGAAGAGAGAAAAGAGAGAGAAAGTGAGGGAGAAGTTGGGGCTTTCTCCTGAAATTCTTCCTTACTGCTCCACGTGCTAGATCCTTCCACCTGCATCGCTATTCTGGCAATTTCAACACCGTTTTAGGTAAGAAAATCCTAACCCTAACCTGTTTTACGGATTTTATCGATCCAAGTAGTGAAGTAGCTGACTTACCTTGTGTTGTAGGGTGCCAATCAGTTGTTGACGACGACGTAGAATTCCTATTCGATTCATTACGCTCCTGCAGTGTAAGGTGTGGATTTTAGACGCTTAGATTACTAGTTTTCAAAGCTTTCAATGCCGTTTAATGATAAATTGCTGATAAGGATGCTGTTTGACATGTAGAACATGCTGTCTGTTTTTATTTCGAATACATATGAAGAATATGAGATTTAGGGTATTTTGGGTATTTGTAGGAAATACTGTATACGTATATATTTTACTGATATGATTGCCATGAGTATTTATCGTGTACCTATGTTAGTTATGCATGTATGAACTGTTTGGCGAAGAGATTCGCCTTAATGCATGTATTGGTCGACATATGCTATGTAGACTAATGTGTGTAGACTAAGTGTTTGTTGAAATGCCTAAATCAATATGATTTATGCCTGCCATATGTTTGAATGTAAGAACATGATTGTTGTGTATTAGACAACTCCTTGATATAAGGATATGTCATATTATATGTTGAAATCAACATACGTCAAGTACGTTGGAGTTGCGTAGTCTAAGTGTTTGTATAAATGTATGTATTAGTAAGTATTGAGTAAATGGTGTTGTAAATTAGCGTTGAGACTAGATTCTCAACTACTTTGATGATGCACATGATTTTCTCTATGCTTGTTGTATTTAAATTGACTACCTTAGGTGTGAAATACTCGTGTATGGTTAACTGCTTATGATGTACGTTATAACATGCTGATAATATGCTGGAATTACGTGTATTTCAATTATGTCTCTCTCATATGAGTATTGATTCACATTACATGTGCTTGGGGCTATACTTTAGTCCAGGCAGTCGATAACAGTTTAGAATTCGTGGTTAGATTCTATTTGCCATGAAGGATGTGTATAACGAACCCAAGTCGTAATAGAGTCGTCGGTAGTGGTTGGGCCACGCGAAGTGTTTGTGCACTTCATGTTGGTCGATTCGACATGAGCTCGTGCTAGTCAGACTCATGAAGTAACCCGACTGACCATTGTGTGTTCACCTTGTATTCATCATAACTGCTTGAACTTAGGGTACTAAACTTACCTTTGAAAAGCCCCTCTAACCTTGGTACCTCGATCCTTTAAGACTCATGAGCCGGGCATGGTGGTATGGGACACCGTGGTTGAGCTGTCAGCCTACGCTGGGGCCACAAACCTCCCCGTAGTAACCAGTGAGCACCCTACTCTAAGTAGATTATGGTAGTATGAGACGTTATATTCTTGCTGTCGGCCTACATTGATAAGGTGATAGGGGAGTGGAGCAACGAGTGCGAGCAACAGCCCTAGCAGCCCTTTGTAGTGACATTAAGTTTATCCTGACACCGCATGGGGCCGACGAGTCCTGATGCAGTCTTAAGGATATAAACTAGGCCTGTATTGATAAGGTGATGGGGGAGTGGAGCAACGAGTGCGTGCAACAGTCCTAGAAGCTCTTGCAGTGACCTAGAAATATATCATCGTATGAGACTACTAGGAGTGACGACCCTAAACAGGATCATTGTTTGGGTATTGATATGAGGGAGGTACCTTAGTTTTCCAATCCTGCTGTATGAAAAGGACTAATAACAACTCGGTAATCATATTCATATCGCACTGCATGTGCCTGGAAGATGTGGAGCACTGAGGGAAGAAAGCATATTGCAGACGTAAGATGGTGTCGCATGAGGGAGTATGTCGGTGAGGGCATCCATCATGTCATTTCATGCTTACATTAATCACAGTATCTAGGAGTGTCTGATTGTTTGCTTTACTATTATCGCGTGATTGATTTGATAACATGATAATCCTTGCTCTATGATTCCACTGAGTTAGCTACTCACTCCCACATTACGGGACGGTATTGTACACACCAACCAGTTCCTATTTCAGTTTCAGATAATGGCGATGCTTGCGAAGCAGAGCCGGACTTGGTGATGATGAGAAGGATTCCCTCCTATATGCAGGTTCTGATCGACGGGTTTGCAAGGTTACTGATTAGATGTCAATACACTTGGTATTTTACCTTTTATTTACACACTCATGTATATTCTTTTCTTTCTATTGTGGAGTATACATGTATTTAGTTAACCTGGTAACATGTTCACACTCTGGAGACCTACAACAGTTCATATATTCTATATATCTATCACATTCTTCTGCTTGCTAATTTAACTGTCTCTGGAGTATAATATGTTGTTTTGGCTTAATCCACCTCATGTTTTAAGTACTACTGCTGCCGATATTCATCCATCATTGAAAATGTTGCATAAGTGATGTTCTGGAACTCGAGAGTGGAGTTTATGCTCGACCCCCGATTTTCGGGATGTTACACTGTTTCATCCCTGCCATATGGGGCCTACCTAATACCTGGATGGAAACAGATTGGCTGGAGTACCATATGCCGGCTCTATAACTGCTGTTGACACAGCAAAATTTTATGGGTTTCGCTAGTGTATGTATTACATCTGAACCGTCTATTCTTATGGCAAGCTTGTCCTAGGGCTTGAGACAAAAAAAAAGAGAGATCCAATATTAGGTGGACCACATTACAGGAAATAGTGGGTTGAACATCCACCATTAAAAACCCTTGGGTTACTCGGTTTGAACCAATATGATATTTGTATTCCCTAATCCAGGTCTTTGCAACCTTATGAATAAGACTGGATGGAAAATAAACCTTGTGGTGGGGCCCACCAGAATTTGATTGTGGACATCATTATCACCACTATTAGATGTGGTATGGTCCATTTGATTTTTTTTTATATGATTCATAATGCTCTAAAACGATCGCTAAAGTTGGATGAATGGTGTAGTTGGTGTGGCTCATTTGATGTATTCGAAACCCAGATACATGGCTCATTTGATGTATATGAGACCCATGTGTACGGCCCACCTATTGTGTATTTGAAGCTCATGGGTTGTGGCCCAATGTGATTTACTCGAGGCCCATGGGTAAGGCCTGATGTGATGTACTTATGGCCCATGTGATGCGGCCCATTGAGATGTATTTTTGGCTCATGTATTGCAGCCCATTTGATGCATATGAGGCCTATTGGTGCGGCCCATCCATGAGGCCCATCATGATGTACTTTGGGCCCATGAGCAAGGCCCACCTGTTATGTATATGAGGTCCATTAGTGAGGGCCATTGATGTGGTCCACTTATTTTATTTGAGGCCTATGGGTTACGGCCCATCATGATGCGTATTATGCCCATGTGTAGGGTCCACCCGTTGTGTATTAAGGCCCATGGTTTGTGGCTCATTGTGATGTATTTCCAGCGTATGGGCAAGGCCCGGTGTGATGTATTTATGGCCCATGTGCAGGGCCCACCTGTTGTATATTTGAAGACCATACATTCGGACCCTTGAATGAAGCCTGACTTGAAGTATTCATGGCCCATTGTGATATATTTTCAGCCCATACGATGAGGCTCATTATGTTGTGTATGAGGCCCTCTTGAGAGGCCAAGGGCCCACTATATGTTTGGCCCTATATGGGTCACTCCTTGGAAGCAATGTTGGTTAACTGTCCACATTGATGGACAATGATGGTTTAATGTCCACATTGTGACCTTCCCTTAGGCCTCGTTAGGCCCATTCTATCATTCCCTTAGTGGGTTAACTTAAATAAATGGGCCCCATTCGTCGTAGACGGATAGCTCCGTGCTATCGGATTTGATATAACCACGGCCGAATATCGATCTTTATGCTATGGTTGATCGGCTGATCATTCATGAACCCCGCCTTATTTATCCACTAATTATCGGTGCCGATTATTGAGGTCGACGCCAATTATCGACCCTGATTATCAATGCCGATTATCGATGCTGATTATCGGTTCAGATTGTCGTGGCCAATTACCGATTTGCGATCGAGGCCGTTTATCATGATCGATTGCCGATTTCGATTGACGCAACCAAATTGTTGATTCCGATTATTGACCGATTCTGATTGTCGTGGTCGATTGTCGATTTGCGATCGAGGCCATTTATCATGACCGATTGCTGACTCTGATTGACTTAACCGATTTGCCAATTTTCGATTGTCAAGGTCGATGGTATAGGCTGATTTTCAATTGTTGAGGCCAAGTATCGAGGCCAATTCGGAGTATCGATTTCAATTGTTGAGGTCAATTCCGATTGCCGAGGCCCATTGCGATGTATTCGAGGCCCATGGGACATAGCCCATTGTGATATATTTCCGACCCATATGATGAGGCCCGACTTGATGTATATTAGGCTCGTGTGAGCGGTCCATTACGATGTTTATTAGACCCGTGTGATGCGACCCACTTGATGTACATGTGGCCCATGAGTGAGGCCCATCGTGATGTGTATTAAGCGCTTGAGTGAGGCTCATTGTGTTGTATATTAGGTTTTTGTATGAGGTCATGGGTTCACTATATGTTAGGATCTATAAGGGTCATTCCTTGGGGCAATGGTGGTTAGATGTCCACATTGTGGAGGCCGATTGTTGATACCGGTTATTGATACCGATTATGAGATGTGACAGCATAGCATCATGATACATGACCATACGCATCATCTGCATGTTTGTTATGAGATGTGGTTGACCATTGCATACGTCATTGGGCATGTTGTTATGAGACTCCCTGATAGGTAGAGTCGCCCCAGATGAACGCACGGTATGCGCATGATTGATACACGATTAGACTGTGTGACTTATGCATCTCGCATTTGTGTGACATAACCACCATACGCCCTAGCGAAATCAAGGTTGTAGACTCCATAGGTATTTCGTGGATGGTCAGATGGAACACCGAAAATCTGTTGTACATGGGGTGCTATAGATATCCCTGGGTGAAAGTTTCGAAACCTTCTTGGTTCCAGAGGTTGCTCCAACGTCTAGACCGAGTGGGTGTATAAGCGCATGAGGGCTGTATACCGTTAGGCTGTGTCTCCCACTGTGTCATGGTCGGTTGGAAGGGGGTGCAGCCTTACCTGCCCGAGAGGAGGGGACAAAGTTAGGCTGAGTTTGATCATCTCGAGGAATGGGTCCACTATCGATGAGTCGGGCTTGATATTGGCAGGCTGATAGTGAGGTCTCTTTCACTCGCCTTGTTGCGCGCGATGGGGTGGCAATCTGGTTTGGAGTGTAATAGACCCCGGTGATTATTCAGAGAGGAACCGTATTGATATGTGAAATTTTTGAGTAGGAGTACATGCTCATTCATTCATTCATTTACTATTCACTCAGGCTGGTGGTGCACAACTAATTATTGTATACCTTCATTATGGCAAGGATTTAGGTTGGGCGCACGACTAACCTGAGATCAGGAATTTACCACGTTGAGTCTGAATATCCAAATTTAGATATGGGACTGGTTTGGATAGAAGTCCCTTGTGGTGGACCCCGTAGCCTGCGATACTACGCATTATCATCCCGATTTCACCCTCCAGCATGGTCATTTCATTCACATCGCATATTGCATTACATCCGCAGGTATATGACATTTTGAGTTGCTATGTTTCCGCACTTATATGGCCTAGACAGACTTAGCAGGATTTGTATATTGTATTGCATCCTCGGCATCTAATATTTGACTCTTTATGACTCCTTATTGCATAACTGTTCTATATTGCGTATTTTGATATTGATTGACTTCTGGACTTGTCCATACTTCCGCTTACTCTGTTATAGTATGATTTACGATCTTGTCAGTATTTCTGCTTATTCGATAATGTACGATTTATGAATTATCAGTAATTTCGGTATTGTATGATGATGACATTGTATTGAATACTTAACACTTACTTTGTGCATACACTTACACTACCCTCTAAGCTTTCTATAAGCTTATGCACGATAAATGTGTGCAGGTGATGTTAGGTTGAAGCAGTGTTGAGCTTGGAGCTGCAGCGGTCTCCTAAAGCTTGATTTTCGATTTATGTTTTTCCCTTTCAGCATTGTACTCAAATGATTATATTAGTGGATATGTGATGATGATGTTGCCTTTGTGAATTGGGTAATCTTGCGGTTATGCTTATTACGAATTAAATGTACAAAAAAAAATCCTCCTTTTAAGATCCCAGGATCGGAATCTGGCGTATAGACGCTAGGAGCAGAGAATGGGATACTACGGAGGCTGTCGGCATCGGATTTGGCGACCGGGATTTCTGTGAATCCGATTTCCGGGTTTGGGGCGTGACATATGGGCCCTTGTGCTGCGATTCTTGTTCTCATCATCATTGGACTCTCATGCATGGGAATCAAGGATGTATCCCTTTAACACATGCCCTTTTTTACAAAGCTTTAATTTTTGTTGTTGTTTCTATTAACTTGAATTGAAACACTTTTTTGCATTATTTGTTTGCATTACTTTTATTTTAATGATCAGTTTTATTTTAAAAAAGTGTGCCCACTTTTTTGGAAAAAAAAAAAAAGCAAATGAAGTTTCTGCAATTCTTCGTGATTTTGAATTATAATGTTTTGTTGGTTGAATATTTTTTTATTAGATGAAAGACACAAAATGAAAATTGTTACTAATTTGTTTTCTTTTATTAATTTTAATGCAAGAAATTTTCTAACGGCTTTAGGCCGTCCATATTTTTCTAAATATTCAAATCTGAGACGGTCCATGACCGTCCTTTTGAGGTTCATCAGAGACGGCTCATAACAGTCAATTTTAAGGACGGTCCATGACCATCCTTTTAAGGTTCATTAGAGAGTTCATAATAGTCCTTTTGAATAACGGTCCAGGACTATCTTTTTTAAGGATGGTCCATGACTGTCCTTTTAAGGTTCATTAGAGACGGTTCATAACAGTCCTTTTGAAGGATGGTCCAGGACCGTCCTTTTAAGGTTCATCAGAGACTGCTCATGATAGTCCTTTTTAAGGACGGTCCATAACCGTCCTTTAAATGTCAATAACAATGACAGTTCATGACCGTCCTTTAAATACGCCCCAAAATACAACGGCTCATGCGACGATTCAAAACTGTCCTTTTTTGTCATTTGAGATGGTTTTCAACCATCCTTTTTTCGTTGTTTTGGCGTAGTGTGAGGCAGGATCCAATGCAAATGTTTCTACTTTTAGTTTAATATACAAATGGACCTTTGGGCCCACCATGATAGTTTAATGACATCCAATCCGTCCATCATATGTGCTCCCCTATCTTTCTCTTGGGCTCAAAAAATCAGGCTGATTTGCAACTCAGGTGGGCCACACCAAAGGGAATGGTTGGTATGGAGATGCCCACCATGATAAACCTTCAAGATTGTATACATGGCCTACTATATGTTTTATATATTCCATCTAATCCATTCCAAGGATGAATCTGAACGGGATTAATGAACACCATAGAAATTAGGAGATTCCAAAAGTGATTTTAGAGGTTTTCGGCATGAGTTTTATAGTGTGGCTCACCTGAGCTTTTAACCCACCATAGCTTTTTGAACCATGGAAAAAAGACATGCTCCAAATTATGGAGAGATTGGATGTCATTAAAACATTATAGTGGGCCCCCACATTTTGATTTCTATTCTAAACTTAAAGTAGAGACGTTTGCATTGGATCTAACCTCTAATGAAACTAGTTACTTGGACCATCCTCTGCTAATATATGGGTATCCATGCAAATGATCACCCATATGTAATGTGTTGGCACATTTGCAACCATAATTTTATCAATAAATTTTGATTTTTTACTAAGTTGTTTGTTACAAATAAATAGTAACACTAATGGGGATAGTTATTTTATGTAACTGCCCTAATAATCTCTTGCGGTCCCTACTCATGGCTCACTCATAAGAGTTTCAACACTGACGTCATGGGTTCAAGTATTCATCCTAGTGTGTGTGGGTGTGAGGATATGTAAATAAATAAATAAATTATTTTAGGAAAACTCATGTCCCAGGGTTGGTGAGGCTGTTGTAGGGATCTTGGGTAGAAGTTTTTATTTTATTTTATTTTTTTCACACACGCTCCACATCAGCACTTTTTTTATTTACATGTGCACCCACACCACACACTCAAACACTAACCCACACCACATAGGAACTCGATCCCAAGATCTCAATTTTGAAACTGAGGCTGTCAACCACTAAGCCATGGAGCACTTTAGTTATAGAGCTCTTAGTTGTAGACTTTTAATTAGGTCCAATGCACATTTCAAGGGTTACAATGCTAACATCACCTTTGCGTGAAAAAATGTGAACCATTTAATAAAATTTAATGTGGACGGTCAACAATATATACAAAAGCCAAATCTACAATTAATCAACTTGATTAGGGACTATCTGGATTGCGGTCGATTCTAAATACTTGCTTTTGTTAGGAAATCGTAGCCATCCCATGCATCATTGCTGGCGTCAAAAGCCTCTTTTGTATACTCCTAAAAATGAGATGAAATCATTCTACAAAAATGAGATGTGACTGTCAGATTAGCCACCAATTATAAATATTCTTACTGAAAAGTGTAAACTGACAGGATGGATATTTTGCGTACCTGAAGTCATATGTGCCTTTTCCACAATAAACCTACTTTCTTAGAAAATCACGTGCTGCTTTTAAATGTCTCTACTGTACAATGTGAGTTAGGAATTTTACTCTCCCGATTCGTTTTACAGGACACATGAACTTTAAATATCGGCAGGACGTGGCAGAGAGTTAAATTAAAGACAAATTATTTAAAATTTTAAAGTTGTAGACGCTTATCACAAATGGTTCAGATTTTACCTGCAAAAAGCCACTCAATGACTTAAATTTTACTCTAAGAAAACCTCTATATGTAGCATATATTTTATCATTTATTTGTAGCTTATATAATTTCCCTCGATATCTCTCCCTAATTTTTCTTTTCCTTTCTCACAGTGCATTGTGTTGTAGTTTAATAAGACATGATATTTCATATGTTATTGAATGGCCTATATTCATTCAAACGTGTGCAATTAGGATAGTGTTGGGTGTGCTAAAGTGGTACTCAACTAAAGTTTGATTAAACTCTAGGCACACAATTAATCGTAGGGTCTGTTAACAATCTTACCTCATCTCCACCGCAATTACCCCCAAGTGGTTATGTAAGACCCGTATCTTGGTCCGTACCTTTCCATAGATTTTCGCGGTCTTACCGGTCGAATTCTGGCAACCTTCGACCCATTACCGATATCGACGCGCGACCCTGATTCATATACCGACAACCCGAGTCGACTCAACCCGAGACCAATACCATAGCGACCGCGCCGTCGTTGCGGTTCTGATGCCGCGACTCGCGCGCCGAGGCGATACCCTGGTCAAGAGATGTGAGCCAACGTTCGGTGTGAGAAAACGCCGCACGTTACGAAACCCAAGGGAATCTCTACGATGTGTCACATCAATCACATCAATTCCATCAATCAATCAATCCATCAAGCCATCACATGTCAAGTACACATCACTTTATTCCATTTTCCCAAGCAACCACAAAAGTCTCCCAAAACCATACCTCTCTTACACAAAAAGCCACAAAAGTCTTCACCACCCATACCTCTCTTACACAAAAGCCTCAAAAGTCAATATTTTCTTACACAACCATCACTCACCACATCCATCCATCACTCTCTCTCTCCCTTTACAACTCTCTCTCTCTTTCTCTCTTTCTCATTTCAAAATTCCAAAGCAAAAGAGATCCCACGTATGGAATTCTCCCTCTCTTCCTAAACTCCAAATGTGGCCCACCTCTTCATCCCAAGATCTCCCATCTCAACCCTCCATTCCTCATCTTAACCATTGAAAACCAAGCTAAGGTGCCAAGGAACTCCTAAGAGCAAGAAGATCGGACGGTGGGTGCTAGATCATTCTAGTTTTTTTCTTATTTTTATGATGTGCCAAGTGAGGCCCACCGATCAATGGTGTGGATCTCACTTGGGACCCTAAAATGTGGCCGATGGCCCACTTGGATCATCATGATCGTTCCATGATGGGGCCATTCTCCATGGACCCCATCATGATGTTTATTTCATTTAGAAAGGTCATCTAGACCGTCCATATCGGTGGGGAATGGATCTCCACCGTTGAATTACATTTTCGATGGTCCCATGTATAAGGGATCCGTTTATTGTATGATTTTCTTTTAAGGAAGGGCCCATAATGTCGGGGTCCCTCTATCACAAGGCGTGTCCCACTCTCCATGACTCTCTCTCTCTTTTATTTCTTTTATTTTATTTTATTTTATTTTATTTTATTTTTTATGCAATAGGGTTGTGTGGCCCACTTGAATGGACCTCACCTCAAGGTATTTATTTTGTGCAAGAGTCCTTCAAGTGGGGCCCATATTGCATGTTGTACCCCCCCCCCCCCCCCCCCCCCATCATCCATCAGTGGTGGCCCACTTCAAAAGGCCCACCACAATGCTTATTTCTTTTAAAGAGGCCCATCATCCAGCGTATGGGACGCTGGACGTTCCTGTACAAAAAAAAAAGAAGGGAAAAAGTAAAGTTTTTGGGGTGGTCCCCTCGTGTAGGCCCCACCTTGATGTAGATATTCGATCCAAGCCGTCCATCCTCTTACCCACAATATTGTAGCCGTTGGGCAGAAGTTTGGGGCTGATTGGAAGACCTGGTGGGCCATAGCATCAAAGAACGCATCATTACCATTCAAGGATCCTTTTCTGATTTTATTTCATTGTCTGATCACAAAAAAATTCGAACTCTGGACTCATTTCGACTGTTGCGGGCCACTGAACGCAATGGCCGGAGCGAATTTCGTTTTAGCGGGCCCCACGCGTGAAAAACCCCGGGAAAACATTTTTTTCCCAAAATCAGAAATTCAAGAGGCAGAGCCTCTACCTTTACTTGTCAGCGGCAGCAGAGCTGCACGCTGCTGCGTGCAGCCGTGAGCGACGGACGGACGCAGGGGCCCACGGCCCTGCGGGTGGGCCCCACCATAATGTTTATTTATTATCCAACTTGCTCATGAGGTGGGCCACCCCAGTGGTGGGCCCCCCTCCAAAAATGAGAACGATCCAAGACTCAGGTGGCCCACACCACATGAAACAGTGGGATTGAAATCTACCGTTAAAATCTTTCTGGGGCCCACATATGTGTTAAATCAAACTGAAATTTATGTTATCCCTTCATCCAGGTCCGAGCGACCTTATGAACGGGTCAGATGGCATCTAAATATTACTGGGTGGGCCCCACATGGGACCCACAATGATGTATGTGTTAAGTCCACCGTCCATCGGTGGCACCCACCTTCTCTATGTGTGGTCTCCACCGTCCAGCGGACGGTGGGGCCCTTGTGATGTATGTGTTCTATTTGTGCCGTCCATCCCTAGACGGTGGGCCCCACCATGTTTTATGCGTTACATCCGCACCATTCATTTGAAACGGTGGGACTTACCCCTGACCGTGGGCCCTATGAACAGTTTGGATTGTAAATAAATATTGCAGTGGGCCCATGGTCCACGTGACCTTATGAAAAGATTGGGTTGCAAATAAATAATGTAGTGGGCCCTATGAACAGTTTGTATTGCAAATGAACATCATGTTGGGCCTAGTTTTGATGGAAAATAAACATTTTGTTAGGCGCATGGCATTGGACCCATTTAATGTATTTTAAAGTCCATAGAAGTAAGCCCAATTGATATGTTCTAAGGCCATGAGACTAGGCCATTTGATATATTGTAAGGCCCATGGGACTAAACCCATTTGTTTATAAAAAGGGTCCATGGGATTAGGCCCCATTGGATTTATTTAAGACCCATGAGTTAGGCCCATTTTATTTGATTAAGGCCTAGGGGTTTAGGCCCATTTGACTCAGGTTAGGTCTATGGGTTGAGGCCCACTTGATCTACATGTGGGACCCAATTGGTGTGGCCCATTGGTCATATATTAGATTCATGAGACTAAGATCATTTGATGCAATCCAAGGCCCACGGGTTTTGACCCATTGCAATGCACATAAGGCCCATTGGTGTGGCCCATTTATGTGGCCTATCTGATGAATAAAAGGCCCATAGGATATGACCCATTTGATATATATATATGAAAAGCTCAATGGGATAAACCTAAGGTCCATTGCAATGTGTAATCCCAATACCGATTATGTAGCGATGTTCAAGAAGATCGTGCCTGGGAAGTAATGTTGGTTTGACGTCCACATTGCGAGTGTAATGCTGGTTGGATGTTCACATTACGACTCTCCTTAGGGCCCATTGTTAGGTCGTACTTATCGTGTATAGGCCGTCCAGGTCCATCTGCATTGTAAGATAGTTCATTTTATTATAGCATGTTTAGTACAGTTTCATGACTCATGATCATACGCATCATATGTATGCTTGACGTGAGAATTGTCTGATCATAGCATTTGCCTTTGGGCAGGTTGTTTATGGGCTCCCGGTTAGGCGGTGTTGCCCTACATGAGCATACGATATGCGCAGGATTTATTGCATAACTGGATAGCGTGAATCATATATTTCGCATTTGTGTGACATGGTTATTGTATGCCCTAGCAACATCAGGGCCGTAGCCTTCACAGACGCATCGTGGTTGGCAGGATTGGATACCAAAAATTTTATTTTACATGGGGTACTATAGATATCCCTGGGTGAAAGTCCCTAAACCCTTATAGTACCAAAAGGTTGCTCCAACGTCTAGACTGAGTAGGTAGATGAGCGTTGAGTGCCGATTACCAGACGGTTATGCTCTCCACTGTGTCGTGGTCGGTTAGAAGGGGGTGCGGCCTTTCCCGCCCCAGAGTAGGGGGCAATGCTAGGCTGAGTTTGACCAGCTCGAGGAATGGGTCCGCTATCGACGAGTCGCTCCCAATATTGGCAGACGGATAGTGTGGTCTCTTTCACTTACCTTATTGCGCGCGATGTGGCGGCAATCTGGTTTAAAGTGTACTAGACCCCGGTGATATCTCATATTGGAGCTGTATTGATGTGTGGACATAGATGAGGATCTGTATGCTTGAGTTGCATTGCACATCGCATGGCCTTGGGGTGGCCGATACCATTCATGTCTTGCATCGCATAAGCCTTGGTACGGCTCATGATATTTTGGATCCATCTGCATATTTCGCATTACTCTGACATTGCATGCTCATATTACTACCTTTTGCACACACTTTCACCACCCTCTAAGTTTTCTATAAGCTTATGCACGACCGTTGCGTGCAGGTGATGTTGGATCGCAGCAGCGCTGAGGCAGGAGCACGTTGCTAATCGTTTTGGAGTTTTTGTTCTTTACCATTGTATTTCCCTTTATGCTCATTGTACTTGTAAAGTTTTTTATCATAGTGGAAATGTAATGGAGTGATTGGTTGTTGTTTGTGGGTTATGCCATTGGTTATGCTTATTACGAATCAAACTGACATTGAAAATCCTCCTCGTAGCATCTCAGGATCGGAACCTGGCGAATGGGCGCTAGGATCCGAGAATGGGGTTCTACGGAGGCTGTCGGCGCCGGATTCGGCGATCGAAAATTTTATGAGCCCGGTTTCTGAGTTTGGGGTGTGACAGGTTAACACTCTATCCACGATGGATTCAAATTTCAAATTCCAATTCAAATTGTAATCTATTCAAAAATTCTTTTATATTCTCTACTCTATAAATACAAAGGATCTGTGTGATCCATTTCAATATGGGTTTTCTTTTAACCAT
Source organism: Magnolia kwangsiensis (assembly GCA_037074715.1). Taxonomy (NCBI): domain Eukaryota; kingdom Viridiplantae; phylum Streptophyta; class Magnoliopsida; order Magnoliales; family Magnoliaceae; genus Magnolia; species Magnolia kwangsiensis. Next base: position 128,540,085 of record CM073575.1, on the reverse strand, counting down.
GTATTTCTTTATGGTATCAAAGCCTATAAAGAGAATCTTCTCTCTCAATTTTTTGATCCTGGCCTTCCCTCTGATCTTGGTCATCTCCATTTCATGATTGCTGAATTGTTTTGCTGCATTTTCATCTCTGGATGTTGTCATCTCCTTATGGCACACTAATCTGCAGGAGCATGCTTTGAATAGTTGTTGATTGGCTTACTTTCAATGGCTGCTGATCCATTCAGTTGCATTCTCTTCTCTGTCGTCACTCAATCCAAGATCGAGTTTCATTACTTCTACTTGATTATTGTACATGGCATCCTCTACTACGATTATCGTTTCAAATGTTACCAATTAGGTATCAATTAAGTTGGATCGGGACAATTATTTACTATGGAAGAGTCAATTTCTTCCCATTCTACATACCAATAAGTTACTGCAGTTTGTAGATGGATCCTCTCTTTGCCCGGATCAATTTCTTTTAAATGACATTGGTGACCGTACGTCCACTAGCAATCATGCCTATGAGGACTGGATGGAACATGATTCTCTTGTATTGTTATGGATCAATGCCATCCTCACTCAAATTCTTTAATGGGTAGTTGGGCTTCAAACTGCTCGAGAGGTGTGGCTACGATTAGAGAACCTTCATCTCATTCAATCGCGTTCACATGTTCTGCAATTAAAAGATCAATTTCAAAATCTTTAAAAAAAAAGGCTCTTCAATTTTTGACTATCTTGATAAGATGAAGGGGTTAGCGAATGCGCTTGAGGTAATTGGTCAGCTAGTCACTGACTTTGATTTGTGTAATCAAGTTTTAAATGGTCTTGGTCAAGAATTTGACCCTGTACACACCTCTATTGCTAACTAGGTTCACCTTATTTGCTTTGAGTAATTAATATTTGGCTAACTTATCACTTTTGAACATCATTTATAATCCAGTCATTCTAGCCAACCTTATGACCACTTGCTAGTTGCACTTTCTACCACTCGTGGTGGGCCACAGAGTAGACCAACTTTCATGGGCGTGGTCGTGGTCGCAGTTTTAGTGCCAAAGGCAGTTCTATCGCGTCACGCAATGGACAGTCATCCCAGTCTAAAAGTCCTTCTATCGTAATGTGCCAAATTTGTAATCGAGTGGGGCACTCTGCTCTCGACTGCTTTCATTGGTTAGATCTTTCGTTTCAAGGTAGCCAGCCCCCTCAAAAGCTTCAAGCTATGGCCGCTGTCAAGCACAATGACCCTAGAATAGATTCTATCTGATTTACAAACTCTGGTGCTACAAATCATGTTATGTAAGGCCCGCATCATAGTTTGTACCGTTCTTTAGGATCCCGCGGTCCTCCCGGTCAAATTTCAAAAACCCATGACGCGAGATAGTATTTGCGCGCGACCCTGAGTTATACCTTGTCAACCCGAATTGGCTCGACTCGAAACTTGTACCCTAGCAATCACACCGTCACCGCGGTTCTAACACCGCGTCTCACACATCGATGCGATACCCGAGCCAGGAGTTATGGGCCCGCGTTCATTTCTAGGAAAACTCCACACGTTGCAAATTCTGAGAGAATCTCTACAATTCATCACATTAATCAATCAATTAATCATAAGTCAAGTACACAACCCATCTCTCTCTTACCAACAAGGCATAGCATCCATCTCTCTCCCATCCCCAAAGTCAACTCTCATGTCCCTAAAAGTGCCCTGGTTTGTCAATTAGCGTGAGTGTTGAGTCAACAAGACAAGTGAGCCCCATAGGAAGATTGTTCATGCGTCTACCTCAATCGGATGTGGCTTCATATCTCTACAAAGGTAACTTAGCCTCACATCCTATGTCCTAGAATACTAGGTATATAAAACCCTTAAAAATGGTTAGAACAACATAGGGTTTAAGGTGTAAAAACTGTTTTGCAAAATCAAGAAAATCTCTATATTTTCAGCCTTTGTCAATTTATCGATAATGCTTCGATGAAATCAAACACTGTTATCGATATCCTTGAAACTGACTCGATGTAATTGAAATGAGGAATTCAGATGTCCAGTAACTAAAATGAATCTTGGGCTGAATTCTCGATGAAACAATGATAGGATCGATATCATTGACTTTTGAATCTTCAGTTCATCGAAACGGCTCGATAAAATCGACATCTGGTCAGTTTATGTCCCGAAAGCAGTTAAGGAAAATCATGTCATTTTCGATATCTCGAAGAGAGCCTTGATATCTTCGAACTTCAAATCTCGATGATATCGATGGACCTTCGATGATATCGGATTAAGACACAAATCTGTCCAGCAAGCTTTCAGGTTAATTCTTTTAAATGTTCAAGGTATCGAGAAGCACTCGATGATATCGATATTCAAAGATCGATCATATCGAGATAAGGTCGATGTTATTGAATTGGGACACAAAACTGTCTAACGAGTTTATAGAAAAATTCCTTGAAAAGATTGATGAATCGAAACTGATATCGATATCATCGATATTCAAAATTAGATGATATCGAGGAATGCTTGATCATATCAATGCATGTTCAGTACTAAAGGTAAGTCTGCTCTCATGTTTTTTGAATGTCGAGGAATTGAACCATAGGTCGATGAAATCGAAGTTTGAAATCCTATGACATCGAAGCAGATTCGATATCATCGATCAGTTGGCAAAAAGGTTCAAAAGCATTTGACAGTTTGAGTTTTTATCATCGAATGGTCATTCGACATTATCATGAGTATACCTTCGATGATATTGAAGCTTGCTCGATGATATCGAACTCTGTCAAAAAATATTACTATTTTATTTCCGTTGGAACTTTTTACCTATATATTGAGAGCTTGCCTTAAGTTACTGAAGTGAGAAAAATAGAGAGAGCATTGAGAGATTCCTCCATATTAATTAAGCTCTTTTTCTCATGGGAGTTCATCCTCCAACCCACCCTCATCATTGATATTTAACATAGTGGATTGGTGAATGAACTTCCGCATTCAAGGACTACCACCTTAATGGAAAATCATTGAGCTAAGATACCTTGAATGCTTAGATGTTTGGAATTATTGTCTCTAAAATAGGAAAACATTTTATAGAGTAGGATTCCAACAGAACTTTGACCCAACCCGTCGCCTTACATTCGAACATCATAAGTATTGTGGTTTAAGGGAGTTGAAGATTCTTCATCATCAAAGGAGGAGATTTTCATCAATGTGCTTAATGGGGCTTATCTACTTATCTATAAGTCATTAGAGTCTAGAGACCCTATTGATCATATCTTTGTATAGGATTGGGCCATGATTCTTACCCCTTTCAAGTCCTCATAGGAGGCCTTCGACGGAAGAATACTTGTGGGTGTTGTGTGTTGACCCTTGCTCGTGGTGATCATAAACTTAGGTCCTTAGTGCAGGTCCTTGGCCTGTGTGGCCTAAAACTTAGGTGTTGTGCATTGACCTTTGCTCTTGTGTAGGGCATAAACTCTAGGTTCCTTGTGTGAATCCTTGGCATGTGTGGCCTAAAACCTGGGATCTATGTGTTGACCCTTGTTCCTTTACGAGGCATAAACCTGTGTCTCATGGAGACATACTATGTACCTTGTGTAGGTCTTAGAGTAAGCCTTATGTAGGTTGTATTGGTTTGAGGTGAACCTGATTTGAAACCTCCGTTAGTGAAATTCGGTACACTCAAGGGTTAATTACGTCCATCAGGAGTGGAGTAGTCAAGTAGCCGAACCACTATACATGACTGTGTTTGGGATTGTTAAATGCACTTTACCTTTCTATGTTAACTTTGAATGTTCACATTAGGGATATTCATGAGTCGAGCTAGCTCGAAAAACTCACTCGATTCGGCTCGAGTCAACTCGAATTGACTCGACTTGAATGGCCGATTCAGGCCAAGTCAAGCTAATTATTTAACGCTCGAGTTGAGTTCAAGACGAGTGCAACCAAGGGCATTTCAACTTGACTCAACTCGAAGCTCGAACTCGAGCTCGACTCGTCTTGATTAATAAATATATTATAATATATATATATTATTAATATAAGTTTTAAGTTTTAACTATAAAAAAAAGAAGCATAGAGTCTCTACCCAACCGCACGCACCCCCTTTCTCTTTCCCTTTACATTTCTTCTCTTTCTCTACCCGCTGTCAGCCGCACGCCCACCCGGACCACCACCACCAGTTTTCATTTTAGCTCCACAATAGTATAATTTCAATCTCTTGAGATCTACTTCTTGGGCGAGAAACATAAGAAATCTGAGATGGGTTCTTCTCAGATTTGTTAGAGCTTCAAGGAAATCCAATGATCTGTTTGGCTAGCGCTCTTTACTTAGATTTCTGATTTGTGTTCTGCTCTGTTTCTTTTTTAGTACTTGAATTTTTGCTGGTGGAAAAGGATCAAGGACAGATCGGTTCTTATGGGTTTCCTCATCCGATTCAAAGCTTTGTTTGGTTTTCTCATCTGGTTTTGCTTTGATTTTCGTAAGATTTTTGAATTTTTCATCATTGGAGGAGGATCAAGAACAGAATCCATTACTCTCTCACCCAACAAGCTCGAGCTTGACTCGAGGTAAAATCGACTTGACTCGAACCGCTAGCTCGACTCGACAGCTTTGGAAGACAAGACGCGCTTCAATGTTGAGTTCAAGAGCTCGAACTCGAGTACAATATGAAAAAGTCGAGCCGAGCTTGGCCCACCTCGATTCGACTCGGCTCGATGCCCACCTCTAGTTCACATGATGCATGATGACATGACTATTTAGAACTAATAAGTATCACATTCCATACACAGTCACTCATTTAATCCATCATAGACTAAATTTATAGATTGCTTAGATATTGAATAGTCTTTTGATTGAATCCTCTATTTAGCTTGGAAGCCATTAAAGTTAAGTTAAAGATATCTTAATAAATTGTTATATTATATCAAGATTATGATGATAGGATTTAAATTGTCATAAAATTTTATAAAGTCCTATTCACCCCCTTCCAAGACACTTTGACCTATTCCTACTTCTACTAGAGTGGTCATTACCGCAATTTCAATTGGTATTAGTGACAGTCTCTCTTAAGGGCTTCACTGCCTAGAAAGTGATCTTAACTGAAGTTGAAATCATGGAAAATGGTGTAGGTCTAGAGGGTACAACCAGTCAGAACAATTGCCTAATAATCCATACTGCACTAAAAGTCATCAATAACTCAAAATGGTATCTTGATAGTGGATGCTTTAGACACATGACCGGTGACCAAACCCATTTTTTGAGTATTCTAACTTTAACGGTGGGTCAGTCACTTTTGGAGATGGGAGTTCCGCCAAAATAATTAGACAAGGAACAATAGTTGGACCGAGGCTTCCTAAGATTAAAAATGTTCTTTGTGTAGAAGGTCTAAAACATAATTTCCTTTGTATCTCACAAATTTGCGACAAAGAACACTTGGTCACTTTCTCAAAAAAATTTTGTAGAAATCAAACAAGAAAATCTATCATGAAAGGCTTACGCACAAGTGACAACTGCTATGTATTTGAAAGTAATAATGAGAATGTATTATCCACAAAATGTAATATGGCTACAAAAAGTGAGTCCAAACTATGACACCAAATGCTAGGACACGTGCATTATCGAAACTTTGCCAAGTTAAGTTCAAAAAGCTTAGTAAGGGGTCTTTCCAAGATTAAAAAGGAAGAAAAGATTGTATGTGGTGATTACCTAAAGGATAAACAGATAAAAGTTAGACACAAAAAGGCAACCACCATAGCAACATCAAAACCTTTGGACCTGCTACATATGGACCTAGTGGGTCCTGCCAAAGTTGAAAGTCATGGCAGGAAAAGATACTTCTTACTGATAGTGGATGATTACTCCAGATTTTCCTAGGTCACTTTTCTTCGAGAAAAATCTGATGCTTTTGATGAATTTGTAGTCATGCAAAGAGAGTCCAAAATGAGAAAGGATACTCCATAAATCGTATCAAGAGTAATCATGGTGGTGAATTTGAAAATAAGCGATTTCAAAGATATTGTGATGAGAAAGGAATTCACCATGAATTCTCAGCCTCGAAAACTCTGCAACAAAATGGGGTTGTTGAAAGAAAGAATCGAGTTTTGCAGGAAATGGGTTCCGTTATGCTGAATGGAAAGGATGTGGCCAAAATCTTTTGGGCTGAAGCAGTCAATACCACTACTATATAATAAATAGAGTATATTTAAGAGCATGCTTAAACAAAACACCATATGAGATATGGTATGGAAAACAACCTAGTGTGAAACACTTCCATGTCTTTGGCAGTAAATGTTATATCCTGAAAGACAAAGAACACCTAGGTAAGTTTGAATCTAAAAGTGACGAGGGCACCTTTTAGGATACACCTTGAATAGTCATGCCTATAGAGTATAATATCTAAAAACCTCACCATTCAAGAATCAGTTAATGTGGTGGTTGATGACCAACCTCATGAAGAAGAGAGTTCCTTGAAAGAACTGGAAGATGAAGTGGATTCATACATTCTAGGTAAATCAGATAACAAAACTACCACATCTAATGAACCTCAACTGTCATCTAACATACCCTTCATTAAAGATCACTCCCTAAATCAAATCATTGGAGATCCTAATGATGGTGTAAGAACTAGACGTCAAATAAAAAATATCTATAGTCATTCCTACTTTACCTCAAAGATCGAACCTAAAAATATTGTGACAGCCCTTCAAGATGAATATTGAATAAATGTCATGTAAGAAGAACTTCAACAATTTCAAAGAAATAAGGTATGACGACTGGTTCCTAGGCGATCTGATACAAATATCATAGGAACTAAATGGATCTTCAAGAATAAATCTGATGAATCTGGAACTATGATTAGGAATAAAGCAAGATTGGTAGCTCAAGAATATTCACAGATAGAAGGCGTTGACTTTGATGAAACATTTGCTCCTGTAGCCCGTCTTGAGTTAATTAGGATTCTCATATCAATTACATTTGCTTTGAAATTTAAATTGTTCCAAATGGATGCTAAAAATGCATTTCTCAATGGAATACTTGAAGAAGAAGTCTATGTGGAACAACCTAAAGGATTTTTAGACCCCAAGTATCCTCAACATGTTTATCAATTGAGCAAAGCACTTTATAGTCTCAAACAAGCACCACGTGCTTGGTATGAATGTCTGACGCAATTTCTTCTGGACCACAAATTCTGCAGGGGGAGTGTAGATAAAACACTATTCACTCAAAAGACAAAATTGATAGCTCATTGCCCAAATCTATGTGGATGATATAGTCTTTGGCTCCACATGTGAAGATACTGCTCATGACTTCGCTGATCTCATGAAGTCTAAATTTGAAATGAGCATGGTTGGTGAGTTAAATTTCTTCTAAGGCCTACAAGTGAAGCAATTGCACAATGGGATCTTTATTTGTCAAAGCAAATACACAAAAGATCTACTTAAAAGATTTGGACTTGAATCTGGTCATACCTATCATACTCCCATGAGTACCACACTCAAACTCTTCGAAGATATAAATGGGAAAAGTGTGGATCAACACCTATATCAAAGCATGATAGGAAGCCTATTATATTTAACTGCAAGTCGTCTAGACATATCATTTAGCATAGGAGCATGTGCGCGATATCAAGCTGATCCCAAGGAATCTCACCTTACAGCAGTTAAAAGAATCATCAAGTACGTGGCTGGAACAACCATCTTCAGTCTTTGGTATCCATTCAAAACATCTACCATCATTGTTGGATACTCAGACACCGACTAGGCTGAAAATTTAGATGATCGGAAGTCAACCAGTGGCGAATGTTTTTATATTGAAAATTTTTTAGTGTCTTGGCAGAGCAAGAAACAGAATTCGATATCCCTGTCCACTGCTGAAGCCGAATACATTATTGCAGGCAGTTGTTGTGCTCAACTCCTTTGGATGAAACAGATTCTACTAGATTATGGGATTGAGCAGTCAACTATGAATCTCTTCTGTGACAACACTAGTGCTATAAATATTTCAAAAAATCTCGTTCAACATTCTCGGACCAAGCATATTAACATTAGACAACATTTTATCTAAGAGCTTATTAAGGAAAAAATCATAGTGTTCGACTATATGTCTATAGAAAATCAACTTGCTGAGATACTAACCAAACTACTAGATGAAAACCGGTTTAGAAACCTTCAGAAATCAATTGGAGTATGTGCAATTTGATGACAAGTCAAAGTCAGACATGAGCTGATTTGGCATATTTGAGGACTATGGCCTTCTTTTTTTTGTATGGTTAAACATGTACTATATTGGTATATCTTTATGTCTTAACCATATTCTACACATTAAGAGAAATATTTTTCAATTTTCCTTCATACTCGATGAAATCAAATAGGTCTCGATCTCATTGGTGGCTCTTGGGAATACAAGGTCTTAATCGTCAATCCCTTCTAACGGTCATAAATTCATTTGTCTCGATATCTGCTGGTTATTAACTATTGATCCTTTTCAATGGTCATCAACATAGTTTTCAATAGTTTTATGAGCCTACTTTCGATGACATCGATGGTATATCAATATCATTGATACTCTGTTATAAAACAGAAATGAACGTCAGACTTGTCTATCAGCTTGTTCTTTCTCTTCTCTGGTTGTTTCTCCCTATCTATATCTGTCTTCCTGGGCTCTCCTCCAAAAAGAACCATGGTGAAGGGCAAAGGTAAGGATCTTACTCATTCCAAATTAAATAATAAACAACCAGAAACAAGTCAATCTCATCCCAATCAGTTGGATTTGGAATAAGTTACAATAGCAGAGTGCATTATTCTTAACAGCGCTATTGAACCATTCGGAGTGGATCTCCTCTTAAAAGTTATAGGATGGCAAAATATACTCAATCTTGGTGGACCCTATCAATCTGAACTGATTCATCAATTTTTCAACAGCTTCCATATTGTTCGTGATAATCCCCCATGTATTTGATTGAAGCTCTTGCATCACACAAAACTCATTACTCCAATCATACTTGGCCATCTCCTAAACCTAGCAGTAACTCGAATTCCAGTGACAGAATGCAATATAAATGGGTTAGGAGTATGGGGTGAGATAACATGAGCACTATGTCATGGCACCACAGTCCCTATGAATGATGAAAAAACTCTTCATGTCAATCACCTTGGACCCTCCTTCAAAATTCTTCAAAGCATCTTTGGGACTAATGTGTATCCATGTGATGCAAAAGAAAGTTATCTTACTCCCATTGTGCTCAATGTCCTATATGATGTTTATCAAGAGGTCTAAGTGTTCCTTCCAACCCTTATGCTAGGGCAGCTCGCTCGTATAATTAGAGGAGACCATCGGGATACACTACCATTTCCTACGCTTATATGCAAGCTTGCTCACTATGTGGACCTATCAGCCATGTCCGATGATGTTCATCCGAAAGTATGGTTCGATCAAGATGCAGTCCAGCAGGCACAACAGTGATGCCTAACTTCATCCCTTCAACTAAGTAGTCCTCCTGCACAAACGCCTGGCATAAAAAAATGATCACTTCACATATCCACCCACGTCATGGGGTTCAAATCGTACACTGGTGCACAGACATGAGTCAATCACAAATCGCCGGGACCGCTAACTTGAATGTCATCTTCTGAATGGTCTGGCTAGTATTGAGGAGCATCTTTACAACTACGAAAGACTTCTAACAGTGATTGAGGATAAAATTGAAGCCCTCTAGCAAATCACCAGCAAGTAGTTGACTTGTTAACCGATGGCGAAACTCGAGCACCTTAAGTGTTAAAGGAAAGGATTAGTGTAGATGAGGCCATATCTAGGCATTGCAGCTAATTTCCTTTTTGGAGACCGCATGATTTTCTTATGATGGATTGAAACACTTTGGTTGTTTTGGTTTAATGTTCACATACTGCCACACTTAGGCAGTGTGTTTTTTTTTTTGGATATTTTTGATGGCTTGCATGATGATATATATTTATCTTTGATGCCTTTTTCTCTGTCATCTTTATCTTCTCAGGATATTCATAAATCATCTTACTTGAATTTATATTGCATATCTACGGAATGATGAATGCAATTGGTATATCTTATTCTGACTACTCTTATGAGCTATCTTGTGGTTTCTACATAGTTAAAACAGTTTTGTTATTCTTGAGAAATCACAGCTCTCCGATTGCCCTATTTCTCCCAGTTTCTTAACTACCAACTTCAATCATTTTTGTTATGTTAGTTTATGATTGTCTTTGTTGATGACTGACAAAAAGGGGAAGAACAAATCCCACCATGGATAAAATTGTGTGTATCTTTGTATGTATGGTGGTACAGGTGTTAGGGGGAGCAGTTGCACAAAGATAGGGGGAGCAGCTACTATTGAATGTTACAATCTTGTGTGTGAACTCAATAGCATATTTGTAACATTGTGTAAGGTTCATGTACACACAATTTAGGGTGTTGGTCTAGATGTTGCTTTAGGATTTTAGGTATTTTGTCACGTAATTGACAAAGGGAGAGATTGAAAGTGCCCTAGTTTGTCAATTAGCGTGACTGTTGAGTCAGCAAGACAAGCGAGCCCCATAAGAAGATTGTTCAAGCGTCTGCTTCAATCAGATGTGAGTTCAGATTGCTACAAAGGTAAACTTAGCCTCACATCCCATGTCCTAAAATACCAGGTATATAAAACCCTTAAAAATGGTTAGAACAACATAGGGTTTAAGGTGTGAAACCTGTTTTACAAAATCAGGAAAATCTCTATGTTTTTCTCATTTGTCGATTTATCGATAGTGCTTCAATGAAATAGAACTCTGTTATCGATGTCCTCGAAACTCACTCGATGTTATCGAAATGAGGACTTCAGATGTCTAGTAACCAAAATGAATTTTAGGCTAAATTCTTGATGAATCGATGATAAGATCGATATCATCGACTTTTAAATCTCGAGTTCATCGAAATGGCTCGATAAAATCAACATCGGGTCAGTTTGTGTCCAGAAAACAGTTAAGGAAAATCATGTGATTTTTTATATCTCGAATAGAGCCTCAATATTTTCATATTTCAAATCTCGATGATATCGATGGACCTTCGATGATATTAGATTGGGACACAAATCTTTCAAGCAAGCTTTCAGGTAAATTCTTTTAAATGTTCGAGGTATCGAGAAGCACTCGATCATATCGAGATAAGGTCAATCTTATCGAATTGGGACACAAAACTGTCTAGCGGGTTTATAGGAAAATTCCTTGAAAAGATCGATAAATCGAAACTGATATCGATATCATTGATATTCAAAACCAGATGATATCGAATGCTCGATCATATTAATGCATGTTCAGTGCCAAAGGCAAGTCTGCTCTCATGTTTTTTAATGTCGAGGAATCGAACCATGGGTCAATGAAATCGGAGTTCCAAATCCGATGACATTGAAGCAGATTCGATATCTTCAATCAGTTGGCAAAAAGGTTCAAAAGCGTTTGACAGATTGAGTTTGTGTCATCGAGCGGCCATTTGACGTTATTGAGAGTATACGCTCAATGATATTGAAGCCTGCTCGATGATATCGAACTCTGTCAAAAAATATGACTGTTTTATTTCCATTGAAACTTTTTGCCTATTTATTAAGAGTTTGCCTTAGGTTGCTAAAGTGAGAAAAATAAAGAGAGCCTTGAGAGAGTCCTACATATTACTTAAGCTCTTTTTCTCATGTGAGTTTATCCTCCAACCCACCCTCATCATTGATATTCAATAGAGTGGATTGGGGAATGAACTTCCGCATTCAAGGATCATCCAGCTACCACCTTAATGGAAAATCATTGAGCTGGGAGACCTTGAATGCTTAGATGCTTAGAATCACTGTCTCTAAAATAGGAAAATATTTAATAGAGTAGGATTCCAACATAACCTTGACCTAACCCGTCGCCTTACATTGGAGCATCATAAGTATTGCCGATCAAAGGAGCTGAAGATTCTTCATCATCAAAGAAGGAGATCTTCATCAATGTGCTTAATGGGGCTCATCTATTTATCTATAAGTCATTAGAGTCCAGAGACCCTGTTGATCATTCCTTTGTGTAAGATTGGGTCACAACTGATTCTCACCCCTTTCAAGTCCTCATAGGAGGCATCCAACGGGAGAATATGTGTGGGTGTTGTATGTTGACCCTTGCTCGTAGTGAGCATAAAGTTAGGTCTTTAGTGTAGGTCCTTGGCCTGTGTGGCCTAAAACTTAAGTGTTGTGTGTTGACCTTTGCTCTTGTGTAGGGAATAAACTCTAGGTTCCTTATGTGGATCCTTGGCCTAGGTGATGTGTGTTGACCCTTGCTCCTGTGTGGGGCATAAACTTGTGTCTCGTGGAGACATGTTAGATACCTTATATAGGTCTTAGAGTCAGCCTTATGTAGGTTGTACTGGTTTGAGGTAAACCTAATTTGAAACCTTTATTATTAAAATCCGGTACACTCAGGGGTCGATTGCGTCCACTGGGAGTGGAGTAGGCAAGTAGCCAAACCACTATACATGACTGTGTTGGGGATTGTTATTTGTACTTTACCTTTCTATGTTTACTTTGAATGTTCACATGATGCATGATGACATGACTATTTGGAACTGATAAGTATCACGTTCCACACACAGTCACTCATTCAATCCATTATAGACTAAATGTATATATTGCTTAAATATTGAATAGACTTTTAATTGGATCCTCTATTTGGCTTGGAAGACATTAGAGTTAAGTTAAAGATATCGTGATAAATTGTTATATTAGATTAAGATTATGATGATAGGATTTTAAACTGTCATAAAATTTTATAAAGTCCTATTCACCCCCCTGGAGGACACTTTGACCTATTCCTACTTCTACTAGAGCGGTCATTACCGTAATTTCGGTCCCCTCTCTTACACCACCCATCCCTTCCTTACACACCCATTCCTCCCATTCCATCTCTCTTACAACACCCTCTCCTCTCTCATTCTCTCCACCATTTCCAAGCCTCCATGAAAGAAAAATTCTAAGGAGAGAAAGCCTAGTGTGTTTCCCACTCCCTACCCCTAAATCCACATCTCCACCCTTCAATCTTCATCATCTTCCATTAAAGGAGCTTAGGAGATTAGCATTCCAAGGGGCTAAAGAAGAAGGCCAATTGGTGGGTGATCTTAGAATTTCCTCCGCTGATTTTATTTAAGGGCCCACTTTTGGTGGGACCCATTTGATGTACGTATTGTAAACGAAGAGGAGCTCATATTAGCGGAACTCCTCCCTCACACACACAACGTCTCTCTCTCTCTCTCTCTCTCTCTCTCTCTCTCTCTCTCTCTCTCTCTCGGGCCATGAGTGGGACCCACCTGATATGGAAGTGGATTGGATGGGGTACCTCACACCAGTTATATAGCTGCTGTATTTACATTAGTAAGCGTGGGGCCTGCATGAGATATGTGTTATATCCCAACTGTAATCTGTGGGACACACTGGAATGTATGTGTGGCACCCACACATGGGGCCAGCAATGATCCAAACCATCCATCCAAGGTGGAATACCACTTGATGTATGTGGTTTATATCCAGACCGTCCTCTTTAGGACGTGGGACCCACCCACACATGCTACACGTGTGGGGTGGGCCCACCTTAATGGATGTATTCTAAATCCACACCATCCATCTGGACAGGTGGTGTGAGGCCACCTTGATGGATGTATTCTAAATCCACACCTTGACGCTGGACCCTTTCAAATATATATATATATATATATATATATATATATATATATATATATATATATATATAATATTATTATATATATGTGGTGGGCCCCACGTGGGACCCAACTTGCTGATGTGTTTCATCCCAACCATCCATCTGGATGGTAAGAATCCATCGGCAACATAGCCACTGTATTGACATCTACAAGTTCTGTGGGTTTGATCACATCCACACTGTCCCTACATGTGGGACGTTGTGACCCATCAGGATATATGTATCTTATTCCCACCATCCATCTGGACAGTGGGTACCATAGTGATGTATTTTCCTTACCCACACCATCTAGTTTGATGGACGGAGGGACCCACCACTGGTGTACATGTATGTGTTTCATCCAAACCGTCCATCCACCTTGCGAGCTCATCTTGAGGCTTGTGATGAAAAATAAGACAGATTCATCTATCGAGTGGACCAAACTATAAAATTCAATGGGGGATTGAACGTCTACCATTGAAACCCTTTTGGGGTCAGGGAAGTTTTGGATCAATATGAAATTTTTTTCTCTTAATTCAGGTCTTTGTGACCGTATGAACAATTTGGATGGAAAATTAACGTTATGGTGTGGTCTAGATGATCTTTAAATCATCATCTCCATTACCATTTGTGGTATGGTCCAGATGATCTTCTGATATGATTTATTTTTGGGTAATGTTCTAAAATGATCTCTAAAAAAAATAGATGTATGATGTAAATAGTTCACCTAGAACGGTGGGCCCGACTTGATGAATATGAGGTCCACGTATTACAGCCCATTTGATGTATATGAGGCCCATATGATGCAGCCCATTTGATGTATATGAGGCCCATATGATGCTGCCCATTTGATGTAAATGAGGCCCATATGATGCATCCTATTTGATGTATATGAGGCCCACATGATGCGGCTCATTTGACATATATGAGGCCCATGTGTTGCGACCCATTTGATGCATGTGAGACCCATGTATTGTGACCCATTTGGTGTATATAAGGCCCATGTGATGCGGCTCATTTAATGTATATGAGGCCCATGTGTTGCGGCCCATTTGATGCATATGAGGCTCACATATTGCGGCCCATTTGATGTATATGAGGCCTATGGGTGAGGCCCAATGAGATGTATGTAAGGCCCATAAGTGAGGCCTAATGCAATACATCTAAGGCCTTTGTATGAGGCCCAATGTGATGTATGTGAGATCCGATGTGATGTGTGATTCCACTACGATGTATATAATAATGTTTATGATAGGTCATGCCTTGAGAGCAATGATGGTTTAAAGTCCACATTGTAAGGGTAATGGTAGTTAAATGTTTGCATTGTAACCCTCCCTAAAGCTCATTATTGGACCCATTGTTAAGCCCATTCTCATTTCCCCTTAATGGGCTAACCCAAACTGTTGGGCCCCCATGATTGTTAGGCCCATTCTTAATATGAGTAGGTCATCTAGGCCCATCCTTGATATAATGAGAGTACATCATCATATAACATGCTTAGTATAGCTTCACGATTCATGCCCATGCGCATCATATGTATGCTTGATATGAGGAGTGATTGATCATAGCACATGCCATTGGGCAGATTATTACGGGATTCCTTAATAGTTGGAGTTACCCCACATGAGCACACAGTATGTGCAGGATTGTTGCATGACTTGATAGTATGATTCATGCATCTTACATTTATGTGATATGATTTCTATACACCCTAGCAACATCGGGGCCATAGCCTCCACAGGCATATCGCGAATGGTAGGATTGGACACTGAAAATACTGTTATTAGCATCGGGGCACCATAGATGTCCCGAGGTGAAAATCCCTAAACCCAATGGTACTAGAGGATGACTCCAACATCGAGACCTAGTGGATACATGAGCTCACGAGGGCTGTATACCAGTAGGTCTCATCTCCCACTGTGTCGTGGTCGATTGGAAGGGGTTGTGGCCTTACCCACCCAAGGGTAGGGGGCATTGCTAGGCTGAGTATGACCAGCTCGTAAATGGGTCCGCTATCGATGTGCCGGATAGGTATTGTTGGGCTATTGGCCAGGAAAATAGTGAGTTTTCTTAAGCTCACTTGGATGCGTACCTAGGAAAGGGGCAGTGTCATTTAGAGTTTAATAAATCCCAGTGATTATCCAAAGCGAAAACTGTACTGATATATTATGCTCTAGTGATGAGCTGCATTGATATGTGGATTTGGATGAGGATCGGTATGCTTGATTTGCATCTCACGTCGCATGGCCTTGGTATGGCCGACATCATAGCCTCGATATGACCGATAGCATTCATGTCTTGCACCGCATAGCCATGGTATAGCTGTTAGTATTCATGGGCTTATCAGCATGATTGCACGTTATTCTGATATTACATTCTGAGCACGCTGATATTACGCACACACTCTCACCACCCTCTAAGCTTTCTATAAGCTTATGTACGATTGATGCGTCCAGGTGACGCTAGGATGCTACAGCAACATTGAGATTGGAGTGTGCAGCAGACTTCTAGAGCTTCTGATTTTATTATTGTTTTCCTTTTATGCCCATTGTACCTTAAAATTTTTTTTATTATAGTAGATTTTGTGATGGTGTTCTTGTGGTTATTGTTCGTTGGTTATGTTATGGTTATGCTTATGATAGAACAAATTTATGTTGTAAATCCTCCTTGTAGGATCCCAGCATTAGAACCTGGCATATGGATGTCAGGAACCAAGAATGGGGTACTACGAATGCTGTCGGCACCGGATTCAGCCATCGAGAATTTTGTGAGACCGGATTGCGAGTTTGGGGCGTGACAGAAGTTAGTATCAGAGCATAACTTGGGAACAGCCATGAACAACATCACAGGTCTATTATAAGCTTAAGACAATTAGGTCCCAAGTGCATAACCTTCTGATTTAATTCCCATGGGTTGAAAGGCACACTTGGACCTCTTAATAAACACCATATAGGACATTGAGCACAAAGGGAGTAGGATAACTTTCTTTTGCATCACATGGATACACATTAGTCCCAAAGATGTTGTGAAGAATTTTGGAGCGTCCAAGGTGGTTGACATGAAGAGTGTTTTCATCATTCATAGGGACTGTGGTGTCATGACACAGTGCTCGTGTTATCTCACCCCATACTCCTAACCCATTTAGATTGCGTTCCGTCACTGGGATTCGAGTTACTGCTAGGTTTAGGAGATGGCCAAGTATGATTGGATTAATGCGTTTTGTGTGATGCAAGAGCTCCAATCGAATACATGGGGGATTATCACAAACAATATGACAGTTATTGAAAAATTGGTGACTCGGTTCAGATTGATAGGGTCCACAAAGATTGAGTATATTTTGTCACCCTATAACTTTTAAGAGGAGATCCACTCTAAATGGTTCAATAGCGCTGTTAAGAATAATGCACTCTGCTATTGTAACTTGTTCCAAAGCCAACTGATTGGGATGAGACTAACTTATTTCTGGTTGTTTATTATTTGATTTGGATGATTTGGATTGAGTAAGATCCTTACCTTTGCCCTTCACCATGGTTCTTTTTGGAGGAGAGCCCAGGAAGACAAATATAGATAGGGAGAAATAATCGAAGAAGAGAAAGAACAAGTTGATAGACAAGTCTAACGTTCGTTTCTCTTTTATAGCAGTGTCGATGATATCGATATACCATCAATGTCATTGAAAGTAGGCTCATAAAGCTATCGAAAATTGTGTCGATGACCATTGGAAAGGATCAACAGTTAATAACCAATAGATATCGAGACAAATGAATTTATGACCGTTAGAAGGGACCGACAATTAAGACCTTGTATTCCCGAGAGCTGCCAATGAGATCAAGACCTATTTGATTTCATCAAGTATGAAGGCAAATTGAAAAGTATTTCTCTTAATGTGCAGAATATGGTTAAGACATAAAGATATACCAATATAGTACATATTTAACCATACAAAAATAAGAACGCCATAGTCCATAGATATGCCAATTCAGCTCATGTTTGACTTTGACTTGTCATCAAATTGCACATACTCTAATTAATTTCTGAAGGTTGCTAAACCAGTTTTCATCTAGTGGTTTAGTTAGTATGTCAACAAGTTAATTTTCTGTAGACACATAGTCCAACACTATGATCTTTTTCCCAACAAGCTCTTAGATAAAATGATGTCTAATGTCAATATGCTTGGTCCGAGAATGTTGAATAGGATTTTTTGAAATATTAATAGTACTAGTGTTGTCACAGAAGAGAGTCATAGTTGACTGTTCAATCCCATAATCCAGTAGAATTTGTTTCATCCAAAGGAGATGAGCATAGCAACTGCCTGTAATAATGTATTCGGCTTCGACAGTGGACATAGATATCAAATTCTTTTTCTTGCTCTGCCAAGACACTAAACAATTTCCAATATAAAAACATCCGCTGCTGGTTGACTTCCGATCATCTAAATTTCCAGCCCAGTCGACGTCTGAGTATCCAGTAATGATGGTAGATGTTTTGAATGGATACCATAGACCGAAGACGATTGTTCCAGCCACATATTTGATGATTCTTTTAACTACCGTAAGCTAAGATTCCTTGGGATCAACCTGATATCACGCACATGCTCCTATGCTAAATGATATGTGTAAGTGCTATGATTTCATATCCCTTTGGTTGTCTAATTTTGTGGTGCCAAAACCTATATCTATGTCTTGTATATCTTGTCTTTCATGTTTGAGACTATTCATTGCTTCAAGACATCGTATTTCAAGATAAGAACTTAAATGAAGAAAGTTTCAAGTCATGGATGAAGAATTCAAGAATAAAAGTCTCCAAGTATGCATGTTCAAGATTCAAACAAGTACAAGTATAGAAGAAGACTTTGTCAAGTCAAGAAAGGATCAAACTCGAAAAGGCCTATAACAAGATTCGTATATTCTCAAGGTTCTCTTAAGGGTCATCTGAGTATACAAACTATCAATGTCCATCTCACTTTTAAGGTTTGTTTGATCTTAGATTAACCTTAGGATGGGCTTTACTGTAGGTCATTCTGGATACATAATTTTTATATTTTAATATGCTTGTTCAGGCTGTTCTAAGACCAGTCCTAGGGACTTTAAGACCAGTCCTAGCTCTGCTACGACCAATCTTAAGTTTTTCAAGACCAGTCTTAGGTTGTTGAAGATTTTTAGATTTTTTTAGCTATCCTACGACCAGTCCTGGACATCCTTCGACCAGTTTTGTGAGCTGTACGACTTGTCCTTCGACCGGTCTTAACCCTACGACTCAAACTCTAGCAACTAATCTGGGGGTCCTACGACCAATCGTAGGTGACCCACGACCAGTCGTAGGTGGCCCACGACCGGTCGTAGGCTACCCAGGACTAGTCGTGGAACAGCTAATCCTTATCCCGCGGAAATCTTTGAAAATCTTTGAAGCTACGACCAGTCCTAGGATACTAAGACCAGTCGTAGATGGGATTTTTCAGGCTATAACTAAGCACGAACTTCAGAGTTTTTCAATTCAATTTAACTCAATTCAAGCAATCTTTAGGCTATACTCTGAGATAAGTTTGTGTTTATTTTTAAGCTACTTTGTGCTCATTTAATATTCCTTTTGATAGCTTATTTTTTATTTGATTTTGATCTACATTCCAATCTTATTAGAAAAGGGGAATTTCTGATATTCCTTCTTCTTGGATTCAAAATCAAATAGAACTAGCCCTTTTGATATAAAATCAATTAGACTTAGAACTATTCTTAAAGTGAGTATTGGACTTTGAACGTCGAATCGAACTCCTACACCGATTGGTCCTACTAGGTTACTTCAAAAGGAGATTCAGGTATTTTACATTTGTGTAATTTACATTCTTTGGTTTTGTTTGAGATTTGCCAGAAAAATCTCATTGTTTTGGTTATATGAGGAGAGCCAGAAAACTTAGATTGTGTGGGTTTTTGGATTGTGTAATCCTGAGATAAAAAGACACTATTGTGAAGGTTTTAGGTAAACCTATGAAACCCCTTTTGATAGTGCATGCTAATATCCCCTGTGTGAGGATATTAGGAGTGGAGTAGTATTCTGTGTGGCTGTTGGATAACAGTTGGTGTACACACAGGCGAACCATTATATATCATTGTGTTGTGGGTGTGCTTTATTCTTTCATTCCTTTATTCATTCAGTTTTGTGGATTGTATTTGTGGATGAATGTTGTAATCATTTTATTTCAAGAAAGTGTGGGAATGTTATAATAACTTAGGATTTATTTCTGCAAGTTATTTTGGTTTCCTTGCTTTTTATTTGTCATTGGTTTGAGATACAAAGGACGTTCTAGAAATAAGGTTGTCCTACCTTAAACCTTTGGTTTTTGGTGTAAGGTTGTCCTTAGAACTGATATAGTATCATTCTCCTAATTCTAGGTTATTGAGATTACTTTTAATTCAGCATTGTGCTTTATTTCTTTTATTATTCCGCTGTTTTAAGTTTTATTTGACATTGCCCTATTCACCTCCCCTGTCACGCTCCAAATCCAAAAATCGGATTCACATAAATCCCGATTGCCGAACCCGGTGCCGACAGCCTCCGTAGTGCCCCATTCTCGGCTCCTGACATGCAAATGCCAGATTCCGATCCTGGGATCCTTCAAGGAGGGTTTTCAGAATGAAATTTTTTTTTGTAAAGGAGCATAACCACAAGCGTAACCAAGTCACAAAACAACATCACCACATATCCACTATAACAAAATTTTAAGTACAATGCAGAAAGGGAAATACAAAGTGATCAAAAAGCTCCAAACGGTCCTGATGTGCACTCCTGTCTCAGCGCTGCTGTCGTCCAACGCTACCTGCACGCAACTATCGTGCATAAGCTTACAAAAGCTTAGAGGGTGGTGTAAGTGTGTGCGTAAGGCAAACGCCAAGTGTACAGTATCAGAACAATGCGGAAGTATGTGGTAAGTCCATAGAATCAACCATGCCAAAGCTATGCAATGAGATATGAATGTCATCGGCCACACCGATACAATGCAAGGCCTATATAGCCGAATGTCATATGCGAAATGCAATCCAAGAAATTCAGTACTCCTCAAGTACGTATATCAGTACAGTTCCTCTCTTGATATCACCGGGGTCCAATACACTTGCAGAGACTGCCACCTCCCTAGCTGCATAGTCAATCAAGCGGATAAGACCTCACTATCCGCCTGACCAGTAGTATGCCAATACTTACCCGGCTCGTCGATAGCGGACTCATTTGCGAGCTAGTCAAACTCAGCCTAGCTTATAGCCCCCTCACTCAGGCGGATAAGGCCACACCCCCTTCCAACCGACCACGACACAGTGGGAGACGCGGCCTACTGGTATTCGGCACTCGGGCGCTCATGTATCCACTCGGTCTGGACGCTGGAGCATCTCCTGGTACCAAAAGGTTCTGGGACTTTCACCCAAGGACATCCTAAGTGCCCATAGTGCTAGAATAAGTATTTTCGGTATCCAATACGGCCATCCACGATGTACCTGTGGAGCCACGGCCCTGATGTCGCTAGGGCGTGCAGTGATCAAGTCATACGTATGCGAGATGCATGAATCACGCTGTCAAAACATGCAGCAATCCAGCGCGTACTGCGCGATCATGTGGGGCGCTCAGTCACATAACGAGCCCCAAAAATGGTCTGCCCATTGGCGTATGTTATGATCAGTCATTACTCATATCAAGCATACATATGATGCGTATGGTCATGAGTTATGAGATTATTCTAAGCATGTTATAAGGCAATGAATAGCAACGGGTATGGACCTATCAATGGGCCCTAAAGAGAGTTACAATGCGGACATTTAACCAACATTGTACATACAATGTGGACGTCAAACCAACATTGTTTTCTAGGCACGGCTTGCCATATATATCATTTCAAGAACCATGATAAACGTACATTGCAATGGACCCTAAGGACATCCGTTAGGCCTCGATCCCTGGGCCTTAGATATAGCAAATGGGTCGTATTACATGGGCCTCACATTCACCAAATGGGTTACATTGATGGGCCTCACCAACGAGCCCTATGTACATTGCAATGGTCCATGATCCATGGGCCTTGAAATACATCAAAGTGGCCTCACAACTTGAGCCTTAAATATGTCAGATCGGCCCATATACATGAGCTTTAAATATATCAACTAGGCCACTCCTTTTGTGCCCCATGCACATCAAATGGCTTAATCTCATGGACTTTAATATGTATCAAATGGGCTTGAATCCCGTGGGCCTTATATAAAATAAGTGGGCCGGATTCTATGGGCATTGCATATGCCAAATGGGCCGAAACCCATGGGCATTACATATGCCAAATGGGCTTAATCCCATGGACATTGCACATGCCAAATGGGCTTAATCCCATGGCCTTAGATGTGCACCAAGGTGGGCCTGAATGAATGGCCATAAATGGATCAACATGGGCCCTATATACATGCTAAAAATGGGCCCATTTGAACCATGGATCTACCTCATTTTAGTTGATAAAATGGATGGACGGTTAGGATGTAACTCATGCTTCATGGCGAGGGTCACAGGAAGGCCCACCATCATAATCATATTAATATACTATATAATTTATATACAGTATGTGTGTGTGTATATATATATATATATACACGCAATATTATATTTAGTATAATATTATATATACATATTTATATATATATATATATATATATATATATATATATCTACATACCCGAACACATACAAACGCACTCACACACGCACACACACAAACGCACTCACACACGCACACACACCTGGCACAGTGGGCTCCACCGTCCGTGCGGACGGTGGACTAGCCACATACATCACTGTGGGTCCCAAGTGGGATCCACCATAATATTTATTTTCAATCCAATACATTGATAAGGTCATGCAGACCTGAATGAATAGGAAAAATAAATTTCAGCTTGATCCAAAACTTGTGTGGACCCAAAAAGAGTTCCAATGGTAAAAATTCAATTCTCACTGTTTCATCTCACGTGGGCCACCTACACATTGGATGGGCCTGATTTTTGGACGGTGGCCCATTGCACTGAGGGTCCACCGTATGGACGGATTGGATGACAAATAAACACCAAGGTGGGGCCCACGGCAGGGGCCGTGGGTCTGCCTCGTCCGCCCGCCCGCTGACGACGCAGGACGCCTGGCGTCCTGCCGTGACGCCAGAGGCAGCAACGCCTCTGCTGCTGTTGTTTTTTTTTTTTTTTTTTTTTTTGAAATCCATAATTCCTGAGGATTTCCAGGTGTGCGGGCCACCCCAAGTAAATCCACTCCGTCCATCGCATTCCCAAGGCCAAAACAGACCTATCAAGACCAATAATGGACATCTTCCAGTGCGTAGCAAAAATCTATATAGATGGCAACGGTACTGACATTGTTTTCAACACTATGGCCCACTAGATACCCCGATCAACCTCATTTTTCGGTTCAATGCCTAAAATGGGATGAGAAAAAAGATAGATGGCTTGGATTGAATACATGCCTCAAGGTGGGGCCTATATGGGTGGTCTTCCCCAAAGGCTTAGTAATAAGCCTTTATTTTGTTTTCATCCAGGGACGTCCAGACGTCACTGGACTCCTTTTTGACTAAATGCAAACTCTTTAAGTGGGCCTTACCTGGGTGGGCCACCACATACTAGGTGGTGAGGGTACAATGCATATAAGGTGGGCCCACTCGTGGATGACTTGGACAAAATACTTACTTAAAGGTGGGGTCATCCAAGTGGGTCATACGGCCATTTCATCACATACAAGGAAGTAAATGGAGAGAAAGGGAGAGAGAAATAGAGTGAGACTCACGTGATGGAGGGACCCCGGCACTATAGGCCCTCCGTTTCAATCATCCAATCATACATCAAAGGTCCCCTTGCATATGGACCATCAACAAAAGATCGACGGTGGGAATCCCACCCCACTAGGAATGGACGGTCTAGATGACCTCCTCAATACTAGGAAAGTAAACATCATGATGGGGTCCATGGAGAATGGCCCCATCATGGAATGGTCTTGATGATCAAGATGACCCATTGGCCACATCTTAGGGTCCCAAGTGAGATCCAAACCATTGATCGGTTGTCCTCACTTGGCCCATCTTAAAAACATAACAAGTAGTCTAAAGAAACACCCACCACTTGATCTTCTTGGTCCGTTGAAATGCCGGTCTCCTAAAGCTTCACTTTAATGGTGGAGATGGGCAATAGATGGCTAGGATGGGAGATTTGGGAGTGGAAAGTGGGCCCCCAAAATCACACCTCTCCCATGGGGAGCCTTGGACGTGGGAGGCTCTCTTGGTTGCTTGGGTTTGGTGTGAGAAAAGAGAGAGAGAGGGAGAGATGAGATGTAGAGAGATGGAGTGATGTGAGGTGAGTGATGGGTGAGGTGAGTGATGGGTGAAGTGAGTGATGGGTGAAGTGAGAGGTTAGTTGACTTAGGTGGTTGCTTGACTTGTGGAGAAAGGAAGCATGGGTGGATGTACTTGACATGAGAGGTGATTGATGGGATTGATTGATGGGATTGATGGGACATATTGTAGAGATTCCTTGGGATTTGCAACGCACGGTGTTTTTGCTTGAACTGAACGTGGGCCCGTATCTCATCATCTGGGTATCGGATCAGTTCGTGAGTTGCGGCGTTGGAACCGCGGCGACGGTGCGGTCGCAATGATACAAGTCTCGGATTAAGCCGGCTCAAATGAATAGGATACGACTTATGGTCGTGCGCAACGTCAACTATAAGTTGCGGATTGCCGGAATTTGACGAGAAGGGTCGCGGGAATCAACGGAACATTACGGATTAGGATACGGGTCTTACACCCCCCCTCCTAGGGCATATAGCTAGGCCCTTTCAAGTGGTATCAGAGCCTTATAGCTCGTGCTTATTGTTTATTTATTGGATTTATTTCCTGAGCTAACGATCTAAGCTATATTAAGATATCAAATTTTGATATCCTATCAGTCACTAGGCCACCATCCTTTAATGGCACAAACTATGCCTATTGGAAAGCCAGGATGAGGATCTTCCTCAAATCCTTGGATAAAAGTGTGTGGCTAGCTACAGTGAATGAATGGAACCTTCCTATTACTGAAGTAACTAATGACGATGGTTCAAAATCAATGAAAGTAACAACTTATTCTCTTTGGACCACACTTCAAAAAAGTGAGAGTAGTGCCAATGCAAAAGCACTAAATGCAATTACTTGTGCATTATCACCAGATGAATTCAAAAGAATCATCTCTTGTGAAAATGCAAAACAAGCATGGGATGTATTAGAAATGACACACGAGGGTACATCAATTGTCAAGAAATATAAAGTCCAACTCCTCACAAATAAATTTGAAAAAATTCATATGGAAGAGAATGAGATGTTTATGGACTTCTACACTAGATTGAATGACATTGTGAACTCTATGTGGGGTCTTGGTGATAGAATCCCAGAAAGTAAAGTGTGTGCAAAGATACTATGCTCACTTTCTGAACAGTTCAATTCTCAAGTAACCGCGATTCAAGAACTTCGTGATACGGATACCATGAGGGTTAAGGAACTAGTTGGTTCACTTCAAACCTACGAGTTTTCCTTTAAAGCTCCTAAAGGAAAATCAATTGCTCTCAAATCATCAAATGTTTCACAAGAAAGCACTTCAGACTTAGAAAATTTCGAAGATGATATGGCGCTTTTAGCAAAAAAGTTTTACAAAATTTTCAAAAGCAAGAAAAAAGTTGATTTTCAAAAGTCAAATGAAAAGATACGATCTAAACCTAGAGCTCGAAAATCTTTGAAAGATAGTCAATGTTACAACTGTCAAGAGTATGGGTACTTAGCTAACAAATGTCTTAAAAAAGGACAAATCAAAAAGGAAAAACATGATGGCTACTTGGGATGAATCGTCTGATTCTGAATCCTCTTCTAAATCAGAAGATTCTGAAACCGAGTCGGGCAATGATGTTAAAGCCCTTATGACTCTAGCAAAGATCACTTTTTCAGATAATGATGATATATCTAGTGAAGAAAATCTGAATAGTGATTGCGATAATGAAGATGATCTTCAGGATGCTTATAATGCCCTTTATAAAGAGAGTTGTTAAATTGCCGTCAAGCTTAAATTACAAAAAGAAAAATTTTCTAAGCTTTAGGAAGATTATGAGTCTCTCATTTTAGAAAAGTCTCATATTTCCGATTCTTTTGAAAAGACCAAATGTGATTTAGATTTCAAAACCTCCAAAATTGAAGATTTGATATCCGAAAATGAGAAACTCAAAAATGAGGTAGTTTCTCTTCTGAGTTTAAAAGACACATGGAGATATGCCCAAGGTGATCCTAAATTGGAAAAATTATTGTCCGGATCAAGAAAATGTGGTGATCAATCCGGGTTGGGCTATGATAAGAATACATCTCCTATACAAAAGAACATTACTCCTAAATTTGTAAAAGGAGAGTCTTCAACCTCAAAAGAAAAGAATACTTATCAAGGTTTTTCCAAAAATTCAAGGACTTTTCAAAAACCTAAAGGTAGCCATGTCAACTTTAATTTTTAAAACCGAAATCCATTGGCTAAAACAATAATTGATCTACTCAAGGAACTATTAAAGTCTAACTCTATAGGTCTCTCCTATAACAACAGACAGAAAAAGACCATCTATACTCCTAAACCCAAAACAGTTCTGAAATGGGTTCCTAAAGTTGCCTGCTTGGTTACCCACACTGTTTTCAAAGCTACAAGTCATTCAAAGTGGTACCTAGATAGTGGTTGCTCCAGGCATATGACAGGCGACAAGGCTTTATTCACCGATCTAAAAGATATGACTGATGGGTCAGTCACATTTGGTGATGGAAGTAATTGCAAGATCATTGGCCAAGGTACAGTTCAGCTTTATAACCTTCCCTTATTTAAGAATGTTTAATATGTTGAGGGCTTGAAAAACAACCTACTAAGAATTTCTCAAATATGCGATAACAACCATAGTGTGAAGTTTTCTAATCAAGGTTGTGAGATACTTAATAAAAAGGGTTTTATTATATTAACTGGTCGCAGAACTTCTGAAAACTGCTACATCGTTAGTGATGCAAGCTCATCTACTCAATCATGTTAGATGGTCCATACCGATGAGACTGAATTATGGCATAAACACCTTGGACATGTACACTATCGAAACTTACTTAGATTGAGAAAAAGAGAACTAATTGGAGGTCTACCCAAATTGCAAAGAGTAGACAAAATATGTGGTGAATGCCAGTTGGGCAAACAGACTAGGAGCTCTCACAAGAAAGTGAACTCCAATACCACATCTAGACCACTCGAGCTTCTCCACATGGATTTTATTGGACCAACCAGATCAGAGAGTCGAGGAGGTAAAAAGTACATCTTGGTTATCGTAGATGACTATACCAGATTCACTTGGGTATCTTTCTTAAAAGATAAAACTAAAACCCTAGATGAAGTGAAAAAGGTCATTAAATGAATCCAAAATGAGAAAGGTTCTCATGTTAGTAAGATCCGTAGCGATCATGGATCCGAATTCGAAAATAATAGTTTTGAGAAATTCTGTAGTGATAAGGGAATATCGTATGAGTTCTCTGCACCCAAAACACCGAAAAAAATGGTATAGTTGAAACAAAAAACAGAGTGCTTCAGGATATGGCTAATGTTATGTTGAATAGCATGAAGCTCTCCAGAAATCTTTGGGCTGAAGCAGTTAATACCGCATGTTATATTATTAATTGGGTTTATACCAGTAAATCTGATAATAAGACTGCTTATGAATTATGGTTTGAAAAGAAACCCACTGTCAAATACTTTCAGGTTTTTGGCAGCAAGTGTTATATTTTTCGTGATCGTGAAAATTTGGAAAAGTTTGATACGAAGACTGATGAAGGTATTTTTCTTAGTTATTCTTTGAATAGTCGAGCTTATAGGGTTCTAAATAAGAGAACTGGTGGAATTCAAGAGTCCATCAATGTGGTCATTGATGATCATTTGAATACACCAGCTCCGAGTTCAGATGATGATGATGCTCTTATTATCGACAATCAAGATAGCTCATCAAGTCAAAAAGAGTCTGAACCAGGGACTGTCAAAGATCATCCAACCAATCAAATTCTTGAAAACCCTCTCACTGGAGTTCGTACTCACAAACAGCTTGAGAACATATGTAATTATGTTTGTTTTACATCCCAAATAGAACCGGTCAATGTGAAAGAAGCACTTTCTGACGAAAATTGGATAATTGCTATGCAGGATGAACTTAATCAATTTGTATGTAATGATGTCTGGTATCTTATTCCTAGACCTAAAGATAAACATATTATTGAAACAAAATGGATCTTTAAAAATAAGTCTGATGAACTTGGAAATATAATACGAAACAAGGCTAGACTGGTTGTACAAGAGTACACTCAAATTGAAGGCATCGATTACGATGAAATCTTTGCTCCAGTCGCTCGCCTTGAATCAATCAAACTTTTTATTTCCATCGCATGCTTTAGAAAATTTAAGATTTATCAGATGGATGTAAAGAGTGCCTTCTTGAATGGCGATTTACATGAAGAGGTGTATGTTGAACAACCTTCAGGGTTTGAAGACCCCAAGTTATCTAACCATGTATTTCTTCTCAAAAAGGCTCTCTATGGTCTAAAACAAGCGCCCAGCGCATGGTATGAGAAATTGACTAAATTCTTACTTAGTCATAACTTTCAAGTAGGAAGTGTTGATAAGACGCTCTTTATTAAGAAACATAACAATGATATTTTGATGGTTCAAATTTATGTTGATGATATTATTTATGGATCAACTTGCTCTAACATGTCTATTGAATTTGCAGATTTAATGAAATCAAGGTTCGAAATGAGTATGGTTGGTGAACTAAACTATTTCCTAGGGTTGCAAGTAAAACAATAACCTGATGAAATTTTTATTTCCCAGACCAAATATGCTTCAAACTTAGTTAAAAGGTTTGGATTTGAGAATGGTAAGAACTTTGATACTCCTATGAGTACAACGTTAAGACTCTCAAAAGACTCTACAGGTAAAGATATAAATCCTAAACTATATCGTAGTATGATTGGTAGTTTGTTGTATCTAACTGCTAGTAGACCTGATATCGCGTTAAGTGTTGGTATTTGTACAAGATATCAATCTAATTCTAAGGAATCACATCTTACTGTTGTTAAACGAATTATTAGATATGTCGCAAGTACTATAAATCTGGGTCTTTGGTATCCTTTTGATACTAGTGTTCAATTAGCCGGGTACTTAGATGCTGATTGGGCCAGTAATATCGATGATAGAAAATTAACCAGTGGTGGTTATTTTTACATTGGAAATTTCTTAGTTTCTTGGTTCAGCAAGAAGCAAAGCTCAATATCGCTCTCCACTACTGAGGCTGAGTATATTACAGCTGGATATGCATGTACTCAACTAGTTTGGATGAAACGCATGCCAAGCGATTATGGAATTAATCAAAATTCAATGATCTTACATTGTGATAATTCCAATGCTATAAATATTTCTAAAAATCCAATCCATCATTCACGTACTAAGCACATTGACATTAGGCATCATTACATGCGTGAGTTGGTTGAAGAAAAAGTTATTTTCTTGGAATATATACCAACCAAAACTCAACTTGCTGATATATTTACTAAACCACTCGACAAAAGAAGGTTTAATAAATTGAAATTTGATCTTGGTATAGGCATTTTGCATTAAGTATTCTTGCTTACATGTATCATAGTGTATTATATTTAATATTATTTGTGTTTAAATTTTAATTTTTTTACATTAAATATGTATTTTTGGTCGATGCTCGACCGGTCGTATCTGTACACAACCAATTGTGGTACGACCGGTCGTACACATCACTCGACCGGTCGTGGAGCTTGTGAACATGATATAATTTAGAGAAAACCTCCTTCTTCATTTCCACTCTGACTTACGACGAGTCGTGGCTTGACCAGTCATAGGATTTCATGTATTTCTTCAAGGTTAGTCTTATTTATTCATTTTTCTTGAAGTTTGATGTTCTCTATGCTTTGATTTAATCATTATGTAGCTTGATTTCTTCTTTTTATTGGGTTTTTCAAGGGTTTCTTCTCAAATTGCTGATCTAGAGAAAACACATCCTTCTTTTTATGCATTTCTCTTGCTCTTAGTATATCTTGTTGAAGATGGATGCTAAAGGAAAGAAGAAAATATCCCGTGGTCCATCCTCATCTAGATCTACACCGATAACAAAATGGCACCTTCGGTCACCTGAAGATGGTCCTCAAGATGTGCAGAATTTGCGTGTCCGTAATGTTATCATTGAGCATACCGCTGATCTCAATCACATTGCTCTATATGGTATTGTCCCTCTCCTTGAATCTATTGGCTGGGCTAACATTCTTCTTTGGGGTGGGCCTGCATACCAGTCTATTGCATAATCAATGGTTGCATGTATCTCAGAATTCTTCCTTGACAACTTAACTTTTTTAATTGATACTAGAAAAGGAAAATTTGAAGTAGACCGTCATTTGATATCGGGTATTATGAATATACCCGTTAATGATGAAGGTATTCCGATTCATACTGTATACGTCAAACCATCTGAATCGGAAAAATGCATGTTAACAAGAGACTTATGAAAAATTAATGCACAATGGACACACAAAGGGAATGCACTCCCATCAAAGTATCTGTTACCTAGATACAGAGTGTTACATCATTTTTTCATTTCAAATCTGTATCCTCGGTCCGATAATAAAACTGAGTTGACTTCTTTCATGGTTCGTGTGTTGCATTCTATTGCTTCTGGTACCAAGGTCTGCCTTCCTTCATTGATCTGTCATTTTATCATACAGTTTCATCTCCATCTGGGTCATAGTGATATTCCGTTTGGTTATCTTATGATTGTGTTAGCCACTCATATGTCTGTCGATACACCTATTAATGAGGCACCTATTCATCATCTTATTTTCAACAATTCCAATCTTAATAAGATGAAGTTGGATTTGCTTCCTGGTCAAGTTGATGAAGGTGGTATTGGTGGTGATGGTGGTGAAGCCGGAAATGAAGGGGAAGCTGGCGATCTTCCTCAACAGAATGTTAATATGGATGAGTTATTTGATGAGATAGAAATTGATTCACCAAATGATCCTGATTTCGATCCATCTAATATGATGCACGCCTTCGTGCATTGGAGGAGAAGGTTGATAACATGAATGTCGCCCACGATATGCAGTTTAAATATATGCAAAAATATCTTCGTCACATTAATAAGGGCTTACACCAGATTGATCCTACTATCCCTGCTCCCTCCTCTAGATCTGATTAGGTGAATTATCTTTTGGCTTGTATAACATTATCTTATCTTTTATTTTGGATATTGTATTAACTTGGTTATGGCTTGATGAATCTGGTTTATATTTTGAAATATGCTATGTTCTTCCATATTTCTTTCTCATTATTTATTTTTTATTATTCTCTATGTTGTTATGACTTTCCTATTGTAACTTTCCCTTGTCATTTTGTGACAAAAAGACGGAGTAGTATGGTAAAGGGGAGTAGTATGGAAAGGGGAAGTAATTTGTTTGGATTATGATTGATTAAGAAGGATATGTGGATTGAGAATATGGAGTCTTGATAGTTACATGTTGTTTATTGTTTACATGAGCAGTTCTCGTATCTCTCAGGGGGAGTAGAGTAATTTGTATGATGTTGTTCTTATCTGTATGATATGTGTTTTGTCACAAATTTGACAAAGGGGGAGATTGTAAGTGCTATGAATTCATATCCCTTTGGTTGTCAAATTTTGTGGTGCCAAAACATATATCTATGTCTTGTATATCTTGTGTTTCATGTTTGAGACTATTCATTGCTTCAAGACATCGTATTTCAAGACAAGAACTTAAATGAAGAAAGTTTCAAGTCATGGATAAAGAATTCAAGAATAGAAGTCTCTAAGTATGCATGTTCAAGATTCAAACAAGTACAAGTATAGAAGAAGACTTTGTCAAGTCAAGAAAGGATCAAGCTCGAGAAAGCCTACAACAAGATTCGTAAATTCTCAAGGTTCTCTTAAGGGTCATCTGAGTATACAGACTATCAATGTCCATCTCACTTTTAAGGTTTGTTTGACCTTAGATTAACCTTAGGATGGGCTTTACTGTAGGTCATTCTGGATACATAATTTGTATATTTTAATATGCTTGTTCGGACTGTTCTAAGACCAGTTATAGGGACTTCAAGACTAGTCCTAGCTCTGCTACGACCAGTCTTAAGTTTTTCAGGACCACTCATAGGTTGTTGAAGATTTTTAGATTTTTCTAGTTATCATACGACCAATCCTAAACATCCTTCGATCAGTCCTGTGAGCTATACGACTTGTCCTTCGACCGGTCTTAGCCCTACGACTCAAACTCTAGCAACTAATCTGGGGGTCCTACGACCAGTCGTAGGTGACCCACGACCAGTCGTAGGTGGCCCACGACCGATCGTAGGCTACCCAAGACCGGTCGTAGGCTACCCAGGTCCAGTCGTGGAACAGTTAATCCTCATCCCGTGAAAATCTTTGAAAATCTTTGAAGCTACGACCAGTCCTAGGATCCTAAGACCAGTCGTAGATGGGATTTTTCAGGCTATAAATAGAGCACGAACTTTAGAGTTTTTCAATTCAATTCAACTCAATTCAAGCAATCTTTAGGCTATACTCTGAGATAAGTTTGTGTTTATTTTTAAGCTACTTTGTGCTCATTTAATATTCCTTTTGCTAGCTTGTTTTTTATTTGATTTTGATCTACATTCCAATCTTATTAGAAAAGGGAAATTTCTGATATTCCTTCTTCTTGGATTCAAAATTAAATAGAACTAGCCCTTTTGATATAAAATCAATTAAACTTAGAACCATTCTTAAAGTGAGTATTGGACTTTGAACGTTGAATCAAACTTCTACTCCGATTGGTTCTACCGGGCTACTTCAAAAGGAGATTCAGGTATTTTACATTTGTGTAATTTACATTCTTTGGTTTTGTTTGAGATTTTTCAGAAAAATTTCATTGTTTTGGTTATCTGAGGAGAGCCAAAAAACTCAGGTTGTGTGAGTTTTTGGATTGTGTAAGCCCGAGATAAAAAGACACTATTGTGAAGGTTTTAGGTAAACCTATGAAACCTATTTTAATAGTGCATGCTAATATCCCCTGTGTGAGGATATTAGGAGTGGTGTAGCATTCTGTGTGGCTGTTGGATAACAGTTGGTGTACACACAGGCGAACCACTATATATCGTTGTGTTTTGGATGTGCTTTATTCTTTCATTCCTTTATTCATTCAGTTTTATGGATTGTATTTGTGGATGAATGTTGTAATCATTTTATTTCAAGCAAGTGTGGGAATGTTGTAATAACTTAGGATTTATTTCTTCAAGTTATATTGGTTTCCTTGCTTTTTCTTTGTCATTGGTTTGAGATACAAAGGACGTTCTAGAAATAAGGTTGTCCTACCTTAAACCTTTGGTTTTTAGTGTAAGGTTGTCCTTAGAACTGATATAGTATCATTCTCCTAATTCTAGGTTATTGAGATTACTTTTAATTTAGCATTGTGCTTTATTTCTTTTATTATTTCACTGTTTTAAGTTTTATTTGGCATTGCTCTATTCACCCCCCCCCCCCCCCCCCCCTCTAGGGCATATAACTAGGCCCTTTCAATATGTATGGACGACTTGTAGTTAGATATAATAGGCTTCCTATCATGCTTCGATATATGTGTTAATCCACACTTTTCCCATTTATATCTTTGGAGAGTTTGAGTGTGATGCTCATAGGAGTATGATAAGTATGACCTCAAGTCCAAATCTTTTAACTAGATTTTTTGTGTATTTACTCTGACATATAAAGATCCCATTGTGCAATTGCTTCACTTATAAGCCTAAGAAGAAGTTCAACTCACTAACCATGCTCATTTCAAATTCAAACTTCATGAGATCAGCGAAGTCATGAGCAATATTTTCACATATGACATGCCACCCAGGAGAGCGACCCGAGCGACTCCTGCTCTATCACCTATAACTCTACTCCACCACTAAAGATCCCTATTCCCCAGCTTGAGGATGTTGCTCCTCCACTTAAGACCGATGTAGATCTGACTGTACCTATAAGTGTCTCCTAGTTACAGCAGATGTTGTAGGCTATGACGGCCGCCCTTCAAGGGTAAGGCAGGCACCTCATTGTTTCGCCAACTCAGGTAAAGTAGGAGCGTGCGAGCACCCTTCTTCTAGAGTTCGACAGTTCGATCCCCCACATGTTCAGGGCAAGCCAAATCTGACAGTAGCTGAGAGATGGCGCTCCGAGGTGGAGAAAATTTTTGATATGATGACTTGTACGACCCAGCAGCGGGTCCGATTAGCTAAATTTCTTCTCCAGGGTCAGTCCTAGCATTGGTGCACTTCCGTTACTCGTGTTGTAGGCCTGATTTTATCTAGACATGGGAGGATTTCATAGACCGATTCAACCAGCAGTACTTCCCCGACTACATTCCTCGGTAGCTAGTGTTAGAGTTCGAGACCTTGGTTCAAGGAGACATGTCTGTGCCGCAATATGCAGCTCATTTCATAACACTATCAAAGTTCATGCCATATTTGGTTGATGATGAGGAGTGAAAGGCCCGCCATTTTAAGAACTGCTTACGTTACGGTCTTCGAGGTTGTGTTGTTGGGCATGAGCTCTTAACTTTTTAGATGATAATACAGAGGGCCCAGATTTATGATGGTGAGTGGGCCAACACACAGAGTAACCATGATCAGAGGGGAGACCGAAAGAGGCAGGCCCCCTCTAGTATCTCCTAGCAACATTAATGTTGTCAGCAGAGAGGCGCACAAGCAGCCTATTCGCCAGAGCACCAGTGGTACCTCCAGCTCCACCGCAGCAGCCATTTACAAGGACTTATTTTGGATGTGATGGGACAGGGCACCACATGCATGAGTGCCTTCGCCCTTAACAGCAGCAGTAGCTGAGAGGGCCATAAAAGCCTCCACCGCAGCAGCAGCAACCGCAACCACCTCAGCTGCCAAGGCTCCACCAGCAGTACAAACAGTAGTATAGGCTACCCCAACAGTAGCAACAACACCCTTAGAGGAGACAGGAACCTCCACAACCAGCTTAGGCTAGGTTCTATGTCGCTCAACAAGACCCACAGTCCTCCAGAGGAGTCGTTGAGGGTTGCTCCTAATCTCTGCATGTATCGCCCAAGTTTTATTTAATTTTTATCGATCATCTGGATTGCCGACAGAGTCTGCTAGTGAGGGCTTGACCGTATTGATGCCCTTGGGGAAGACTACAGTGTTATGCCGCTTCTCTTCATCTTGCCTCGTGTTGGTGGGAGATATTTTCTTACCCGCCAACTTGTTTGTGCTACCAATGTTAGATTTTGACGTCATCTTGGGTATGGATTGGCTTACCAAGTACCACGCCATCTTAGACTGCTCTGTGAGAATAGTCACATTCTGTACACCAGGCTTGCACAATTCCAGTTTATTTTCGAGCCCAGAGGAGAGTCAGGTCTTGTTTGATGTCTTGCGTAGTTGAGGAGCCCGTTGCCTTATGTATCGACCAATTGTCGATCATTTGTAGTTTTCCCGATGTGTTCCAGGAGATTCCAGGATAGTCATCACACCAGTATATTGAGTTCTAGATTGATCTTGTGCCCGGTACCACACCTATCTTGAAGGCCCTGTACCGTATATCACTAATGGAGTTACGGGAGCTGCAGCGGCAGTTAGATGAGTTGTGAGAGTTAGGTTTCATCCGTCTGAGAAATTCACCATAGGGAGCGTCAGTACTCTTTGTCAGGAAGAAGGATGGCTCGTTCAGGTTCTACGTATATTTCTGCGAGCTCAACCGGGTCACAATCAAGAACAAGTATCCACTTCCAAGGATCGATGATTTATTTGATCAGTTACAGGGTGCACAACTCTTTTTGAAGATTTACCTACTTACGTTCAAGTTATCATCAGATTCGAGTCTGAAAGGAGGACATCCCAAAGATAGCTTTCAATACACGTTATGGTCATTTTAAGTGTCAAGTCATATCCTCCAAATTGACCAATGTGCCCGCAGTATTCATGCAGTTGATGAACGAGGTCTTCCATCTGTACCTTGATCAGTTTGTTGTGGTGTTCCTCGAAGATATTCTGATATATTCAAGGACTCATAAGGAGCATGTGCAGCATCTGGAGATTGCATTGCAGACCCTCCATGCCCACCAGCTGTATGCAAAGCTGGAGAAGTGTGAGTTTTGGCATGAGGAGGTGAAGTTTCTCCGTCACGTGGTGACGAAGGAGTGTGTCGCAGTGAACCCCTCGAAGGTTGAGACAATGTGTCTGTGGGGCCAGCCCACAAACACGTCTGAGATCCATGGTTTCCTTATTTTGGCAGGCTACTATCTGTATTTCATTGAGGGCTTCTCCCGTATTGCAAATCCGTTGACTAGGTTCACTCGAAAGGGTGCAGAGTTTGTGTGGAGTGATGCCTGTGAGCGAGCATTTATGGAGCTGACGGACCACCTCACGTCCGCTCCTATCCTCACTCTTTCCTCTGGTAGTGATGGATTCGTTGATTTTACCGATGCTTCGCGTATTGGCTTAGGTGCTATCATGAAGCAATACATGAAACCGGTAGCTTTTACGTCTTCCTAGCTCAAGGTCCACGAGCTTAACTACCCCACGCATGATTTGGAGCTGGCAGCAGTCGTCTTCGCATTGAAGGTATGGAGGCACTATCTCTATGGGGTTAGGTTCGAGCTCTTCTCCAACCTCAAGATCTTGAAGTACCTATTTTCTCAGTTCGACCTGAACATGAGGCAGAGGCGTTAGATGGAGCTCTTAAAGGATTATGATTTTAATCTCTAGTATCACCCAGGTAAGGTAAACGTGGTGGGGGATGCCCTCAGCTGTCAGCCACAAGGCCTAGTGGCACACATGATGATTTAGGAGTGGAAGATGCTTGATGTGAGACTCGTTTCCTAGCCCGTACTGTTTCATATGCCTCCACGGTCCATCCGGTTGAATTCTGGTGACCCATGATCTGTTATTGGCAATTGCACGTGATCCTGAGTCGTGTCCCGTATATCAGAGTCGGCTCGACTCGAAACTTGTACCTTTGCGACCACACTGTCGCTGCGGTTCCAACGCCACGTATTACGTGATGAGGCGATACCCAGGTTAGGAGATGTGTGCCCACGTTCAGTTTAAGAAAATTTTCATGCATTCGCAAACCCAAGAAAATCTTTCAAATCAATCACATCACATCTCATCAATCACGTACACATCAAAAGTCAAGTATATATCCCATCACTCCCTTACCAAAGTAATCCCAAAGTCAAAGCAACCCATCCCTTACATATCAAGTACACATCACACCCCATCACTCACCCATCTCTCTCTCTCTTACAACCTCTCTCTCTCATTCTCCAAGCAACCCAACCGTCTAAGCTCTCGATGAGAAGAGCTTGGTGTGGCCCATCTTCCTATCCCCACATCTTTCATCCTAACCCTCCAAACTTCATCATCCTCCATCAAAGTTGAAGCCAAGGAGCTAGGGATTCCATCAAACCAAGAAGATCGAATGGTGGGTGATTTTATGTTGTGCTTTCGTGGTTTAAGGGCCCACATTTGGTGGGACCCATCATGATGTATGTGATTGTAAGGTAGAGGAGCCCATAGTAGTGGGGTCCCTCCCCTTCTTACGTCTCTCTCTCTCTCTCTATCTCTCTCTCTCATATTCCATGGCCCACCTAGTGTATGTGTCTATGGCCCACCATGATGTATCATATCCATGCCATCTACCCATGTGACCCACCTCGATGTATTTATTCTACCACACATTGTTCATCTGGACTGTGCAGGTGTGGGGTGCACCGTGATGTATGGGTTTAATCCCCATTGTTCGTTCGATTGAGGACATGGGCTACACCATGATGTATGTGTTTCTCCATCCGTCCATCTGTTTTGGGATGAGGGGCCCATCCCACTCGTGTGGGCGGGTGGACCCCACCTTAATATATTTATTTTACATCCACTTTATCCACCCGTTTTGGGCTGTGTGGGCCCCTACCTTGATGATGTGTTGTTTTTCATGTCTTCCATCTGTGTGGTCCACCTTAATATATGTATTTTATTTACACACTATCCATCTGTGGCCCACCTTGATGTATGGATTCTACATCCACGCCATACACCTGTTTGCTGCATGTGGAGCCTACCTTGATGTATGTTTATATATCCAACCATCTCTCCAGTTGGGCTAGACGTGGACCACCATGCTACATGTATTTCATCCTTGTCGTGCGGTTCAGTTAGATGTGGACCCCACCATGATGTACATTTGTACAGTCCGTGGGACGTAGGGCCACCATGATCCATGTGTTGAATACTCACAACGACTAGGACAGTGGTCCACCCGAATGACCTCACCGTATATCCAGGCTGCCCATCCATTTTTCCTAGATTATATGCTTCCCATTAGGCCCATTTTGGTGGTGCATTAGGCCCACCTTGAGGCATGCATTATAGGCAATCTGTCCACCTACTTTCTTGGGTTATGGACTGCCTCATTAGGCCCACCTTGAGATGCAATGGGCCCATCTTGATGTATGTGTTATAACCACATTGTCCAGTCCGTTGGACGTGCGTCCCACTGTTATATGTATTGTTCATCCATGCCGATCATTTGGTGGGACCATTTCGAAGGTGCAGGCCCACCTATTTCGAATTTGACGCCCATTGGTGTGGCCCACTTGATGAATTTTTGGCCCATAGACGAGCCCCAATGAGATGTATTTTTAGCTTATATGATGAGGCGCGACTTGATGTATATGAGGCCCATTAGTGCGGCCCATTGATGCAGCCCACTTGATGTGTATGAGGCCCATGTGTGGGGCCCACCTGTGATGTATATTAGGCCCATGTGTAGGGCCCACCTATTGTGTATTTGAAGCACATGGGTTGTGGCCCATTGTGATGTGTTCAAGACCTATGGGCAAGGCCTAATGTGATGTATTTATGGCCCATATGATGAAGCCCATTGTGATCTATTTTCGGCCCAGGTCATACGGCCCATTGTGTTGTGCTAGGCCCAGGTATGTGGCCTGTTCTGACATATTCGTGGCCTATGGGCAAGGTCCATTGTGATGTATTCGAGGCCCATGATTGAGGCCCAATGCGATGTATGTATGGTCCATTACGTTGTTTATAAATCCCTTGTGTAGGCCACTCCTTGGGAGCAATGTTGGTTAAATGTCCACATTGATGGCAATAATGGTTAAATGTCCTCATTATGACCCTCCCTTAGGCCTTGTTCGGCCCATTCTTTAAGTGAGTTAACCCAAATAAATGGGCCCCATTTGCCATAGATGGATGGCTCCGTGACATCAGATTTGATATAACCACGGTCGCGGGCCAATCTTTATATTATGGTTGATTAACCATTCATCTATGGACCCCACCTTGTTTATATGTCGATTGTCAAGGCCGATTGTTGAGGACGATTCTGATTCTAAGTTTGATTGTAGAGGCCTATTCCGATTATCGAGGCCAATTATGATTATTGAGGCTAATTGGTGAGGCTGACTCCGATTCTGATTGTCGAGGTCGATTGTTGAGGCCGATTCCAATTTCGATTGTCAAGGCCGAGTGTTGAAGCCGATTTCGATTTTGATTGTCGAAGCCGATTCTGATTGTTGAGGCTGATTCTGATTCCGATTGTGGAGGCCGATTATTGAGGCCGATTCTGATTTCGATTGTCAAGGCAGATTCTGATTCCAATTATTGAGGCTGATTTCGATTGTTAGGTCGATTATTGAGGCTGATTCCGATTCTGATTATCGAGGCCGATTATTAAGGTCGATTCTGATTGTCGAGGCCGATTATTAAGGTCGATTCTGATTATCGAGGCCAATGGAAAAGGCCCAATGTGATGTGTATG
Organism: Magnolia kwangsiensis; assembly: GCA_037074715.1. Lineage (NCBI taxonomy): Eukaryota > Viridiplantae > Streptophyta > Magnoliopsida > Magnoliales > Magnoliaceae > Magnolia > Magnolia kwangsiensis. The sequence goes on along the minus strand of CM073575.1, from coordinate 128,500,455 downwards.
TTGCCCGTATTTGAGGCCAATTATGATATGCATTCGGCCCATGTTTGAGGCGGCCCAAATTTGAGGTCTGTTGTGATGTGTATTCAGCCCATGTTTAAGGCCCAATGTGATGTATATGAGGCCTATGTGATCAGACCCATTGTGATGCATTTAAGGGCCAGGCGATGAAGCCCATTGTGATGTATGTTAGGCCCATGTGAAAGGCCCATAGTGATGTGTATTAAGCTCTTGAGTGAGGCTCATGGTGTTGTATATTTGCCCTCATGTGAGGCCATGGGTTCACTATATGTTAGGCTCTATGTGGGCCATTTCTTGAGGGCAATGTTGGTTAAATGCCCACATTGTCGAGGTCGATTATCGATGCCAGTTATTGATACCAATTATGAGTATATGACAGCAAAGCGCATGATACATGCCCATACGCACCATATGCATGTTTATTATGAGATATGATAGACATTACATATGTCATAGTGCTTGTTGTTTATAGGACTCCCTAATAGGCAAAGTTACCCCACATGAGTGCGCGGTACCCGTAGGTTTGATGCATGACTGGATGCTATGACTCATGCATCTCACATTTTATGATATGACCACCGTACGCCCTAGTGACAGTAGGATCATAGCCTCTACAAGCATATCATGGATGGCCAAACGGGATACCAAAAATTTATTCTACATGAGTCTACTATCAACAAGTCGGGCCCGATATTGGCAAGCAGATAGTGAGGTATCTTCCACCCACCTTGTTACGCAATGGGCGGCAATCTGGTTTTGAGTGTAATAGACCTCAGTGATTTCCCAGAGAGGAACTAAACTGATATGTGGAATTTTTAAGTAAGAATTGTATACTCATTCATTCATTCATTCACTATCAACTCGAGCTAGTGGTGCGTAACTATTTGTTACATGTACCTTCGCATGGCCAAGATTTCGGTTGGGCATGCGAGTAACCTGAGATCAGGAGTTTACCACATTGAGTCTGACTATCCAAATTTAGGTATGGGATTGGTTTAGATAGAAGTCCCTTGTGATAGATCTCGTATCCTACAATACTACGTACTATCATCCCGTGCTCACACTCCAGCTTGGTCATTTCATTCACATCGTATATTACATCCGCAGGCATATAGCATTTTTGGGTTGTTATGTTTTTTATATTTATATGGCCTAGATGGACTTAACAAGATTTACATATTGCATTTTACCCTCGGTATCTGATATTTGTCTCTCTATGACTCCTCATTTGTATAGCTGATCTATATTGCTTACTCTATTATCGTATGATTCATGATCTTGCCAATATTTTTGACACTGTATGATTATGGCATTGCATTGAATACTTGGCCCTTATCTTGTGCACACGCTTTCATCCCCTCTTAAGCTTTCTATAAGTTTATGCACGATATATGCGTGCAGGTGGCATTAAGTTACAACAGCGTTGAGCATGGAGCTTGCAGCTGTCTTCTAGAGCTTTGATCTTTGATATATGTATTTCCCTTTCAACATCGTACTCAAATGATTATATTAGTGGATATGTATGATGATGTTGCCTTTGTGATATGGGTAAACTTATGGTTATGCTTATTATGAGTTAAATGTACATTAAAAAATTCTCCTTGTAGGATCTCAGGATCAGAATCTAGCGCATGGATGCTGGGAGCCGAGAATGGGGTATACGGAGGCTGTCGGCATCAGATTCGTCGATCAAAAATTTTATGAGCCCAATTTCTGAGTTTGGAGCATGACACTTGAGGATGTAGCAACATATGACTTCGAGATCAATCTACAATCTTCTATCGTTCAGCTATCGAGCCGGTCGATTCAACCCTCTCTTGTCACAAGGGTGATTGAGGCTCAATAGACAGACGAGTTGTTATAAGTTTACCAAGCAGATGCATCATCTGAGAGTCAGTCAGATTAGCAGATTGGTTCTAATGGTGGACTTCGCTTCAAAGGTTGATTATGTGTCCTAAATATTCCTAAGTTACATAGAGATCTTATGACCGAGACACATCAATCACGGTTTTCTATTCACCTTGGCTCGATAAAAATGTACCGTCATATGAGGCGACAGTATTTTTGGGCACGATGAAGCGCCAGATCACCAGTTTTGTGGCCAAGTGTGACACATGCCAGCATGTCAAGGCCGATCATTAAAGACCCCCTGGTCTATTACAGCCATTGAGCGTCCCGATGTATAAGTGGAAGCACGTGTCGACAGATTTCATTATGGATTTTCTGAGGACTGAGTGTGGTCATGACGCCATCTGGGTTATCATAGATCGCCAGACAAAGCGCGACCTGGTCTTTAGACCGACTTGCAAGATTATTCATCGAGGAGATTGTGAGACTATATGAGATTCCAGTCTCAATCATTTCTGACCAAAACTCAAGGTTCATGTCTCAGTTTTGGAGGAGCTTTTAGAGAGCGATGGGGTCTGTTTTACAGCTCAGCTCTACGTATCATCCGCAGACCGATGAGCAGACCGAGAGGGTTAACCAGATCCTTGAGGATATGCTTTAGGCCTACGTGATTGAGTTCAGTGGTAGCTAGGATGAGCATCTATGATTTCCTGAGTTCACATACAAAAATAACTATCAGGCAACCATTAGCATGGCTCCTTTTAAAACATTATATGGCAAACTGTGTAGATCTCTGAGTTTTTGAACTGAGGTTGAAGAGCAGCGTCTCCTAGGTATCGAGCTTGTGTAGTAGACGTTAGAGGCTATCGATATCATCAGGCAGAGGATGCGCACAACTCAGAGCTGGTAGAAGAGTTTTGCTGATCGCCGACGTCATCCCTTGGAGTTCACTATTGGGGATAGAGTGTATCTCAAGGTCTTGCCCATGAAGGTGCGTAGTTTGATTTAGAGCGAAGGGCAAGCTTACCCAGAGATTTATAGGACCTTTGAAAATCACTAGGTGCGTTGGTGCCGTAGCCTATTGGCATGCCTTGTCATCTCAGGTGTCTGGCGTCCACAATATTTTTCATGTTCTATGCTGAGAAAGTGTGGGTCAGACATAATTCCTGTTATTAATTGGCAGCCGCTGGAGGTTCGTGAGGATGCTTATTACATTAAGCAGCCAATTCATATCCTCGATCGTAAGGAGCAAGTCCTCTGGACCAAGGTCATTCCCTTGGTGAAGGTGCAGTGGGGTCATCATTTTGTTGATGAGGCATCTTAGGAGTGCGAGGCCGAGATTCGAGAGTGTCATCCCCATCTCTTTGATAGTTGATTGTATGTTGCATCTTATATGATATCTTCGATTATATATGATGTTATGTTTCCTCTTCCTTATGAGTTATGATTACATAAATTTTGAAGATGAAATTTTTATTAGGAGGGGAGAACTGTAAGGCCCATATCATAGTCCGTACCTTCCTTAGGATCAAGCGGTCCTCTCGGTCGAATTTTGACAACCTGTGATGCATAGATAACATTTGCACGTAACCCTGAGTCGCACCCTGTCAACTGGAACCGGCTCGACTTGAAACTTATACCTTAGTGACTGCGCCGTTACCACGATTCTAACGTCGCATCTCGCATGCCAATGAGATACCCAGGCCAAGAGTTGTGGGCCCGCGTTCATTTTGAGAAAAATGCAGCGCGTTGCAAATTTCGAGAAAATCTCTACAACCTATCACATCAATCAATCAATCACAAGTCAAGTGCATAACCCATCTCTCTCTTACCAATAAGGCATGGAACCCATCTATCTCTCATCCCCAAAGTAAACTCTCATGTCCCCTCTCTTACACCACCCATCCCTTCCTTACACACTCATTCCTCCCATTCATCTCTCTTACAACACCCTCTTCTCTCTCATTCTCTCCACCATTTCCAAGCCTTCATGAGAGAAAAATTCTAAGGAGAGAAAGCTTAGTGTGTGGCCCACTCTCTACCCCTAAATGCTCATCTCCACCCTTTAATCTTCATCATCTTCCATTAAAGAAGGAGCTTGGGAGATTAGCATTCCAATGAGCTAAAGAAGAAGGCCAATTAGTGAGTGATCCTAGAATTTTCACCGTTGATTTTATTTAAGGGCCCACTTGTGGTGGGACCCATTTGATGTACATGTTGTAAATGGAGAGGAGCGCATAGTAGCGGAACTCCTCCCTCGCACACACACACGCCATCTCTCTCTCTCTCTCTCTCTCTCTCTCTCTCTCTCTCTCTCTCTCTCTCTCTCTTTCTCTCTCTCTCTCTCCCTCCCTCCGTCCCTTTTGTGATGGAGTGTGGCCCACTTGATCCAGCATCCCTAGATGAAGTAAAAACACAAATATCTATTTGATTCAAAACTCTGGTGGGCCATACGTACGACCCACCTGATATGGAAGTGGATTGGTTGGGGTACCTCACACCAACTATATAGTTACTGTATTTACGTCAGTAAGCATGGGGCCCACATGAGATATGTGTTATATCCCAACCGTACATCTGTGGGACCCGTTGGAATGTAAATTTGGGACCCACATGTGGGGCCAGCAATAATCCAAACTTTCCATCTAAGGTGGAATACCACCTGATAATGTGGTTTATATCCACGCCGTCCTCTTTAGGACGTGGGACCCACCCACAAGTGCCACACATGTGGGGTGGGCCCACATTGATGGATGTATTCTGAATCCACACCGTCCATCTGGACAGGCAATGTGAGGCCACCTTGATGGATGTATTTTAAATCCACACTGTCCGCACAGCATCCAAGTCTGGATGCTGGACCCTTTCAAAAAAATAAATATAAATATAATAATATTATTGTTTTGTGTGTGTATGTATGGTGGGCCACACATGGGACCCACCTTGCTGATGTGTTTCATCCTAATCGTCCATCTAGATGGTGGTAATCCACCGGCTACATAGCTATTGTATTGACGTCTACAAGTTCTGTGGGTCTGATCACATCCACATCGTCCTTGCACATGGGATGGTGTGACCCACCATGATATGTGTATCTTATTCCAACCATCCATCTGGATGGTGGGGACCATAGTAATGTATTTACCTTAACTACACCGTCCAGTTTGCAGGACGATGGGACCCACCATTGGTGTATATGTTTCATCCAAACCGTCATCCACCTTGTGAGCTCGTCTTTAGGCTTGTGACGAAAAATAAGACAGATCTATCTATCGAGTGGACCACACTACAAAAGTCAGCGGTGGATTGAACGTCTACCATTGAAACCCTTTTTGGGTTACAGAAGTTTTGGATCAATATGAAATTTGTTTCCTCTTAATTTAGGTCTTTGTGACCGTATGAACAATTTCGATGGAAAATCAACGTTATGGTGTGGTCCAGGTGATCTTTAAATCATCATCTCCACTGCCATTTGTGGTATGGTCCAGATGATCTTTAAATCATCATCTCCACTACCATTTGTGGTATGATCCAGATGATCTTCCGATATGATTCATTTTTGGGTAATGTTCTAAAATGATCTCTAAAGAAAATAGATGTATGGTGTAGATAGTTCACCTAGAACGATGGGCACGACTGATGAATATGAGGCCCACGTATTACAACCCATTTGATGTATATGAGGCCCATATGATGCGACTCATTTGATATATATAAGGCCCATGCATTGCAGCCCATTTGATGTATATGAGAACCATGTGTTGCGGCCCATTTGATGTATATGAGGCCCATGTGTTGCAGCTCATTTAATGTATGTGAGTCCCATGTGTTGTGGCCCATTTGATGTATATAAGCCCATGGTTGTGGCCCATTTGAAATATATGAGGCCCACGTATTACTGCCCATTTGATGTATATAAGGCCCATGTATTACGGCCCATTATGATATATATGAGGCCCATGGGTGAGGCATAATGAGATGTATGTGAGGCCTAATGCAATATATATAAGGCCTTTGTATGAGGCCCAATGTGATGTATGTGAGATCCAATGTGATGTGTGATTCCACCACGATGTATATAATAATGTTTATGATAGGTCATACCTTGAGAGCAATGATGGTTTAAAGTACACATTGTAAGGGTAATGGTAGTTAAATGTTCGCATTGTAACCCTCCCTAAGGCTCATTATTGGACCCATTGTTAAGCCCATTCTCATTTCCCCTTAATGGGCTAACCCAAACCGTTGGGCCCCCATGATCGTTAGGCCCATTCTTAATATGAGTAGGCCATCTAGGCCCATCCTTGATATAATGAGAGTACATCATCATATAACATGCTTAGTATAGCTTCAAGATTCATGCCCATGTGCATCATATGTATGCTTGATATGAGGAGTGATTGATCATAGCATATGTCATTGGGTGGATTATTACGGGACTCCTTAATAAGAGGAGTTACCCCACATGAGCGCACAGTATGTGCAGGATTGTTGCATGACTTGATAGTATGATTCATGCATCTCACATTTATGTGATATGATTTCTATACACCCTAGCAACATCGGGGCCATGATAGGAGTTACCCCACATGAGCGCGTGGTACATGCAGGATTGTTGCATGACTGGATAGTATGATTCATGCACCTCACATTTATGTGATATGATTTCTATACGTTCTAGCGACATTAGGGTCATAGCCTCCACAATCATATCGTGGATGGCAGGATTAGACACCAAAAATATTGTTACTAGCATCGGGGTGCCTTATATGTCCCTGAGTGAAAATTCATAAACCTGATGGTACTAGAGGATAACTCTAACATCAAGACCGAGTGGATACATGAGTGCGCGAAGGCCGTATACGAGTAGGTCACGTCTCCCATTGTGTCGTAGTCAATTGGAAGGAGGTGTGGCCTTACTCGCCTGTGATTAGGGAACATTGCTAGGCTACGTATGACCAACTCAAAAATGGGTAAGCTATCGATGTGTCGGATAGGTATTGGCAAGCTATTGGCCAAGCGGATAGTGAGATTTCTTACGCTCACTTGGACTGCGTGCCTAGGAAAGGGGCAATATCATTTAGAGTATAATAAACCCCAATGATTATCCAAAGTAAAACCTGTAATGATATATGATGCTCTAGTGATGAGCTGCATTGATATGTGGATTTGGATGAGGATTGGTATGCTTAAGTTACATCTCGCATCACATAGCTTTGGTATAGCCGACATCATGACCTAAATATGGCTGATAGCATTCATACCTTACATCGCATAGCCTTGGTATGGCTGTTAGTATTCATGGACTTATCAGCATGATTTTGCATTACTCTAAATTACATTCTGAGCACACTTATATTGCGCACACACTCTCACTACCCTCTAAGCTTTCTATAAGTATATGCAAGATTGATGTATGTAGGTGACGCTAGGACGTCGCAGTAGCATTGAGATTGGAGTGTGCAGCGGACTTCTGGAGCTTCCGATTCTGTTATTGTATTTCCCTTTATGTGCATTGTACCTTAAAGTTTTTTATCATAGTGGATTTTGTGATAGTGTTCTTGTGATTATTGTTCGTGGGTTATGCTTATGATGAAACAAATTCATGTTGTAAATCCTCCTTATAAGATCCCAGCATCAGAACCTGACATATGGGTGTCAGGAGCCAAGAATGGAGTACTACGAAAGCTGATGGTGCCAGATTTGGCAATCAGGAATTTTGTAAGCCTGGTTTTCGAGTTTGGAGCATGACATGTTTCCTCTGACTTCAACAACTTATCCATTCATTCTGATTATGTAGGGTATGATACTCTTACAGTTGGAAATGATACCGCTTTGCCTATTGCCCTCATTAGTTCCTCTACGTATCGTTCCTCTGACTCAACCTTTCATTTACGTAACATTCTTCATGTTCCCTTGATTTCTTGGAATATTTTATCATTTTTTCAAATTAATAAGGATAACGACTATTCTTTTATGTTTAATTCTTCCGATTTTTTTTGTTAAGGACAACAAGTCAGGGAGGATCCTTTTCCAAGGATGGACCACTAACGGCCTCTACCCACTGCAGCTTCCACCACGCATTACTTCGCATTTCTTTCTAGCCACTTTTTCTGTTGTATGTGTCTCTCCTACTTTTTGGCATCATTGGCTAGGACATCCATCTTTTGTTGTGCTTCAATGACTCTCCTCTCTCATTCTTTTTCGTGGCTTAATACGACACCCATCTATTTGCTGATCTTGCCAACTTAGCAAGAGTTCTAGACTCCCCTTTTCTCGCTTTACTTTTATTTCTACTTTTCCATTAGAAGTTATAGACTCAAATGTTTAGGGTCCTACCTCTCGGCTCCCTCTTTGAATGGTGCTCAGTATTAAGTTACTTTTATTGATGATTTGAGCTATTATTGTTGGTTCTTTGCTATTAAATTTAAGTCTCAGGTTTATGACATTTTTTAAAACTTTAAACCCTTGGTTGAAAATTTGTTAGGCATGACGATTAAGTTGATTCAAATTGATGGTGGTCGTGAATATGTCAATCATTAGTTTCAACCCTATCTCTCAACCCACAGCATTAATCATCGGATTTCTTATCCATACACACTTGAACAAAATGGACTGGCAGAACGCAAACACCATCATATCATTAAGTCTGGCTTGGGTTTGCTTGCTCACTCAACTCTTCTCACATGTTTTTCTGAATTGGATCTTTTTACCTTGAGCTAAGGACTTTTCTTTCAACAGCAATCACGCAAGCCTCAAATTTCTTAGTAATGCATTCATGGATTAAAAGAATTAAAAAATAAAGGTTGATCGTTAATTTTATTAATTTATAATGAAAATTAGTTCCATCAATAAGAACATAAAATAAGTAGAGAAAAATAGAAGAGAAATATCTGCGATCACCCATGTGGATAAACAATCAAGGTGGATGGTCAACAGGATGTGATTGTTATGATCTTCCAAGTCAAACTTCTATGGCCCACAATTAAAAGTTTTTAATGGACAATGACAAGTGTTTCTTGTGGTTTGATTTACTTGAGAGTTGGATCTACTTCATTTTTTAACCATGCCCTAAAATGATATGACCAAACTTATGGATTGCATGGATATACAACACACACATTGAGGTGGCTCCATGTAAAACACGTGACGTAACTCGGTCAGCTCCCGACCGAATCCTCACCTAATGGAATCATGTCTTGTGACAAAGATAAAATAATCCCCGCAATTTCTACTCCAATGCGAATGAGTTGTCCAAGCCTTTTTAAGGAAGTCCTACCTGATAAGCTAGGCAGAGCCTATCATGATGTTTGTGATAAATCTATCTAGCCCATTCATTTTCCATCTCATTAAGCAGAAATGAGGCAAATCCAAAACTAAAGGAGGCCACACGAGAGGAAACAATGGGCATTGAACAATAATCAATTGAAACTTACATATGATTTATCAGGCTAAGGTTTTTTATGTTCTCAGTTCATCCAAGAGGAAATTACCTTATAAATATGGTGATAGCATATACACATCAAGGTGAACCCAGGAAGGTTTCAATGGTGGGCATTTCTTTCCCCACCTTTACATGTCATGTGGCCTCTTTGAGTTTTGAATTCGCTTCAATTTTTTTATCTCATGTTTTAAAATTAGCTAGTAAAATGTGTTATGGGAAGATCTGAGTCACTTCAATTCTGAGGTCTGACGTCATCTTAATCCGATCGGATACGTAAGAGTTAATCTGGAATGGTGAAAATAACTGAAGGGAAAGATTCTCGACTTAGCCCCAGTTGTGCTCCTGCTCCGAGGCTATTGGTTCAGAATAATGTGAAGCCAAGGCAGTTACTGTGAAGCTCAGACCGGAACCTACTTGCAAGATCTCAGGCCGCCCTACTAAGTTTGCTACCCACCTCGGAGCTCAGAGGGGAGACCTTGAGAGTACATGAAGGACGAGGGGGACTGAGTCCACCATGAGTCTGGACCAAAGCTCATCTTGGCCTCTAGACACTGTCCTTACTTAATAACTCGATGAAAAAGTACATGTGTATACTAGTCCAGGTCCGAGGCTCAGAGTCAAGGCCTCTTTAGTCTGAGATCCCATGCCGAGGCCGAGGCCGGATGTGAACATTCCATGTGTTAAAGTAAGAAACTGCCTTACGCAAACACAACTGATTATTTCACCCATAGATACACACAATACGTTACACGATCCCCGGATTACGGGCAAGATCTCCACGATCATAGTATCCCACAAATTGAGTAAATCGTCCTGAGGTTAACAAACGCAAATCGTCCAATACGCAGGTATAAATATAAGAGGGTCTCATTGCTAGAGGTACGTAACATCTTGGACTCCTTTACAACACATGAACTTAAGCTCAGATTCCCTTGACCTGACTTAAGCATCAGAGGGTACCCTGCCTAAACCAGGGTCTCCTTGCTCATTGTGAGTGTGTAGGCTCAAGGCGCTGAAGCGGCTCGAAGTTCATGGATCAGAGCGAAAAGCCGTCTAAATTTAGTTATCAACATTTTTGGCACCGTCTGTGAGAATCTGATATGAAAGATTAGGTTCTTATCCTTGAGTGCAATGGCAAGAGGAGAGAACAAATTCCCAGTTGTGGAACCAAAGCAAAATGACCAGACCTGGTCTTCTTCATTGTTTCATGCCAAATCAGCCCCAAGGCCTTCCCAGCGTTCTTGCAATCAGGCAAGCAAGTAGCGAGCTATGCAAAGTGAGATATAAGCTCTGCGTGATGAAATTGATCAAATGAAGCAGCAACGGTGTAACACCCCGACTTTTCAGGACCCGAGTATATGACCCGTTTCTTAAAAACCCAAGTGTTAACCTTAAAGGATGGTCAAATTCAAGTGTGTGTGTGTGTGTGTGTATATATATATATTCTTTATCAGAGTAAGTTGATGACCATAAAATGGACAAGTAAGCATAAAGGAAAAATCGTAATTTCATTTAAAATATACAAGAGGTTACTTATAATGACTTATACAAACTAATGTCTCGATATAACCAATACAAGAATTCACATAATTTAATACATGAAAATAACAGAAGAATGTAAACATAGGCCGCAAGACCGCGTCGCTCACCTTAACAATACGGCCGTGCATCCCTGGCACTTGTACCAGGCTCCTCATCAAATCGAACCTGAAAGCCTCGTAAGCCACCTATGCTACCTGTACGGTTATATTTATTTGATGGATGAGTGGCCAACTCAGTGTGAATTTCCCTCAAGATTATACATCGTCGCATTAGGTAAGCATAATTATAAAAATATGGCAAGGTATACAAAATAATACATGATGCAGTCTTATTAAATGCATGGATGCGTGATGCATCATCGACCTGGGGATGCGCATCCCCCTGTCGAAATAAAGGGTCTCCCTAGGAGAACTAGTCACCTGAAAAAATACACAATGGTACGCCCGAGGAAAACCAGCTATCCAAAAAAGACCATAATATATAGATCGCCCAAGGAGAATTTAATCACCTGGAAAAGACCATAAAATATAGATTGCCCAAGAAAAATTTAATCACTCGAAAAAGACCATAGATCGCCCAAGGAGAATTCAATCACCCAAAAAAGATCATAAAGTATATATCGCCCAAGAAGAATTAATGTAACGACTCAAAAAAATTCGTACAAAGACCCGAGTACCACCTCATGCAGAAATCACTCAAGACCAAATCCTTTAGAAATTAGGTAAGAATTAGTTGGTGCTAACCTAGTTTACCTGTGAAATTTGTACTAATCACTTTAAATATGATCTGCAAGACTCAAAACTTGTAGAATCGTTAATGCTACATTTTCCTAAAATCTAGGATCCATCTCTAAACCCAGTTGCTCTCGGGAGCACACTGAAACTTTGTATCAGACCAAGACCGCATGTCGAAAGTCCGATAGCGATGAACTTAGACAATTAAGACCGCCTAGTTGGACTTGACTATTACCTCAAAAATTAAGTCAGGATGAGGTCCTGAGACTATTTCCTTGAGTCCAGAGTGAAGAGTGTGAGAACGTGAAGGTTTTTAAGAAATTAAATATGAATTTAAGTAATTTGAGTCGTGGGCCCAAATAAGGGGCCTCTAGAAGCGCTCCGTTAGATCGGAACAGGCCTCCTTTGGCTATAACCTGAGTATACCATGGCCCTGGGGCCATTCCCATCAGTCCTGGGCCCATATAAGAGCCTTAAACCCCTTCTCATTCATTCCATACAAACTTGAGAAAACCCTAGGAGAGAGAAGAGAGTAAAGAGAGAGAAAGTGAGAGAGAAGCGAGAGCTACTCCTGGGATTCAATCCCCGTTACTCCACGTGCTTAAACATCACTACCGAATCGCTATTCCGATGCTTTCAATTCCACTATTGGGAAAGAAAACCTAACCCTAATCCATTCTAGGATTTTAAATAGTTAAAATGATGAAATGGCTAATCTAGTTCATGCAATAGGTTGCCTTTCTGCCGGTGCCAAAGGTAATGTGTTAAAAATGAGTCTAATACGCGTTTACTGGCGTAAGGTTCAGACTATATATGTTTAGATTATCATTTTCATGGCTTTCAATGTCGGATAATGATTTATTACTGATGTGGGTGCTATTACACATGCCAAATGCATTATCTGTTTCGCTTTACGTATACATATAAACTATGTTGTATCTAGGGTATTTCATACATTTGTTGAAATGTTTGTCTGAGTTTGGAATTCAGATTGGTGCTTGACATGATTAATTGTCGTGTGTACCTGTTAGTTGTATGTGTAATAACTCCTTGGTAAAAGGGATTGCCCTAATACATAGTATGATCGACATGCGTCATGTATGTTGTAAAGCGTAGCCCAAGTGTTTGTATAAATGTTGTATGAGTGCGTACATGTAAATTTGTACCGATCAAGGGTGTTGTGAAGAGATTCTCAACTGCCTTAGTGATGTGTATGATTTCCTCCATGTATAGTAAATGATAATATTTGATTTCTTTATGGATTATATATGTATAACTTCTTCTTTAAGTTGTATTCCTTCATATGCTCAAATGTTTGTAGAACTTGAATTGTTTATTCCTTACTGGTTCATTATCTCCTATGACTATGGGTTACAAATGAATGCGAATGGGGCTATCATTTAGTCCAAGTAATCGGTAACAGACTTGATCTAGTGGCTGAGGCTGCTTTCGCCACACCGGATGTGTCGATGAATCCGAGTCGTACTACAGTTGTCGACAGTGGTTAGGCCAGACGGAGTACTTACGCACTTCATGTCGGTTAACTCGACATGCACACGTGCTAGTCAAGCTCGTCAAATAACCCGATTGGCCCGTTGCGTGTTCACCATGTATGGACATTATTGCTTGAACCTAGGATACCGAACTCACCAGTGCAAACCCTGTTAACCTTGGTACCTCAATCTGCTAAGACTCATGAGCTGGACATGGTGGTATGAGACACCATGGTCGAGCTTTCGGCCTACACTGGGGAGACGAGCCTCCCCATAGTGACCAGTGCACAAACCAAACTCGTGAGCTGAATATGGTGGTATGGGACACTGTATTCGTGTTGTCGACCTACACTGATAAGGTGACGAGCCCTTTGTAGTGACCACGAGCATACTATGAGTCTATGTGAGATGATGAGCCTTTTTGTAGTGACTAGGGTATAAACCAGGCTTACACTGATAAGGTGATGAGCCCTTTGTAGTGACCTAGAACCACAATATCGTATGAGATTTACTAGGACTGACGACCCTAAAATGGATCATTGTTTGGGTATTGATATGAGGAAGGTATCTTAGTTTCTCAATTCTGTTGTATGAAAAGGACTAACAAGAACTAGTAATCACGTGCATGCATCGCATTGCCCGTGCCTTAGGCGTTGCAGGTCAAGCACTGAGGAAGGGGTGCATGGCACGATCGTAAGATGAAGTCGCTAAGGGAGAGTAGGTCAGGGCATGCATCATTATACATTTCATCCTTGGATTAAACCACAGTACTTGGGAATGTTTGATTGTATTGCTTTATCATTACTACTTGACTGAAATGATAACATGTTAACCTTTGCTGTAAAGTTTCACTGATTTGATCACTCACTCCCACATTCTGGGACGGTGTTTGTAACACTAACCAGACCCTGTATTAGCTGTAGGTGATGGCAATGCCTTCGAGGCAGAGCCAAACTTTAAGGATGACAAGGAAGCCTTCTCCTACATGCAGTTCTCGGGTGGGTTCATATAGACCGTTCGGGTGGGTTCATATAGACCGTTCGGATCGACGGGGCTTCAGGGATTTACTTATGGTGGACTATCACATTTATTTTACAATTTTGATATTTTGTATTGTAATTATCGACCTGGTAACAATATCACATTCTGGAGACGTAGTTCAGTTATGGTTTTATCTACACATATCACAGTCTTCCGCTTACATTAATCAATTGTCTCTGGAGTATGATACAATGTTTTGGTACAATCTCACTCATGTTTAAGGCACTAACACAGACAACATTTAATCAGTATTATCTTTGTTGCATAAGTGATGTGTTGGAACTCAAGAGTTGGGTATATACTCGACCCTCGATTTTCAGGGCATTACAAGTTGGTATCAGAGCATGATTTGGATTAAACTGGACCTGGGTTATGGTTACACGACGCACACTGAAGTATTCTGACTTAGAAGGGTGTGAGAAAACTTAGAAACAGAGGTAGGAGTTCCACTGTCGCCAAACGGAGGAATCGGTCGAAATCGACCGTAGCAATTTAACCTGTAGGTTTCCCGATTACATAAAACAGCCCCGACACCATGCTAAACTATCAATCGATGGGTTTAACTATGATTTTTGTGGGCTCCACATTCAACAAATCGAATGAACATGAATATCTACGAGTGGGGACCCGAAACGACTCAGAATGAAGTAGGGGCCTACTTAGGGAAATTCGGGGGGATCCATAGTGGACCCCATATGCTATGGGCACCCCGGGAGGGGGGTGGCCACCGCCCCACCGTGGCGGCATAGCCCTTGGTCCAGAGGATCGTGGCGGCACCACGCCTTCGGCGATCGACCGCGATCGGGTTCTGTCGGGCTGGTCGGGACACAGCGGGCCGGCGTCGGGCCTACCCCTAGGCATGTGTGGGGCCCACCAAATCACGTGGGGACCCCCATTTGTTTCCCTTTTTCCCCCCTCTTTCATTTCCTACCCCTTCAAGCCCTTCTCCCTCTTAAAAATCCCAAATTCCTCTCTTGAATCTTTCCCCCACTCTGCCATTTTCCCATTTCCCTTCACATCACACACCCCTCCATCATTTTTTTGACAGCACCCTCTCCTATCTCCCTTATTTCCCTTCCATTGGAGTGCACAACCTCCACTTGGGTGTCACATATCTCAAGGCTTAACCATCCATCCTATTCCTTCACTTTTTCTTTTTTCTTTCACTCTCAAATGGCCCTCGTTGGATTTGTGGCAGCCATTTTCTCACCCTCCATGATATTTTCTCTCATGGGAAAGCGCAGAGCACCCTTGGACGAAGCCGGACCTAGCGCCCAACCCATCCAAGGAGGAAAGCGAGCATCGAAACTAGTGCTAGCGGGCTTCAAATACGGACATTTCGGTGGCCATAGGGTTGTACTTGAAGCTCACGTGGATGAGAAGCTGTTTGGGCTACATGCGATTATAGACCTCTTGGTGGATTTTAGGTGGGGTCCCATGTTCGATGATCAGTCTCCCGCATGTGAGAATACGGTTCGTGCATTTTACGCCCATATTCGAGATGCATCGCTGGAGCCTCTCTAGTTCATTGTTGCTGTAAGGGAGCGAGAGTACACAATTAATGTGGATGTGATGGCCCGGATTATGGGAATTCCACGTGGTGAGGTACACGCTAATGAGAATTTCTTTAAGAGTATACGAGAACAAGATCATCGTACGCGATATCTTTGTGGCCGACTGGCTCCATGGACGCGAGACAATTTCCTCCCATCGACGAGTTTGACAAATGATTTCCATTTGCTTCACTATTTTTTCACGTACAATGTGTATCCACGATGGGGCAACCGTACTGAATGCACTCGATTGATGGTAGATTTCTTGTACAGGGTTGGACATGGGGATAAGTTGTGCCTGCCCACGTATGCCCTATTACAGATAATTCAGACTGTGCGCTCTGTCAGGACTGATGTCTCACCCTCGTTTGGCTGGCCGATATGTAGGATGGCTCGAGAGGTTGGCTATAGACTTAACATGGATGATCTTGCGCCGATCTGATTGATAAGCGAGGCTACGCTTAACAACATGGGGATCGGTCCACGACAACGTTAGGCCCGACATAAAGAGTATGGGGATGAGTCTGATAGTGCAGGGGAGGAAAGTATTGATTTAGAGGAAGAAAGTGAAGAAGGAAGTGGTGATGAGCAAGAGGAAGGACGGGAAGAGGCAGAAGAGGCTCAGGGTATTGATGAGAGCTCCCCTCCCACTGCTACGCCAGAGCACGACAGTGAACGGGCTACTAGGGAAGCCCATTTGGCTCAGCTGGAAGAGGGCCAAGCTGCCCTGCGTCAGGAGATCAGACAGGTCTGCACTAAATTTGAGGAGATTGAGGCCTTTATAAAACGTAAATTCAAGAAGGTGTCTCGCACCTTGAGGGCCATCCTGTGCTGCATGCAGGATAAGAGTGCACCTCCACCATCGCCAGATTCATACGACTAGGCATACCTGTAGTCTTTATTTATTTTTACTTTGTGTGCTTCTTCATTCTTGCTTTGTATGGCCCCGATGGACTTAGTAGTGTCGTAGTTGGTAAAGATGTTTTCATGTTTGAAGCCTTAGTTGTATTAGCTCACATACATTTTTTATCATGACTCATGTAACACTGTATCTCATGTATTATGACAATTTTAGTAAAATGAAATGCATGAAGTTGCTTTAATCTATGTGTGAATGCTGTGTAAATAAGTTTGTGAGTATGATGAATCTGATCTGGGTTGCCCCCTATGTTGTATTTTAGGGCATGCTACCTAAAGCCGCGTGGATTGCGGTGCGTCTCACTTTTGGCAATCCGATTGACAAGGTACCTCCCCTGAGTGATAGCCAGACGGACCCTAGTTCTGGCCCAACTCACACTTCACCTCCTCTTGCCAGAACTCACACTTCTCCAGCTTCACATATAGCTGGTGTGCGCGAAAGATCTACAAAGTAATCTCCAAGTGCTGCTCGTGCTCCTCACGGGTCCTTGAATAGATCAGAATGTCGTCGATGAAGACTATAACAAACTAATTGAGATATGGGTGGAAGACCTCGTTCATCAGCTGCATGAAGACCGTAGGTGCATTAGTCAGCCCAAAGGACATGACCTGAAACTCAAAATGACCGTAACGCGTCCTGAATGCCGTCTTCAGAATGTCCTCATCTCGGACCCGAATCCGATGATACCGGAATGCAGGTCGATCTTCGAAAAGAACTGTGCACCCTCCAACTGATCAAACAAATCATCAATCCTAGGGAGCGGGTACTTATTCTTGATCGTGACTTTGTTGAGCTCACGGTTGTCAACGCAGAGGCTCAACGAGCCATCCTTCTTCTTTATGAAGAGTACCGGTGCTCCCCACGGTAAACTGCTCAGACAGATAAAGCCCAACCCTAGTAACTCGTCCAATTGCTTCTGCAGTTCACACAACTCCAACGGTGCCATGTGATACGGGGCATTTGAAATAGGCACGGTACCGGGCACGAAATCAATCTGAAACTCGGTGAGTCGACGAGGCGATAATCCCGGAATCTCCTCAAACACGTCGAGAAAATCACAAACCACGAGCAACTGGTCGATGCTCACAGCTATAGGCTCCTCTATGGCACATGACATCATACAAGACAACCGCTCTCCTCTGGGCTCTGCAATGAACTGAAACTGCGGTACGCCGGGTATACAGAACGTGACTGTCCTAGCGGAGCAGTCCAATATGGCATAGTACTCGGCAAGCCAATCCATGCCGAGGATGACATCAAACTCAGACATCGGCAACGCAAACAGATCAGCAGGCAGAAAGGTATCCCTGACTAGAACGGGACAAGATGAGTAAAATAGACCCAACACTACAGTCTTCCCCAAAGGAGTCGATACTGATAGACCCTCGCGAGCAGACTCCAACGGTCAGCGAGTTGATCGGTAGAAACTCTCAGCGACAAAAGAATACGATGCACCAGAATCAAATAATACACGTGCAACGCATGCAGAGACTAAAAGCATACCCTCGACGACCCCTCCAGATGACTGCGGATCCTGCTGAGCCGTGTAGAACTAGCCTGAGCCTGCTGGGGAGGTGTCTGTCTCCTCTGAGCGTTCTGCTGCTGCTGCTGGGGTTGCTGAGGTGGTCGAAACTGTTGCCTCTGCCGCTGTGGCCTCTGAGGCTGATGCTGATGCTGCTACTGTTGTGGTCTCGGTGGTGGGGGTTATTGTCGTTGCTGCTGTGGGGGTCTCTGCTGTGGCTGTGGTGGAGGTTCCTCTGGACCTCTCTGCTGCTGTTGGGGACTGGGACACATCCACATACGGTGTCCCGTCGAACCGCACGTAAAACAAGTGCCGGTGAACTATTTCCAAGGTAGTGCTGGAGGTGTTGTTGGTGCTCGAAAGGCTAGGCAACCTATGCGCCTCTGCTGCTTTGGTCGACGCTGCTGAGAGTCACTGAAAGGAGCCTACCTCTTCCAGTCGCTCCTCTGACCGCGATCAGACTAAGAACCGGCCCACTCAGCCTTAAAAATCTGGGTCTTCCGTACCACTTCCTCAAAAGTCGGGAGCTCATGCCCAATAACACGGCCGCAAAGACCGTAACGTAGGCCGTCCTTGAAGTGGCGGGCTCTCTGCTCATCATCAACTAGATATGGTGCAAATCTAGACAGTGCTACAAAGAGAACCGCGTACTGGGCCACTGTCATATCGCCCTGCACCAGGGCCTCAAACTCCAATGCTCGCTGTCTTCGGATGTGATGTGGTAAATACTGTCGGTCAAATCGATCTACAAAATCTTCCGAAGTCCACACAAAATCAGCACCTGCTTCTTAAGAGATTAATGCCCACTAGTACTCAGCCTCACCATGGAGAAGAAATAGGCTAGTCGAACTCGCCGCTCAGTCGTACATCACATCGTCTCGAATATCTTCTCCACATCGGCACACCACCTCTTAGCTACTGTCGGGTCTGGCTCACCCTGGAAACGTGGGGGATCGAGCAGTCGAAACTCACTAAAGAGGGTACTCTCGCGCTCCTACTCTGCCTGGACCGGTGAAATAACGGGATGCCTGTCCTGACCTTGAAGTGCAGCCGTCACAGCCTATAACATCTGCTACAACTGGGAGGCACTCACGGATAAGGTCGGGTCCGTACCGGTCTCTGGTGGAGGAGCAACATACTCAGGATGGGCAGTAGGAATCTCTGGTGGTGGAATGGGCATCGTAGATGGTAGGACAAGAGTCACGGGTGGTGGAGCGGGATCCTCGGGTGGTGGTGCGGAAGTCGATCGGGTCACTCTCCCATGCGTCATGTCCTACAGGAAAGAGCGAAGGCGCCTATCAACTTCAAAAATCTCGAAGGCACGCACATTAAGGGTCAATAATAAAAGATTGCTAGGCTATCCAAACTTTGAGACTTGGCCATTCTAAACTCATAGTAGACATATAATATTGTTCTCGGTTATTCCCAAGTTATGCTCTAATACCAACTTCTATCATGCCCCAAACTCAGAAACTGAGTTCACAAATTCCCGATCACCGAATTGAGTGTCGATAGCCTCCGTAAAACCCCATTCTCGGCTCCTAGCACCCATTCGCCAGGTTCCGATCCTGGGATGCTACGAGGAGGATTTCAATGTCAATTTGATTCGTAATAAGCATAACCAAAGGCATAACCCACAAACAATAATAAAAAATTCCATTACATTTTCACTATGATAAAAAACTCTACAAGTACAATGAGCATAAAGGAAAATACAATGATGAAGAATAAAAACTCTAAAATGATCTGCAAAGTGCTCCTGCCTTAACACTGCTGCGTCCCAACATCACCTGCACGCAACGGTCGTGCATAAGCTTATAAAAAGCTTAGAGGGTAGTGAAAGTGTGTGCGCAAGGTAGTCATATGATCATGAAATATCAGAGTAATGCGGAATATGTAGATGGATCCATAAATATCATTAGTCATACCTAGGCTATGCGATGCAAAGCATGAATAATGTCGGCTATACCAAAGTCATGCGAAGTGAAATGCAACTCAAGCATACAAATCTTCATCTAAGTCCACATATCAATACAGCTCAACTCAGGAATATCACCGGGGTCTAGTACACTCTAAATCAGATCGTCACCCCATCGCGCGCAATAAGGTAAGTGGAAGAGACCTCACAATCCATCTGTCAATATCGAGCTCGAATCGTCGATAGCGGACCCATTCCTCGAGCTGGTCAGACTCAGCCTAGCTTTGCACCCTACTCTCAGGAAGGTAAGGCAGCACCCCCTTCCAACTAACTACGACATAGTGGAAAGTGCAACCGTATGGTGATCGGCACTAAGCGCTCTTGTACCCACTCGGTCTAGACGTTGGAGCAACCTCTTGGTACCATAAGGGTTTAGGAACTTTCACCCAGGGATATCTATAGCACCCCATGTAAAACAAGATTTTCGGTATCCAATCCTGCCAACCACGATACATCTGTGGAGGCTACGGCCCCGATGTCTCTAGGGCGTACAATAACCATATCACACAATGCGAAATGCATGAATCACACTATCCAATCATGCAGTAAATCCTGCGCGTATCGTGCGCTCATGCAGGGCAACACCGCCTAATCGGGGTCCTATAAACAATCTTTCCGAAGGCATATGCTATGATCAGTCACTTCTCATATCAAGCATACATATGATGTGTATGATCATGAGTCATGGAACTATACTAAACATGTTATAAAGAAATGAACTATCCTTACAATACAGATGGGCTTAGACGGCCTATACACAATAAGTACGGGTCTAATAATGGGCCCTAGGGAGAATCGTAATGTGGACATCCAGCTAACATTATACTCACAATGTGGACGTCAAACCAACATTGATCCCAAGGCACGATCGTCATAAACATCGTTACATAATCTGTGTTGGGATCACACATTGCAATGGACCTTAGGTACATCCCATTGGGCCTTAAATACATCAAATGGATCATATCATATGGGCCTTTTATTCATCAAATGGGCCACATAAATGGGTCGCACCAATGGGCCTTATGTGCATTGCAATGGGTCATAACCCGTGGGCCTTAGATTGCATCAAATGGGCCTAATATCATGGGTCTTAGAATACATCAAAATGGGTCTAATCTCATGGGCCTTAGAATAGATCAAATGGGTCTAATCTCATGGGCCTTAGAATAGATCAAATCGTCCCATTCCATGGGCCTTAGAATAGATCAAATGGGTCTAATCTCATGGGCCTTAGAATAGATCGAATGGCCCCACTTCATGGGCCTTAGATCCACATCAAAGTGGGCCCTAATGGACTACCACAAATACCTTAAGATGAGCCTCAAAAACATGCCAAGGTGGGGTCCACTTGGACTATGGATCTGGCTCATTCTTTATACCCATGCCATAAAATGGGCTTCTAAGATGGTTAGACGGATTGGATGCAACCCATGCATCATAGTGGGGCCTGCAAAAACCCACCATCAGGCATATTACATAATATAATATAATCTATATGTATATAGTATATATAATAATATATATATATATATGTATGTATATATATATAATATACAATATAATATATATATATATACACACACACACACACACACACACACACACAAGCATAACCCCACACGTACACACACGCACCCACACGCATGCACACGCATACACCCACCATCCAGGGGACGGTGGGGAGAAACAAACATCATCGTGGGCTCCACCATCCAGGCGGACAGTGGAAATAAAACACATCAATCATTATGGGTCCCACGTGGGGCCCACTTTAACGTTTATAAGCAATCCAGACCGTCCATAAGGTCACGCAGACCTAGATAGAGGGGAAAAATAAATTTCATCTTGATCCAAAGCTTCTGTGGGCCCAAAAAGGGTTTCAATGGCAGGTGGTTCAGTCCCACTATTTCTTATGATGTGGGCCACCTGGACTTTGGATGAGCCTGATCTTTGGAGGGGGCCTACCTCAGGAGGGGGCCGACCATATGAATGGGTTGGATGGAAAATACACATCATGGTGGGGCCCACGGCTGGAGCCGTTGGTGGTTGTCGTCCGCCCGCCCGATAGAGCGCAGGCAGCGCCTGCTGCCTTCTGATAGCAACAGCGCTGCTGCTTCCTATCTTCTTCTTCTTCTTCTTCTTTTTGTTTATCCATAAAAAATCACATGTGGGACCCGCTACCTGAGAATCCACTCCGTCCAATGGATTCTAGGGCTCGAAATACACCAAACAAGTCTAATGTTCGGTATTTTTAGCATGTAGATACAACAAGGTGGGTCCTAATAGCTTTGAATGGTAAGAAACACATTTTTCTATGGTATGGCCCACCTGATTAACAGATTAGTCTCATTTTTCGGCTCAACGCCTAAAATGAGTTGAAAAAGGGGATGAACGGCATGGATTGAACACATATATCATGTGGGACCCGTATAAGCGGCCCATCAAAAAACCATTTCCTTTCTTTTTCTTCTACTGGCTTGAGTACGCCCACGTCAGTACACATACTTCATGTTATCCACCCCTACTGTCTCACGTCCAGCGTCTAGAGACGCTAGACAGCATGGCAATATACAAAATCATGGTGGGTCCCATATGTACGTGGCCCACCTGATTTTTTTTTTGAATGAAGCTGATACTTGTGCCTTTCCTTCCGTCTGGGCCCACTAATGGGATGGATGGTGTAGATCCAACACATTCTTCTAAAGGGCCCCACATGAAGTATATGATTCATGGTGGGCCACACTCACCCCTTTTTTATCATCACCATTCAAAGAGAGAGAGAGAACATCAGTAAGGATGGAAGGGTCCCGCCACTATGGACCCCTTTTGCATACAACATACATCAAGGTGGGTCCCACATATATGAACCCTTAATCAAACAAAATAAATGAAAAACAAAGATCTAAGATCACCCACCGCTTGATCTTCTTTCTCCTATGGGTTCCTTAGCTCCTTAACTTTGATTTCAACGGAGGAGATGAGAAATGGATGGCTAGGATGGGAGATCTTGGGATGGAAAGGTGGGCCACACTTGGAGTTTTGGAAGAGAGGGAGAGGCTCATACGTTTGAAGTTTTAGTTGCTTGGAATGAATTTGAAAATGAGAGAGAGAGAGAGAGACTTGTAAAGGGAGAGAGAGAATATGATGGGTGATGGAGTGATGGATGTGGTGGTGATGGGTGTGTAAGAACTTTTTGACTTTTGTGGCCTTTTGTGTAAAAAAGGCATGGGCTTGTAAGAAACTTTTGACTTTTGAGGCTTGCTTGGGAATGGGTGAAAGTTTATGTGTACTTGACATGAGATTTGATGGGATTTGATTGATTGATGGGATTGATTTGACAAGTTGTAGAGATTCTCTTAGGTTTTGTAATGCGCGGTATTTTCCTCGCACCGAACGCTGGCCTACATCTCCTGACCAGGGTATCGCCTCGGCGCGCGAGTCGCGGCATCGGAACCGCAGCGACGGCGTGGTCACTATGGTAAAGGTCTTGGGTTGAGTCGATACGGGTTGACGGCATATGAATCAGGGTCACACGTAAATATCTCTTAAGGGTCAAAGGTTGACGAAATTCGACCGGTAAGACCGTAAAATTCTACGGAATGGTACGGACTAAGATACGGGTTTAATTTCCCGCCTAGGTCATTCCTCTGTAAGAGGCTACATGCAGATTCACCGCCAAGGCTTATGGCTCCACCAGCGCCGATGAGTCGACCGGATGTGTGGTGTGCCTATTGCAAGAGGTAGGGCCACACAGAGAGGACTTGTTTCACCAGGATGCGAGACAATGGGTTCTCTCCACCGCAGAGGATTAACCGCCATGTTCCTCAGGCCATCTCTGCACCGCCTCTACGGTCGACACCAGCACATCCATCTTTCAAGCTGCCTGCATCTCATATTAGGCCATCTATCCCTCACTTCAGGCCGCCTCAACGGCCTATGGTTCCGCAGCCGAACCGTCAGGCTCGTGTGCATTCACTGACAGCTGAGGTGTCTAAGATAGAGATCGCACCACCCTTGGCTTTTAAGGGCATGACACAGATCTAAGGTACTTCAGTCTTCTTACTGGTGGACACTGGGTCCACTACTTCTATGATATCATGCACGGCAGTCAAGTAACTGTGGTTGGATACTACTCCTACGGAGGGTGTGAGGGTTATCACCGCCATTAGGACATTTTCTGACGTTATTAAGATTTTCAAGAGCTGCCCGATAGACTTAGGGAGCAGTACAATACTAGTTGACATGATTTTCTTTCCCTTGTTTCATTACGACGTCATCCTTGGTATGGACTGGCTCATTAGGATGCGAGCAGAGATTGATTGCGAGGCTAAGGTGGTGATAGCCTATGGACCTGAGGGCACAGCATTTACTTTCCCGGTTCAGGTTAGTCACCCTTTTAGGTTGAGTTGTTACATCTCTCTATTGGAGGATATGGATGGACTGACACCTGTGGATACACCAGTAGTCCAGGATTTTGAGGATGTGTTCGCAACAATCCCTGGTTTGCCTCCGCGGCACGAGATCAATTTTACTATTGATCTTACGCCTGGTGCAACACATATTTCATTGTAGACCTACCATATGCCTCCGTGCAAGATGGAAGAGTTGAGAAAATAGATCGATGGTCTGTTAGAGAAGGACTTTATTTGACCGAGTGTGTCTCCTTGGGGAGCGCCAGTCCTATTTGTGAAGAAGAAGGATGGTTCACTGTGATTATGTATTGATTATCGTAGGTTGAATCAGGTGACAGTGAAGAATAAATATCCTCTACCCAGAATAGATGACATATTTGATTAGTTGAAGGGAGCGCAGTATTTTTCGAAGGTCGATCTACAGTCAGGGTATCATCAGTTGCGGGTCAGGGATGAGGACATGCAGAAGACAGCCTTCAGGACTAGTTTTGAACATTATGAGTTCCTTGTGATGTCGTTCGGCCTTACAAATGCACCGGTCGTGTTCATGGACTTGATGAACAGGGTGTTTTGGCTGTTTCTTTACCGATTCGTCATCGTATTCATTGATGACATCCTGATATACTCAAAGAGTCGGGAAGAGCACCAAGAGCACCTAAGAGTGGTATTCGATACTCTTAGGGAAACCAGTTGTTTGCACAATATAAGAAGTACGACTTCTAGAAGGAAGAAGTCAAGTTCCTGGGACATGTGGTATCCAAGGAAGGGATAGCGGTGGATTTGGCTAAGGTAGCCACAGTATAGGATTGGGGATAACCCGGTTTGGTTACCGAGGTTAGAAGTTTTCTGGGACTTGCTGGCTACTACCGTCGGTTTATTCGGGACTTCTTGAAGATAGCCAGACCTTTATCTTAGTTGACACAGAAGGATTTGAAGTTTGCCTGGAATGAGAAGGCGGAAGCAGCTTTTCAGGAGCTGAAGGACAAGCTGACATCAGCCCCTATGCTAGTATTTCCAGAGCAAGGGGTCAAGTATACGATCTATACCGACACGTCTTGGGTTGGTTTGGGTTGTGTCCTTATGCAGAAAGACAGGGTGATTGCTTATGCCTTGAGACAGTTGAGGAAACACGAAGAAAATTACCCTACCCACGACTTGGAATTAGCAGCCGTCATCTTTGCACTGAAGCTCTGGAGACATTACCTCTATAAAGAGGAGTTCAAGCTTTTTTGTGACCACAAGAGCCTTCGTTATATATTCACGTAGAGACACTAAATATGAGACAGCGATGATGGATGGAGACCTTGAAGGACTCCAGGTTTGAGGTTTCCTACCAACCTGGGAAAGCCAACCTTGTGGTTGACGCATTGAGCCGCAAGAAGACTATAGAATTTATGGGTCCGTTGATGGTAGCTGAGTGGGATATGGTAGAGTTCGTGCGGGACTTCGAGCAGAAGCTCACTATGGAGGAGCCGTTTGAGAGTGTCGCGCACCTCCATGTGTGGCCACTTATTGATGACGGGATTATAGAGGCCCAGAAGGGCAATGAGCAATTTTCTGAGCTTCGAGAGCAGGCTAGGGATGATGAGGACGCCGAGTGGAGAGTTGATACGGATGGAGGCTTCGTTTATCAAACCCACATATGCATCCCGAATCTTCATGACTTGAGACAGGAGGTTCTCGAGGCTGCGCATAGTTCAAACCTTACGATGCATCCAGGTAACGCGATGATGTACCGCGACATGAAGATGTCGTACTGGTGGGACAACATGAAGGCGCACATAGCGGATTATGTGTCCAGTTGTCTCACATGCCAGCAGGTCAAGGCCGAGCATCGCCAACCTCCTGGACTGCTCCAGCCCATGACAATAGCTAAATGGAAGTGGGACTTCATTTCTATGGATTTTATATCGGGGCTGCTAAAGACGAGGAAGGGACATGATTCCATCTGGGTGATTGTCGACCGATTGATGAAGTCGGCTCATTTTCTTCCGATCAGAGTTACGAACTTTGCAGACGAGTTGGCCAGGTTGTACATTCAAGAGATAGTGTGTCTGCATGGAGTTCCCTTGGAGATCATGTCAGACCGAGACACGTGATTCACATCGATCTTCTGGACTCGTTATCCAGGAAGCGATGGGTGTGAAGTTAAAATTCAGTACCACGTTCCACCCACAAACTGACGGCCAGACGGAACGGGTAAACCAGGTGTTGAAAGACATGTTGCGATCTTGTGTCCTGAATTTTAAGGACAGTTGGATAACTGTCTCTTGTATGCAGAGTTCGCGTATAACAACAGTTTCCAGGCAAGCATTGGCATGGCTCCCTATGAGGCACTGTATGATCGCTAGTGTAGAGCACCGCATTGATGGACAAGTGGGAGAGAAAAGTTTGATTAGCCCAGAGTTGGTTCAGGTGACCTCAGAGAAAATTGACATTATCAAATGTCGACTTCTGACAGCACAGAGCAGACAGAGGAGCTACGCAGATACGAGGTAGTGACCGCTTGACTTTGAAGTTGGAGATCATGTATTCCTCCGAGTTTTCCCTATGAAGGGAGTCCTAAGGTTTGGCAAAAAGGGAAAGCTCACGCCATGATTCATTGATCCATTCCAGATACTGGATCGAGTGGGGGTAGTATCGTACCGACTGGATTTTCCAACACCACTTGCAGGCGTGCACAACGTATTTCATGTATCTATGCTGAAGAAATACGTTCCTGATCCTTCACACATCATTAGATGGGAGCAGGTACAATTGAGCGAGGATGCTATATACGTACTGCATCCGACGCGTATCTTAAACAGGAAGGAGCAGGTGTTGCGCAGTAAGGTGATTTCGCTCGTGAAAGTGCTATGGACACATCACACTGAGGAGGAGGCTACTTGAGAGACTGAAGCCGAGGTCAGAAAGAACTACCCTCAGATTCCCGAGAAGTACGAAATGGTACTAATTTTGAGGATAAAATTTTCTTTAAGAGGGTTAGATTGTAACGACTCAGAAAAATCCGTTTAAAGACCCAAGTACCACCTCAGGAAGAAATCATCAGGACCAAATCCTTCAGAAATTAGGCAAGAATTAGCTGGTGCTAACCTAGTTTACCTGTGAAATTTGTACTAATCACTTTAAATATGATCTGTAAGACTCAAAACTTGTATAATCGTTAACGCTGCGTTATCCTAAAATCTAGGATCCATCTCTAAACCCAGTTGCTCTCGGGAGCGCACTGAAACTTCGTATTGGACCTGGACCGCACGTCAAAAGTCTGATAGCGATGAACTTAGACAATTAAGACCGCCTAGTTGGACTTGACTATCACCTAGAAAATCAAGTCCAGATGAGGTCCTGAGACTATTTCCTTGAGTCCGGAGTGAAGAGTGTGAGAACGTGAAGGTTTTTAGGAAATTAAATATGAATTTAAGTAATCCGAGTCGTGTTGCTTGTGGACCAATTATAAGCATTCAGACCCTTGGAATTTGACCCAAATTTACCCTCAGATCAAGGGAAATGTCCCACACATGCCTATGTAGTTATGGCCCTGATCGAGTTTCGGTGACCATTGAATTAAAACTGATCCGCCACAGTCGATCTGGAAACCCGATCGGACTGAAAACTTAGCATGACCTAGATCCAAAGTCAGGAAGCTTAAGTCCGACCGCATACTAAAAAGAGGCCTCCAGAAGCACTCCGTTGGATCGGAACACGCCTCCTTTTACTATAACCTAAGTATACCTTGGCCCTAGGGCCATTCCCATCAGTCCTGGGCCTATATAAGAGCCTTAAACCCCTTCTCATTCATTCCATACGAATTTGAGAAAATCCTAGGAGAGAGAAGAGAGTAAAGAGAGAGAAAGTGAGAGAGAGAAGTGGGAGCTACTCCGGGGATTCAATCCCAATTACTCCACGTGCTTAAACATCATTATCGGATCGCTATTCCAGTGCTTTCAATTCCACTATTGGGTAAGAAGACCTAACCCTAATCCATTCTAGGGTTTCAAATAGTTGAAATGATGAAATGGTTAACCTAGTTCATACAATAGGTTGCATTTCTGCCGGTGCCAAAGGCTACATGTTAAAAATGAGTCCGATACATGTTTACTGGCATAAGGTGCGGACTATATACGTTTAGGTTATGGTTTTCATGGCTTTCAATGTTGGATAATGATTTATTACTGACGTGGGTTCTATTACACATGCCAAATGCGTTATCTGTTTCTGTTTACGTATACATATAAACTATGTTGTATTTAGGGTATTTCATACATTTATTGAAATGTTTGTCCATGTTTGGAATTCGGATTGGTGCTTGACATGATTAATTGTCGTGTATACCTGTTAGTTGTGGGTGTAATAACTCCTTGGTAAAAGGGATTGCCCTAATACGTAGTATGATCGACATGCGTCATATATGTTGTAAAGCATAGCCCAAGTGTTTGTAGAAATGTTGTATGAGTGCGTACATGTAAACTTGTACCAATCAAGGGTGTTAAGAAGAGATTCTCAACTGCCTTACTGATGTGTATGATTTCCTCCATGTATGGTAAATGATAATATTTGATTTCTTTGTGGATTGTATATGTATAACTTCTTGTTTAAGTTGTATTCCTTCATATGCTCAAATGTTTGTAGAACTTGAATTGTTTATTCCTTATTACTTCATTATCTCCTATGACTATGGGTTACAAATGAATGTGAATGGGGCTATCATTTAGTCCAGGCAATCGGTAAAAGACTTGATCTAGTGGCTGAGGTTGCTTTCGCCACACTGGATGTGTTGATGAATCCGAGTCGTACTACAGTTGTCGACAGTGGTTAGGCCACACGGAGTGCTTACGCACTTCATGTCAATTAACTCGACGTGCGCTCATGCTAGTCGAGCTCGTCAAATAACCCGATTGGCCCGTTACGTGTTCACCATGTATGGATGTTATTGCTTGAACCTAGGATACCAAACTCACTAATGCAAACCCTGTTAACCTTGGTACCTCGATCCGCTAAGACTCATGAGCTGGACATGGTAGTATGGGACACCATGGTCGAGCTGTCGGCCTACGCTGGGGTAACGAGCCTCCCCGCAGTAACCAGTGAACAAACTAGACTCGTGAGCCGAATATGGTAGTATGGGACACTGTATTCGTGTTATCAGCCTACATTGATAAGGTGATGACCCCTTTGTAGTGACCGCGAACATACTCTGAGTCTACGTGAGGCGATGAGCCTTTACGTAGCAACTAGGGTATAAACCAGACCTACACTGATAAGGTGATAAGCCCTTTATAGTGACCTAGAACCGCAATATCGTATGAGATTTACTAGGACTGACAACCCTAGAATGGATCATTGTTTGGGTATTGATATGAAGAAGGTATCTTAGTTTTCCAATTCTACTGTATGAAAATGACTAATAAGAACTTGGTAATCACGTGTATGCATCGCATTGCGCATGCCTAGGGCATTGCAGGTCAAGCACTGAAGAACGGGTGCATGTCGCGATCGTAAGATGAAGTCGCTAAGGGAGAGTACGTGAGGGCATGCATCATTATACATATCATCCTTACATTAAACCACAGTACTTAGGAATGTTTGATTGTATTGCTTTATCATTACTACTTGATTGAAATGATAACATGTTAACCTTTGCTGTATAGTTCCACTGAGTTGATCACTCACTCCTACGTTCTGGGATGGTGTTTGCAACACCAACCAGTCCCTGTCTTAGCTGCAGGTGATGGCGATGCCTTCAAGGCGAAGCTAAACTTTGAGGATGACGAGGAGGCCTTCTCCTACATGCAGTTCTCGGGTGGGTTCATATAGACCGTTCGGATCGACGGGGCTTCAGGTATTTACTTATAGTGAACCATCACATTTATTTTACCATTTGGACATTTTGTATTGTAATTATCGACCTGGTAACAGTATCACATTCTGGAGACGTACTTTAGTTATGGTTTTATCTACACATATCACAGTCTTCCGCTTATGTTAATCAGTTGTCTCTGGAGTATGATATGATGCTTGGGTACAATCTCACTCATGTTTATGTCACTAACACAGACAACATTTAATCAACATTATATTTGTTGCATAAGTTATGTGTTGGAACTCGGGAGTTGGGTATATGCTCAACCCTCGATTTTCAGGGCGTTACAATTAATCACCCGAAAAAGACTATATGATATGGAAACGCATGATTAGCCCAACCGCTATTAGTCCGTTTACAACCAGCAGGTTTAATAAGCTCAAAGGTCACTGCAGGGATCTCAGAGCCTAACGCAAGCTGACAGCTCAAGCATAATGTCTCATTCCACCATCCCTGGCTCATAAGGATACCACCTTAGGATGTTTAATGGATCTCAATCGACTAGTGGTCAATCATATTTAGTATATGGGGCTTACCATCGCATGGTTACACCGCATAAAACATTGAACCCATATAAGGAAAATACCAAAACAAAGCCACGTAGGGCCAATATCAAAATAAACTACATAGGGCAGATATCAAAATAAGCCACATAGGGCGAGTATCAAAACCATGCAATAAAGACCACCCTTAAAAACCATTGGACATAAAAACCCTAGATAGTAGGCCCATATCAACGGTCAATTTAAACCACTATTCAATAATTACTAAGCCGAAGGTCCATTACAATCACAACCAGTCAGGTTACATCCTAAGTATGGGTGTACATTTATAGGTGGGAGTTTTTCACTGATGTACCAGTTAAGTTCCCTATGCAATCTACAAATAATTGATGAACAAATATACAGGATGAACATTAAGCAAGTAATATGGAAAATTCAATTTCACCAGCTAACACATGTGACTATAAGAGAGAGATATCAATTATAAATTAAAGCACAAACTATAACTTAAGCTAATGGAAAGATGAAAAACTCAAGGGGAAGAATCATCACCTGATCAGAGATCGAATTACCTTCTAATGACGCTAACTGCCTATGCCCTTAGGATTGCATCCTAGCACAAATTATGAATTTGTAAGGTTAAATCAAGGTTCTATAAGACTATCGATGGTCTAGATTATAACTTAAGGTTTAGGTTACTTATTTTTAGGATTTTGATGTGAAATTAAGGTTTTCAACCTTGAGCTTAGCCTTAAACTTAGATCCTAGAATTTGAACTCTACTTGGTGTATTAGTTAGGATTAAATCTTAATAATTCCAAGAATACTGTTAGCCTTAGTGTTATAACTCATATCTGTTAATTATGTTAATAATGATAGTTCATAAATTCCTATAAAATATACCGATATTAGATTCTATGCCTAGATTCAATCCCAACACACAAAAGTATCAACATAGGGCTTCAATTACCTAGGCCTAAGATTTCATCCTAGAGTTTAGGTTTAGGCCCGATCTTAAGGGTTTTAATGTAGAGTTTAGGGTTTCATCTTAAGGTTTAGTTCTAGGTTTAGATTATGGAATTTGAACTTTATTTTGTGTGGCCATTAGCGATATTATCAAGGGGAGTAATAAATGAACATGATTAATCAAATAAATTCGTTATTAATTTAGGAATATCAACAATGGTTACTATTATATTAAATTACCTAACAACGACCCACTACGAATAATAATATTAGTAATTCCCAAAATAATTATTAATATTAACAATATCCATTATATTAGCTAATATGACACTAATAATTATTTTAATGAAAATGATTAGTGTGTTCTAACGTTAATAATAATATTTTAAGAACGACAAGATATTAATGATAATTTTTATGTGTTAACTAATATCGGTATGGGTAACTTACTAATCATTAATCATATCTATCTTTAATAATCCTAAAAATGACAATAATAATAGAAATAATTATTTAAATTAGAATAGAAAATGTGGGCTCACCCAATCAACTCGGTTCGAGTCGAGTTGACTCTGCCTCTCCCTTCAGTAGCCTTTCTTCTTCTCCTCCTTCTTCCTTCTGTTCTCTTTTCTTTCTCTTCTTCCTTCTCTTTCTCTTTTCTTTCTCTTCCCTTCTCCCTTTCTTGCAACGTCCAACAAGGACTAAGCTCGACCTAAGGCCAGCCTCAATCCGACTGAGTCAACCTAGCCGGTTACTGACTCAACGGTGAACCTGGCAGCGTTGCACCAATGCACGCCCACTCCCTCATTCTCTTGTCTCTCTCATTGCCTTCTCTTCATCCTTCTTCTTTCTTTGGAGTCCAACAACACCACTTGACTCGACCCAGTTTAACTTATACCGAAACAGGCCCGATAACTCACAACCCGACCAGCTAACCCGGTTCGGTTCGAGCAGACACAGCAACGCACCACTCTCTCTCTCTCTCTCACCTTTTATTTCCTTCTTCTCCTCTTCTTCAATCTGCATAGAGCGCTGCAGAGATGACCCACCTAGTGAGTGAAACTGATACGAGATTAAGTGCTGTAACAAGGGTTAGTGACTATTCTTCTTGGTAAGGTAGATGACCTACCATTAATGGCAGATCACAAACGCCCATGCCTTGCTCCAAAATGATGCATGGGAATGGTGTAGACAGGTCTATGCGAGCTTAGAGTGTGGTCGAATTAAAGTTCTAATGAAGTATAGGTGGTGGGTTCGATGGAGAAAGGTTGCGTCCAATTTTTCTCGAGCGGACGTAATAACGGGGAGGAGAGACCTTGCTACCCGATTCTCCTTACCTTCTACCTTAACCTAGGCTCACTCAGCACCGTTGGATGAGAAATGGATGAACCAGATTCAATCTGGTAGAAACAGCTTCCCCAAACGGTGGGTAGAAACCAAAAGCGGTTTGATATTTCTTGGGACACCCTAAGTAAACGGATGGCTGAGATGCCTTGCATCTGACGGTTGCAAATGAATGAGAACAACAAGCTCGGATTGCCAATGGGGCAACAGCAGGATAAGGTTTCCACTTTTGGTAAAATCGACACACGTACAGCTCCGTTATGCCCATCATTGTGTCCTCACACACGTGCTCTATTGTGTGAAACATAAGGGTTTTGGTAAGTCAAGGCCTACCACACCCCAAACTCGGAAACTGGACTCACAAAATTTTCGATCGCCAAGTCCGGCGCCGACAGCCTCCGTAGTACCCCATTCTCAGCTCCCGGCAACCATATACCAGATTCCGATCTTGGGATGCTATAAGGAGGATTTCAAACATGATTTGATTCGTAATGAGCATAACCACAAGTATAACCCATGAACAATAACCACAAGAACACCATCATAAAATCCACTATGATCAAAAACTTTAAGTACAATGCGTAGAAGATAGTGACAATAACAAAAACTCCAGAAGCTCGACTGCACGCTCTAAAAATAACGAGACTAAGGCTGCGTCCTGGCGTCACTTGCACTCATGAATCGTGCATAAGCTTATAGAAAGCTTAGAGGATGGCGTAAGTGTGTGCACAATATAAGCGTGCTCAGAATGCAAGGTTAGAGAAATGCGGAATCATGCTGATTAATACATGAATGCAATCAGCCATACTAAGGCTATACGGTGCAAGATATGAATGTTATCAGCCATATCCAGACCATGTGATGCGAGATGCAACTCAAGCATATCAATCCTCATCATATATCAGCACAGTTCTCATTCTGGATAATCATTGGGGTCTAGTACACTCTACGTCAACTTGTCGTCCCTATCTGAATGCACAACTAGGAGAGTAGAAGAGACGTCACTATCCGCCTGCCAATATCGAGCCCGGCTCGTCGATAGCGGACCGATTCCTCAAGCTGTTCAAACTCAACCTAGAAGTTTCCCCCTCGCTCAGGCGGATAAGGTCACACCCTTTTGTAACCGACCACGACACAATGGGAGACGCGGCCTACTGGTATACGGCCCTCGTGCACTCGTGCATCCACTCGGCCTCAACGTTAGAGTCATCCTCTAGTACCATTGGGTTTAGGGATTTTCACCTAGGGACATCTATGACTCCTATATGCTAGAACTAAATATTTTTCAGTATCCAATCCAGCCACCCACGATGTGTTTGTAGAGGCTATAGCCCTAATGTCACTAGGGCATGTAATAATCATGATCATACAAATACAAATGCATGAATCACCCTACCAAATATGCAATAATTCTGCATGCGCCGCATGCTCATGTAGGGTAACTCCACCTATCAGGAAGCCCATAAACAATCTGCCCAAAGGCATATGCTATGATCAGTCACTCGTCATATCAAACATACACATGATGCGTATGATCATGAATCATGGATCTATACTAAACATGACATAAGATGATGGGCTTTGCGCATAACAAATATGGGCCTAGACGGCCTGCTCACTACAAATATGGGCCTATCAGCGGGCCTTAGGGAGAGAGTGACAATGCGGACATTTAACTAACATTATCCCTACAATGTAGGCGTCAAACCATCATTGCTCCCAAGGCTCAACTCGCTTTAAATATCATTAAATAAATCATGGCGGAATCACACATTGCAATGTACCTTAGGTACATCCCATTGGGCCTTAAATACATCAAATAGGCTGTATCTCATGGGCCTTATATTCATCAAGTGGGCCACCTCAATGAGCCTCACCAATGGGCCTTAGGTACTTTGGATGAGCCATCACCCATGGGCCTTATAATGCATTAACATGAGCCCAATCACATAAGCTTTATGTGTATCAAATGGGCCTAATCACATAGGCCTTATATATATCAAAGTGGGCCTCAACGATGGGCCACAAATACATCAAATGGGCCTCATAACATGGTCCTATATATATCAAGGTAGGCTCCAACAATGGGCCTATAAACACATCAAGATGGCCTACATACATGGGCCCATATATACCAAAGTGGGCCTCAACATTGGGCCTATATACATGCCAAGATGGGCCTAAATACATGAGCCCATATATATCAGAGTGGGCCTCAATAATGGGCCTAAAAATACATTAAGATGGGCCTAAACACATCAGCCCATATGCATTCAAGTGGGCCTTAATAATGAGCCTAAAAATACATCAAGATGGGCCTAAATACATCAGCCCATACGCATCCAAGTGGGCCACAATAATGGGCCTAAAAATACATCAAGATGGGCCTAAACACATCAGCCCATATGCATCCAAGTGGGCCTCAATAATGGGCTTAAAAATACATCAAGATGGACCTAAATACATGGGCTCATGTTTACCAAAGTGAGCCTCATGTGAGGCCCGCCATTATTTTCTTATCTAATCTGTTGATAAGGTCACATAAATAGGGGGCCCACCAAAATGTCCATTTTCCAGCCAACCTGTTGATATGGTCACATGGACTAAGGGGCCCACTGTAACATTTATTTTCCAGCCAACCTATTGATGAGGTCACCCGGATAGGGGGCCCACCATAATATTTATTTTTCATCCACCTGTTGATAGGTCACACAGACCTGGGGGCCCACTGTGATGTTTTTAACGGTGGGTGTTCATTCAACCCTGTCGCCTATAATGTAGGCCAGCACACATCACGGTGGGGCCATACACACACATCACGGTGGGGCCATGTACACACATCACGGTGGGGCCTACCTCGTAGCGTGCACGTAGCAGCGCCTGCTGCCAGCGTCAGCGGCAGCAAGTGATGCTGCTGTATTTTATTTTATTTTTATTTTTGTTTTAACATTTTTCTAAGGAACTTGATAGGTGGGACCCGCATTAAGGAAATCCAACCCTGCCATTGGTCACCAAAGCTCAATACCCACCCATCAAGCCCAATATTGGATGGTTTTTGGTCTATAGAACACATATGGTGTATTTCAACAGTATCAATACCATTCCTTACACCATGGCTCGTCAAAAGATCGGATTGGTCCCAAATTTTGACTCAACACCTAAAACGATTTGAGGAAAAGGATGGATGGCTCGAATTAAGTATATACATCAAGGTGGGGCCTACATGAGTGGCCCACCCCATGCTTAGTACACCCACGTCATTTCACACTTCACTGTGAGTTACCACCCATGTCTGTACACGCACTCCATGTTAGCCAAGCCCACATCCAGCGTCCAGGGATGCTGGACGGCGTGGTAGTAACAGACATCATGGTGGGTCCCACATGTACATGGCCCACCAGTTGGATCAGCATGATATTGGTATTTTCTCTTCAACTGGGTCTGTCCAACTGGCCTACTATTGGATGGTCCAACAAGGTGGGCCTATGGATGGCATGGATCTAATTCATCCTTCATGGTAGGCCACACACATAAACACTAGGTGGACAACACATCTTTACATCACACAAGAGAGAGAGAGAGTCATGGTGATAGAGGGACAAGAGACGGTGATGGTGGGGCCCCGCCACTATGGGCCCCACATGATACAAATCATACATCAAAAATGGGTCCCACCAACAAGTGGTCCTTAAACAAGAAATTTAACATTGGATCACCCACCTCTCTTCCTTCTTCTTTCTCCCCTATCTTCCTTAGCTCCTTGCCTTCGGGTTTAACGGTGGATGATGAGATCTTGATGGTGAGGATGAGAGATGAGAGAGTGGGCCACACTTGGCCTTTGAGATTTGCTTGAAATGTTGGGACGTATGGAGCTTGGGAGTTGCTTGGAGAAATGAGAGAGAAAGAGTGAGGGGATGGGTTAAAGGGATGGGTGATGTGGTGCTTGTAAGAAAGGGTATGGGTTGAGTTGAAAAACTTGTAAAAGAGGAATGATGAGGGAGGAGAGAGAGTTGACTTTGGTTAGCTTGTGTAAGAGAGAGGTATGGGCATGGCATGGGTTAGTTGTACTTGACTTGATGTGTGATGTGTACTTGATTGATGGGATAGGTCGTAGAGATTCCCTCGACATTCGCAACGGGCAGTGTTTTCTCGAAACGAATGTGCGTCCACATCTTCTAGTACGGGTATCGGTTCGGTGCGCGAGTCGCGGCGTCAGAACCACGGTGACGGTGTGGTCTCTAAGGTACAAGTTTCGGGTCGAGTCGACTCTGATATGCAGGACTCGGCTTAGGTTCACGCTCAAACGTCGAATACAGGTCGAAGGTTGCCGAAATTCGACTGAAAGGACTGCGGAAGAATAAGAAACGATACGGTTTAGGATACGGGTATTACAAGGCCTCTCCATCAGATGAACGGTTTGGATCTCTAAGCCGGGCAGTAGAGGTGGGTCATGATCGAAGCAACAGTCCGTCAGAAACGGACGCTGGCGAAAATAAGGAGAGAGAGAGAGAGAGAGAGGCTTTCTCTTTTAAGAGTTGACTGAGCCGGTAGGCACCGTGCACGGCTGGTGCACAGCCCTCAGTGCACATGCGTGGTTGAAATGGTCCCCACAGTTATGTCTTTTGAGAAATCCACTCCATCCATTTCGTTTGGTGGGCCCTTTCATAACCTTTTACCGAAGATGGGGCAGATCCGAGGTCCAGGTGGAGCCTACAACTTGATTTGGGCCCTATGTATGAATTTCTCTCCGATCTAATGGTCAGATCTTCCTGAGATTGAACTCCATTGGTTAAAAGGGTCCTAATGGGCTGTTCACCTAACATCTAACAACAAATCCTGATTATATATAAGTATATTGTTTTATATTAATAAAACTACATTAATACTAAGAAATAATGTAATTTGTTGCATGTAATTCATATTATCTCACATTGTAAATATATATAAATTATATGGACATTAGTAAAAAGAAAAAAGAAACAAGGATTAATATATATTATTCATATATTATTTGTATAGTTAT
This sequence comes from Magnolia kwangsiensis, assembly GCA_037074715.1. NCBI lineage: Eukaryota > Viridiplantae > Streptophyta > Magnoliopsida > Magnoliales > Magnoliaceae > Magnolia > Magnolia kwangsiensis. The sequence goes on along the minus strand of CM073575.1, from coordinate 128,462,253 downwards.
GTATGTCTTATGTTGAAATGTTAGATTGTTTGAAATATGTTATAAACTTCATAAATCTTTGTAATATAAATTCTATGATTTGTAATTTATATAAATGATTTTACAAATGTATAAATATAATATGGATTATAATTATATATTATATATATTTATGTTGCATTATTTCATTCATTATAAATGATTATCAAGTAGTTATATTACATAATGCATATTCTGAATTGGACGACCAATCTAATGGCCGGATAATTCCACAACTGCTCCTAAGCACACCTAATGTTTCCCATACTAGTTTAGGGAACTTTTGAATGAGGATTGTTCACAACGATTGGATTTTGGCCAGAACGGATGTGGACGTTCGTTTAAGATATGCTTGTATTTATATTAAATTAAATTACGTGGTACACTCAAGTACTGAAAAGTACGGGGTGTTACAAACGGGAACCACAGCTACATCCTATTCAGGAAACAATTGGTCTAGTAGTGGAAGTTCATTCCGTGCCGAGGAGAATGAGACCCAAGGGGTCCCAACGTCAATTTGCTCGGGCCCCAGCTTCAGTTCAGAACCCTCCTCCAACTTAAAACTGAATTTCAGCCCGGAATATAGTGACTCAAGCTCCGACAAATGCCTCGGTCACCTCGGCCATGGCACCAACGGATTTCCGTCATGAGTTAGAAAGGAGGAGGGGAAGGAGAACTCCCGAAGAAGAAAACACACAAGAGATGGTGGCTGAAAACAAAGATCCATGGGAGACACGGTTTATGGAGCTTGACAATAAGATTCTGACGTTAGAAAAGAATCAACAGCCATTGTCAGTTCCCGCCGTTGTTCAAGTAATGATGGAAGAGACCGAGCCTCCCTTCACCTCTGCGATCATGAGCAAGGTGATGCCACAGAAGTTTCAGATACCTCCCGTCATCCAATACTCTGGGTCTGGTGACCCATCCGAGCACGTGGAGGCTTATCGTTCTTGGATGGAAATCCAAACAGCGATGGACGCAATGATGTGTAGGGGATTCTCGATAACACTCACAAGATTCACTCAGAGTTGGTACCATCAGCTCAAACCCAACTCCATCGATTCCTTTGCGGAGCTAAGCCGATTAATCCTTACCCAATTCATAAGTAGTAAGAAGAGTCGGAAACCGAATACCCATCTGTTCACCATCAAGCAAGGGCCCAAGGAGTCATTGAAAGACTACATCGCTCGTTTTAATGATGAAGCATTACAGGTGGAAGACTATGACGACAAGATGGCACTCTCTACAATGTTCAGTAGTCTAAAAGAGGGGAAGTTCACCTTCTCCATTGGGAAGAATCCACCGAAGACGTTAGCTGAGCTCGTCACTAGAGCTCAAAAATACACTAATGCTAAGGAATTCTCGTAAAAATGTTCAAGTGACAAAGTCGACTAGCAAGGGGAAGAGGGCAAGGAATAAAAAAACTCAGCCATCCAACAAAGGACCAGATGACCGTGCTCCTCGCGATCGTCGTCCGAGCAGAAAACCAGAAGGTAAATTTCATTCCTACACCCCCCTCAACACATCTACCGAAAAAGATTCTACTGGACATCAGAGGGCAGAAGCTTCTGAATTGGCCTGTTTGTATGAAGGCCAACCTGGATCACCAAGACAAATGCAAGTATTACCATTCCCATCGAGATCACGGCCACAATACAGCCGACTACTTGGATCTCAAGGATACCCTTATTCGTAACTACGCCGATATACCAAGGAAGAAAGAACAGCTGGAAGGAAGAGTGAGAGCATCCGAACAACACTGCAGAAGAGCCAGCCAAGATCCTCACAATCTTCGGTGGCTCATCCGGTGGAGGAGATTCTAACAAGGCTCCAAAAGGCCATTCTCAGAAATCCAATCCGGAATACTACATTCACATGACCGAGTGGCCGAGTAAGGAACTCCGGGTCAGCCCGTGCAGTCTGACCTTCACAGAAGATGATGCGCACGGAATCCAGCATTCGCATGACGACGCCCTAATGGTTACTATGATCATAGCCAACCACAAGGTGTACCACATCCTGGTCGACACCAGAAGCTCAACAGATGTAATTTACTCCGAGACTTTCAAAAAAATGGGGATTCCAAGGTCACGCCTCAGACCTGTGAAGACCCCCTACACAGCTTTGCCGAAGAGAGGGTGATCTTCAAGGGAGCCATCTCCCTCACTGTGACCGCGGGAGAGGGGCAACATCAAGTCACCTTTATGGTAGACTTCCTCGTTGTTAATGTGTCATCAGTGCAAAATGTCATTCTGGGCAGACCTTCTCTCAATGCGATGAGAGCAGTCATCTCCACCTACCATCTGATGATGAAATTTCCCGCCGAGGGCGAAATAGGCTACCTCTGAGATAATCAGTACGAAGCTCGGAGATGTTATGTGATAGCAGTGAAGAAAGGGTCCGTGAAGCAAGCGTTCATCGTCAACGTTCTAGATCCCAGAGGACCTACAGGGGACGCATCTGTGGAAGACCTGGAGAAAGTGTCGCTCAACGAGGCAGACCTGAGCAAAACTGTTCAGCTCAAAACATCGTTGAATTCTGAGAAGTGGTCCGAAATGCTAGCTTTCCTGCGACAGCATAGAGACGTCTTCGCATGGTCGCATGGGGACATGCTCGGGATCTCTCTGGATGTCAAGGTTCACAAGTTAAATGTGGACTCGGATTACAAACCCATACAACAGAAGAGAAGACTATTCGACCCCGAGTGGTATGAAGCCATAACCGATGAAGTCTCCGTACTTGTCAGCGCTACCTTTATAGAAGAGGTACACTGTCCCAATTGGATCACAAACATGGTCCTTGTCAAGAAAGCCAACGGAAAATGGCGGGTCTGTGTGGATTACTTGGATCTGAACAAGGCCTGTCCAAAGGATAGCTTCTCATTACCTCATATCGATCAGCTGGTGGATAGCACAGCGGGGCACGAACTGCTCTCCTTCATGGACTCTTATTCCAGGTATAACTAGATCGCGATGCACCGCCCAAACAAGTAGAAAACTACTTTCGTCACTTACAAGGGACTCGGTCATGCCGTTTGGCCTGAAGAACACAAAGGCCACATATCAGAGGCTAGTGAATCAAATGTTCACTAATTAGATTAAGCATATTATGGAAGTTTATGTCGACAACATGTTTGTTAAGAGCATTAAGGCATCCGATCAGTTTGCAGATCTCAGAGAAACCTTCGCCATCCTCCAAGAGTACCAAATGAAACTGAATCCCGTGAAGCGCACATTCGGAGTTGGCTCTATTAATTCCTCAGTTTTCAAGTCAGCCAAAGGGTCATTGAAACGAACCCCAACAAGGTTAAGCCACTCCTCAATATGAGCTCACCTCGAACTATCAAGGAGATACAATGTCTCACCGGACGAGTAGCAGCGCTCGGACAATTCATATCTAGAGCCACAGACAAATGCCTCTCCTTCTTTTGGTAGTTGAAGGGTCATAAGAAGCCAGAATGGACGTCGGAATGTGAACAGGTTTTTCAGCAGCTAAAACAGTATTTAGGTTCACCGCTCTTACTATCTAAAGCCCAAAGAAGGTGAGGCCCTGTTCTTATATCTTGTAGTCTCGGCCTCAGCTGTTAGCTCGGCCCTGATTAGAGAAGTAGGGGGCAAGCAACATCCCGTATACTATGTGAGCAAAGCCAAGGTACCTATCGAGACGAGATATCCAACTCTGGAGAAGTTGGTACTCTGCCTCGTTGTCTCTGCTCGGAGGTTACGTCCATACTTTCAGGCTCATCCCATCATTGTCTTGACCGACTCTCCCCTCAAACAAGTCCTCCAGAGCTCAGAAGTGTCGGGACGGCTAACCAAGTGGGCCATCGAACTCGAGGAATTCAATATCCAGTTCCGACCAAGGACAACGATTAAGGGCCTAGCTGTGGCTGACTTCATTGTAGAATTCACCGCCTCGGACAAAGAGGGATCAGTGCCGAAGCCGAGAAGGCTCCTTCGCCTATTCCTCAAAGTAATCAAGAGACAGTATTAGAACCAGGATGGATTCTCTATGTAGATGGGTCATCCAATGCCAAACGTGTCGGAGCAAGAATTGTTCTGGTCACGCCTAATTCTACACCCATCTAATATGCAATCAGACTCAATTTCAAGGCCTCTAACAATGAAGCGGAGTACGAGGCTCTGCTAGCTAGACTCAAGCTGGGGGCCAGTCTAGGGGTCCAATCTCTCTAGGTACGATGCGACTCTCAGCTGGTAGTGAATCACATCTCCAACAAATACGAAACCAAGGAGACTAGGATGGTTTCTTACCTGACCGAAGTAAGGAAATTAATAGAATGGTTTTGGAGCTACACTATCTATCAGATACCTAGAGCAGAGAATTCCTGGGCCGATGCCCTAGGGAAGCCATCCTCAGCCATGGAAGGGAGGATCCTACGAATTATTCCCATGGAGTTCATAGAATATCCGAGCATCGATCAGACGGAGAAAAAAATAGTCAATCCAGTAAATGATACTCTGAGTTGGATGGACCCAATTTATAGCTATCTCACATCTGGTGAGGTCCCCTCGGATAGGTTGGAGGCTAGGCGCTTGAGAGTCAAAGCGGCACGGTACGTAATCCTGGACAGGATCCTATACAAGAAAGGGCATTCACAGCCCTATTTTGTGGTAGCCCGGCTGAAACCTCTCACTACTCGTTCCCACCTAAGTCGACCCTATCGCTTCCCTGGCCCCCAGTCCTACTGCCTGCTGAGGCCTTAGCCTCAACCCTAAGATCATTCCCGACTTCGGGAGGGGAGAGCATGGCATCAACTCATTCGGATGAAGACGAGATGGCTATGCAAGGCTCAGGGGCTACAAGAGGTACTTCAGCAACATAAGGGGCAATGGTGAGGGGAAGAATTGGAGCCGGAGCATTGTCAGCAGCAACCTCAGCCGCAACATGCGCTGGAGCCAAACCTACAGCAACATGAATTGAAGCTGCAGCGACAGAAATTAGGGTCGAGGGTCCCTCGCCGTGAGGAGTCACCGGCCTCCTCTGAACAGTAGTCTTTGTTCAGGTTTTAGCCTTCAACATCTCCTCGACTGTCTGGATGCCTTCCTCCTCCGGGACCCAAAAGCCTCGGTCATGCCTGCATACAGAGTAATAAAATAACATTTAAGCCAAAAGATTCAGTTCTTTTAAAGTAAGAGATGAAAGGAAAACTTAAAGAAGGAAGTAGGGAGTGGCTTAGACTTGCAGACCGCGGATTAATGAAGGTTATTAGCTGTGATCAAATCCGACCAGGAGTGAAGGTTTCCCAAGCATGCCCTAGCCTTGGCGACCTAATTCTTTTGGTCCGAAGTAAGGAGAGGCGAACCTCTCAGGAAGTCTACATAAATGAAATGAAAGCTTCAATCAAATCATAATAGATGGGAAAGGGATGTAAAAACAATATATATATATATATATATATATATATATATATATATATATATATATATATGTGTGTGTGTGTGTGTGTGTGTGTGTGTGTGTGTGTGTGTGTGTGTGCAAGGTCTGACCTGGTGTGTTAAATCAGGTGGGGACCCGAGTCCTCAAGTTCCCAAGCTCTACTGCTGGTGTCGCCCCCTCGCCCGAAGCCCAGAATTATTTGTTCTTCCAGTCCTTGTTAGAGGATGGAAGATTCATGACCAGCCCTGACCCCTTACTCCCACGAGTCGTGAAGTAATACCACGGCTCTTGACTATCATGCTTGACTAAGTACAAGCTTATCAACTCCTCTAGTGTCAGCTTTGAGTTCCTGACTTGACGTCAGATGATGTAAGAAGAAATCAAAACCCTCCAAGCATTGAGGGTAAATTAGCTAAGAGCTTGTCCCAAGTAGGCCGTCAGGGTTCGGACGAAGGGATGCATAAAAAGTTGGATCTCACATTGTAGAGCGCAAAGGAAAATCGCAACTTCCCCTTCAGAAGGAGCACCGGCGGTGTCGAGATGCTCTGGTACCCTTATCTGCATGGAGTCTAAGATCTCGAACTCAGAGCGGATCCATCCCATTTGAGACTCCACCATCACGGAGCCTCCCGAGATGATCTTCGAAGCCCGCCCGCTCGCAGGCATCTCGGCACCGCCTGCCATCGAGTCTCAGGGGGCTCGGGCAATTTTCTTCTTGCCTGTACAGCGTGTCCGAGCCCCCGCTTCTTTGCTTCTTCGGGGCAGGGGGAAGAGATGTACTTCTTCTAAGGGGCCTTCAAATGCCCCTCTCCTGTTATCCGAGCTTCCTAGCCCGGAGTCGTCATCCAAGTCGTAATCTTCTCAGACCATATTCAGATCAGCCAACATCTTGTAGAGAAGAAAAATGGAAAATCGCTAGAGCAAGGGAGGACTCACCAGACGGTCGTCGGGAATCACCTTTGCTGAAAATTTCAGATCAGTCGGAATCGCCTTGTCGAAAACCTCAAGTCGATCGAAATCGCCCTCGCCGAAAATCGCCTCCTTAGGTAACCAATAGCCACACGAATTCGAAATGCAGGAATAAAGAACATTTCCGAAGCACTAAGGTTTATATAGCCTGTGAGGGATCCTCGCATTAATGACAAGGCATGATGGCCGCAACCGAATCATCGTGAGCTGACTTCGGAACACACATGGCCACAGGTCACTGACTCAAGCTCTGTAGGCTACGTACTTCTGACATTGGGTGATGGGCTCAGGATAGCGGAAGCAGCGCTCGAGTAAGGGAAGCGTCGCTCGAACATCTCCCATGGCATACGTGGCGGTCAGCCATAGGTTCAGTGATGATTGGAGATCTTAACCGTCGTCATGCGTCAACTGGAGGTTAGCCCATGGACAAAATACCCCGTGAATGTATCTCTCCAAACACAAAAATGATAATTGCAACTACACGCGTGGAAGGTACAACAGGGGAGGCTATCGATCTTTCGCATATATTTACTCTCTGAGACCGTGTCTAAACTTAGAGAGTAGGGGGCTTCTGTTATGGTAAAATCCAAGTCCCTTCAATTCTAAGGTCCGACGCCATCTTAATCCGATCAGATACGTAAGAGTTAATCTGGAATGGTGAAAACAACTGAAGAGAAAGATTCTCGGCTCGGCCCCAGTTGTGCTCCTACTCCGAGGCTGTTGGTTCGGAATAATCTGAAGCCGAGGCAGTTAGTGTGAATCTTAGATTGGAACCTACTTGTAGGATCTTAGGCTGCCCTACTATTGCACGACCAGAGACGGTTATTCAACTACCCACATCTACATGCCACCCGTTATGAAGAAATCTAAATCGACGGATTAAATCTACTGCCCACCTCAAAGCTCGGAGGGGAGACCTCGAGAGTACATGAAGGACGAGGGGGACTGAGTCCACCATGAGTCTGGACCGAAGCCCGTCCCAGCCTCTGGACATTGTCTTTGCTTAAATAACTCAACAGAAAAGTCCATATGTATACTAGTCCAGGTCCGAGGCTCGGAGTCAGGGTCTCTTTAATCTGAGATCCCAAGCCGAGGCCAAGGTCGAATGTGAACATTTCATGTGTTAAACTAAGAAACTGCCTTAAGTGGACACAACTGATTATTTCTCCTACATATACGCACGATACGCTACACGATCTCCGGATTACGAGCAAAATCTCCACGATCACAGTATCACACAAATTGAGTGAATCGTATCGAGGTTAACGGATGCAGATCATCCAATACATAGGTATAAATACAAGAGCATCTCATTGCTATAGATACGCAACATCTTGCACTCCCTTACAACACATGAACTTAGACTCAGATTCTCTTGACCTAACTTAGGCATCCAAGGATCCCCTACTTAGATCAGGGTCTCTTTTGCTTATTATGAGTCTGTAGGCTCCAGGCACTAAAACAAGTCAGAGTTCGTGAACCGAAGCGAAAAGGCCATCCAGATTTAGCCATCAACAGAATCGATGTAAATAATAAATTCATCACAAACATTACAATGGCCGCACATAACTTACCCGCGCTGCAACTTCGTAAGAAAGGCTCTCCAGGCCAGAGCAGATTGGGTGCAGCACCCTGCCTCACCCAATAGGACGTGGACATTAACATAGGGCCCACCTAGATGGATGTATTCTACATCCATGACGTTCATCGGTTTTCCCATAATATTTTAGGGCATGATCTAAAAAATGAAGTATTATCCAATTCCCAGGTGGACCACCATTAAAAGCATCTTGTGAGCCACAAATGTTTTAGATCAAGCTAATATTTTTTTCCTTCGTCCAGTTTTTTATCACCCCATCAACAGGTTAGATAGAAAATAAGCATTATGGTGGGCACTAGAGAGTTTTTAACGGTGGCATGTTCAATCACTATGGTTTCCTACATTATGGTCTACCTGAGACTTAGATCTTGCTTAATTTTTGGGCTCATGTCATAAAACGATTTGTTAAAAAGGATGGACCCAGGGTAAGGGCCGCACCATCCGGGGTGATGCTGTGGCCGCACCTAACTCGCTCCCTTCATAGGCAATCCGCGTCCTTCTTCACCACCAACCCTCTCTGTTCCCTAGAATTAGCCATTTCAATGGTCTTTGACTTGGGGACTGAGACTGGAATTGACCCGTAACAAAGCTAAAGTGGTGGACCGTATAATAGGAAACAGTTTGACCGTATATTAAGTAAACAGTGAAAATTGAATGCTTTAACTTTGGAAAGCTCTCCAGAAAAACTGGAATTTTGAATCAAGCTGATATTTGTGCTTTCCCTTCGATTCACGCCCGTGACCTTTCGAAAAGGTTGATGACAAATAAAGAACACTATGGTGCCAGAAAGGTTTCAACGGTCATTATCTCAACTGTTTCTGTGGTGTGGTCTACTTACAACTTTCGACATGCGTCAATTTTAAGCTTATGCAATAAAATGAATTGTTAAATGGAAGGACGGCATGGATAAGGCACATGCATCACGGCGGCCCCGTAGGGTTCACTGAGTATGCAATCAGGGTCCTTCAATGTGGCGCTTTAGCCGGCTTAGCATCCGTACGGAAAAGAAAATATTAGAAATGGAGTTATGCTTCTGGATTGTAAGAGTGGGCCGACGCTATAGGGAGCAGACTAGATTCGCCCAAGATGGTGCGGCCATGATCCTAGGGCCCACCCTGATATGTGTACTGTATATCCATGCGGTCCATGATGAAGTGGATCCAAATATCAAGTGGACCATACTATAGGAAACAGTGGTGATTGAACGTCGACCATGAGGGCATACGTAATGTTCATTTGCCATACAACCTGTTGATAAAGCCACGTAAACCTCGATGAAGGGAAGGAAAAAATATCAGCTTCATCCAAAACTTACGTGACCCATGAGAAGTTTTTAATGGTTAGTCACCTGAGATATGGATCTACTTCATTTTTGGTCTCACATCCTAACATGAGATGGAAAAACGGATGGACGGCATGGATATACATTATATACATCAAGGTCAGCTCCATAGTCAGGACTGCACCGATTTGTGAGTGCTCCCGACGCAAAATGCTGAAACATTGAAGGTCGACGTTGAGGACGCGGATTAGCTGCTGACAGGTTGAGTAGCGAGACTCGCCACTGAAGTGACGTCACCAACAATTGTGCGCCACACTATGATATTTGTTTTGTATCTACACCGTCTATTCATTTGGAGAGATCATATTAGGGCATGATCCAAAAAATGAATCAGATCCAAAGCTTGATAGGACCCCACCACAAAAAACAGTGGGGAGAGTGATGGCCACTGTTAAAAAGTTCTAAGGGCAACGAAAGTTTTCTATCAAGCTAATATCTGTATTTTCCCTTCTTTCATGTCTTCTTTAACACGTGAACAGGTGGGATCTCAAATAAACATCATCGTAGGCCTTTGGAAGGTTTCAACGGTGGGCATCACTCTCATCACTGTTTTCTATGGTGGGATTGGACCTGCCTCGTTTGTTGGACCATGCTCTAAAATGATCTCTACAAATGTATGGAGGGTGTTGATACAGTACATACATCATGGTGGGGCCCACAAAAGTTGGTGACGTCACCTCAGTAGCCAGTCTCGCTACTCAACTGGCAGTATCCGATCCGCGTCCGCATCACCAAACAATGATCTAGCACCGGACGCGGATTGCGTCCTACCCCCGCCCGGACAGTAATCCGTCCGGGTAGGCTCTGTAGGGCCCATCATAATGTAATTATTTTATCCACACCGTTAATCAAGTTTATATGATCATTTTCATATGGTAAAAAAAGAAGTAGATAAACAAATCCAATGGACCACATCGAAGGAAGTTGCAATGATAATGACATCCATCGTTGAAACATTTCTAAGGGCCACCGTGATGTTTTTTTACCACCCAACCTATTAATAAGCTCATGCAGACTTGGATGAAGTGAAAACATAAATTTCATCTTGATCTGACACTTCTCCAGCTCCCAGGAAGTTTTTAATGGTGTAAATTTAATCCACAATTTGTGATCCACTTAAGCTCTAAACCTAACTTAATTTTTGGCTCATATCTTAAAATAATCATATAAAAATAATTAACGGTGTGGATAAAATACTTATATCATGGTGAGCCCCACAGGGCTCTGCCCGGACGGATTACCGTCTGGGTGAGGGTAGGACGCGGATTGCGTCCTAATTCCCGTCCGGGCAGATCTCTGTGGGACTCGACGTGATGTAAGTGTTTTATCCACTCTGTTAATCGTTTTTATCACATCATTTTAATGTACTAAAAAAAAAACGAGGTAAGTATAGGGCTTAAGTGGACCACAAAGTGGGGATTTAAGGTACACCATTAAAAATTTCTTGGAAGCTAGAGAAGTTTCGGATCAAGCTGATATTTGTTTTTTCACTTCATCCACGTCTAAATGACCTTATTATTAAGTTGAATGGTAAAAACACATCACTATGGCCCTTAGAAAGGTTTCAACGGTGGGTGTCATTATCACTACAACTTCCTTTGGTGTGGTTCACTGGAGCTGTTGACCTACTTAATTTCGATTATATTAACTTAAAATTATCTGAGAAAGACGATTAACGGCATGGATAAAATACTTACAGCACAGCGGGCCCCACAGATCCCCGCCCGGGGTTAGGACGCAATCCGCGTCCCCATCTAACACCAGCAGTTTCGTGGACTCGGATTGCGTAGTGTAGCCAACAGCACCGAGGTTTATACTGGTCGGTGTTGGAAGAGCTCTGTGGACCAACCATGATATGTGTGTTTTATACACACCATCCATCTATTACTTTTATGGCTCATATTATGACCCGAGATGAAAAATGAGGCAGATCAAAATCTCAGGTGAACCACACCACAGGAAACAGTGGCGATTGAACGGTCACCATTGAAAACTTTCTATATCCCACTATAACAATTATTTGCAATCCAACCTGTTGATAAGTCACGAAGACGTGAGAGGGAATACAAGGAAAGATACATGGCACAAATTATGGACAGATGGGATGTCAATAAAACATAATAATGTGCCCCACATGTCAATTTCTACTATAAACTTAAAAGTAAAAACGTCCGTATTGGATCCGACCTATATGAAAATTAGTTACTTGGATGGGTATCCATGCAAATGAAACCATCTATAATTCCCATAAGTTTATTAACAAATTATGATATATTACTAAGTTGTTTCTCCAAATAAAGAAAGAAACTTAATGTCCAATGGTCCATGATTGCTGCCTAAATACCCAATTCCACAATCATGCCCCCACAAGCCGTGCTCTCATTTTCAATGATTTTGTTGTAATAAAAAACCAAGCAAGTCCTAAGAGCAAGGCATCGGGGCAGGTGGTTACTTTTGCCCCTCACGGGAGTTTCAACACCAGCTCAAGGGTTCAAGTACTCAGAAGCGGTGAAATACTACTATGACATGAGTGTAAGGGTGTGCACGCATGTGGGAAAAAAAAAAAAAAAAAGGCATATCAAACGTCACAACCAGAAGCAATTCAAAGACAATTGTTACTGGTGGGTGAAAATTAATACAAAGGTTTAATTTTCTTATCTACAAGATCTTTTATGATAATTATAAGAGAGCATGATAGGATCCAAGCCCTATTAAGTCCACGTGAAAGAGAGAAGGCCGTCTTCTTGTATAAAACGTGGTTGGTAAACACAAAGCTCTTTTATGATAATTATAAGAGAGCATGATAGGATCCAAGCCATATTAAGTCCACGTGAAAGAGAGAAGGCCGTCTTCTTGTATAAAACGTGGTTGGTAAACACAAATACTAACGACTTTTTTTTTTTTTTTTTTTTTTTAAAGCATAAGTACTAATAAGTAAATTTTTTATTCAATCACATGTATTAATAGATATTAAAATCTTCTATTTTAAATGAGTAAAAATAGTAACTACTAGGATAATTACTCTGCCAGCTATTGGGGGACCGCGGAAGCATAGATAGATGAATCAAGCAAAGTACTTTATTCGCACAGCCAATTCTAATTGCAAACTTTAACATCTTGTCCAAGCAAAACAGTGTCATGCGGTGTCCACATATGATTTGCCGTAAGACCATTCGTTTAAACTACTCATGGTATGGTACCACAAGTAAATTAACCTAGGATTATCCCATTAGAGTAGACCAGTCTAGTCATGATCGAACCAAGTGCGGGCCGTCAAGCCAGATAGCCCGTTTGCACTTAACAACCGCCCATGCAGGCTATGCAGCAGTCAAGAAAGATCGGAAAAATCTAAAAATTTAGGTAACCGAAGATCTCACTAGGCTTGTGGTCTATTGTGGACCACGGACTCAGTGGACACCGAAAAATTAATTATCTACGCCATCCCAGTGGCACTTACCAAACGCAACTCACCCAAGTCCAAAATTGAAATATTATACTTGTAAATAGAACTGAGATATCAGGCTTTTCAGGCATCGGATCTCTTCTACATTTACGATGGAGGTCTAACGTATTTTTATATACTCTTCCATAAAATCTGGGACCCGATCGTGAAACGATGACCATTGATCACAAATTTGACCTGTACGGTCAAATCTCAAGTCCTTTTGCCTCCAAATTTTGCATGGCCCTTCATAAGGCCATGAAGCACCTATCCTATAAGTTTCATGGCTAGAGAGCCACCAGAATCGCCCCAACAACTAGAATGGGCCTCGTAAGGCCATTTAAAGATCAGAGTCCTGTGATAAAATCTCATATCCGATTGCCTTCAAATTTTACATAGCCCCCCATCGGGCCATGAGACACCTGCACATCAAATTTGGTTGCCAAGGGGGTGATAGAGCTACCCCAAAGCTAAAAGGGGCCCGCACAGGGCCATTGTGGGAAGTTGTTGAAAATTAACGCCACTTGGCCCAAGTTTAGGAAATAAAGCCCTACCTCCTCTCATAACTTCCACCATTACAACAACCACCAAGGAGAGTAAAGAGAGAGCAAGAAGAGTAAAGAGAGAAGAAAGAGAGTGAATGTGAGAGTGAAGGTGGACCATAGATCGAGGTGGGGCCCAAGGGAGTTCAACCTTGCAACTATCTACCTCTTCTTCAAGAAAATCCTCCACCACAACCGTGAAAATCACTTTCGTTGATTGTATAGGTAAATCTCTCACCCCTTTTTCTTGAAACTCTTGTGTGAGAGAGGATTTGTATGAGATTCTAACATGCAAGTACATTGTCTTAAGATTCCGGCCAATCGACATCGAGTTCGGCATTTCTTGGTCGTTTCCCAAGACCTAAACAATCCATACATGCGGACTATTATCTTTAGATGGCCTAGCACCAATTTTAGTATGAGCCTAAAGATTTTGATTGCTTAGATGATGTATTTCGAGAATCTAGAGAAAACCTAGGAAAAACCTTACCTTGATCCTCTCAATCAACATGGCATAGTATAGAATGTTGTTGTCTCTAACATGATTTAGTATAAATTTGATGATTGCATGTTCATGTCTTGTTTGATTCTTGTATGATGTTATCTTATAGCATGTATGATTCATTAACCCTTGAGCATTTTTGGCCTATGAGATATATGAAATGCTTAGCTTCCTCACTAAACCACATAACACACATGCACATTTATTTCGCAACATTGTTAGCTTTTGCTTGGTTGAAAAATTCAAATTTTATGTTGGGAAGTATGGATGCATGATATCGCTTATGCTACTTAATAACTCTGTTTGTTGGCATGTTATGGATTACCATCAAAACCCTTGGGTTGGTTAGGAATCTGAGGAGAGTGACGGTGGTCCCGTTGGTAGAACTATCCTAGAGCTAAACCCGTAGATTTAGACGAGTGCATGTGGGTGACAGTAGTCAGACTACATGAGTCGCTCGTACCCGATGTCGTCTGTCACGTACTCGTCTAAACTCGTGTAGTCTAGTCTACTTACTGACCAACCTTGTCTGTTAACCCTGTCTGCTCACGTATGTATGGAACCTGAAACACCCTTCAACCGTTATAGCCCATTGATAACCAATTGAAGTTGATCCACCGACTCGTGAGCCGGGCAGGGTGGAATGGGACACTGTGCCCGAGTTGTTGGCATACGCTGGGGTAACGAGCCTCCCCGTAGTGACCGCGAGCGATCCCTTTTATTAGTACTCCACATATTCTTGAAGTCGAAGATGGGGAACTCGACGGGATCAAGGATTGCTAAGCCCTGGCCTCGCACGTTGAGGGACCTTGGCATAACAACTAGTTGAGGGCATTGATATATGGGGTGAATCAGTTTCCCCAACTTGCTGGATAAATGAAAATAACTAAGAACTCAGCTAACATTATCATATCGCATGCACTAGTTAGGTTGGCAACTCGGTAATCGAGGTCACAATGAGGGAGCGTTGGTCATACACGATCGTTAGATGGAATCGCTTGAGGGAGTGTTATGACAAGGTCATGCATCATATCATTATCAAGCATATGCATTAACAAGATTAATCAAGGGTTTATGGATGTTTACGTTTCATTAAGTTTATAATATAATTGATGCTTGTTACAACTTAAGACTAATAGTACCCACTGAGTTGATCACTCACTCCCACTCTGGGACTGTTTTAAAACACCAACCAGACTCTCCTGTATGTGCAGGTGACGTAGAGTACGAGAAACATGGTGACGAGAGTCTTAACGTGAAGGATGAGTTATCATACTTCCAGCTAATGGGCAGTCCTCCATCAGCCTAGTGGGCTGGTTTTGGATCACTAAACAGTGGACTCGGCGCACTATTCTTTTGTACATGTCATTCTTTTGTGATTTTATTGGACAACGCCTTGTGCGACCCATTTATATTCTTTTAAACTTATATATATTTGACCCCTTTCATTTCAGTAGACTAGTTGTGATTGTGTTTCATATTCTAAGAAATTTCATGCTGCGCATTTAAACCTGATTAAACACTAACTAGAAAAAAATTAGTATAAGTAATACCTAAGAACTTGGGAGTCAAGTGTATGCACGATCCCCAATTTTCAAGACGTTACAAGTTGGTATCAAAGTAATGGTTTAGAATTAATTGGGCCATGGGTCATGAACTCATTAACGCATTTGCTAACTTAGGAAGGGACACAATAGTGATACTGGAATAATAGCAACCACCCCAGACATTTGAATCGATAAATCTTAGATGGAAGGTAAAACTTCTAACGAGTTAGGATCGGGGAGTGAGAGAGTGTAGCGTCGCTAGGAATCGAGCTTGAGAGTCTTACAGTATATCGACTCATTGATGGGAATGAGCCAAAAATTGAACGATTAGACAGTCGGAACCATTGTCCTAGACCAAATGAGCGGAAACCAGGCCAAACTCAATAGTTCCGATCCAATCAGGGATAGAAATCTAAGGGTAAATAAAAATTTACTGAAAATAGTAGAAATGAGAATAGACCACTAACCAAGAGGAATATTATGAAACAGCTAATCCTATTGCGTAGATCAATTTTTTCTACCCCAAAATCATATATGGTACTTCCCCAGTGGCCTTACCGGTGCCCAAAAAATCGTAAAAAAATGGGCCCTATTTGGAAAAATGCATGGCCGGCGTGACCGGCCACCCCGACCTTCTGCACTCACCACACCAGTGGGTGCAGCCCACACCCGACCATGCCCAAGCGGGCGCAGCCCATGCCCAAACTTCCAGAGGCTCGACATGGCCATGCCCAGCGGGCGCAGCCCACGCTCGACCCTCCAGAGGCTCGGCGTGGCCACGCCCGACCAACGCAGACCACGCAGGAACCCAAACCGTGGATCTCCTCGCCATTTGCAACATACACACGTGTGGGGCCCACTTTTCTTACAAATAAAGACCCAATAACTCCATTTTTCTCCCACCTCACTCCCCTCCATTGCTTCAAAAACCCTTAGAAAGTTTCTCCCTTCCCCAATCTCAAACCCAAATCTCAAATCTACCATCTTCTTCTTCCACATTACCCATCTCCCTAATCCACCTCACTCAAATTTCTCTAAAACCCTCTTGACAACCCATTTTCAACCCTTCTCAACACCAATTTCTTCAAACCACTCCTCAAATCCCTACCCTTCAACAAACTCCCATCTCTTCTTCCTCATACCTAACCCAAACCCATCCACCAACATCCACTTCCAAACCATCTTCCCCAAAACCCATTCCTAGACCCATCCTCAAGTCATTCTCAAAGCCATCCCTAAGATCATTCCTCCAAAAATCCACCTACATTATCAACCCTCCATTTCCTAGACAAGGAAAATGGCATTCTTACCAACCGTTATCTTTTTCTTCTCCATCTCAGTGATTCTTTCACTCATGGGGAAGAAAAGACCGGCAAATGCCGAGCCAGGACCGAGTCGAGAAAGTCAAAGCAAGCAGAAGGTCGATCTAAAGGGGAAGGCAGTCTCAAAAGTCCGATCCAAGCACCGAAATGATCCCCAAAGAGAGCTCGCAACCCAAGCCTCCAAACCGCCTGTTAAAGATATGGAAAATTTCTGTGTACGCAGCATCGCCTTCGAAGCCTCCATGGAGGAGCATCTGTTCAATAAGCATGCCCTACTCGGTTGGCTTATGGAAAAGGAATGGGATCCAATATTCTATGGAAGTTCTCAGGCAGATGAAGGACAAGCTAGGGCTTTCTACGTGCGGATCAGAAACCGTGAATTCAAGCCCCTGGGCTTTGATCTTATAGTGGGTGGCAAGAGATCCCACTTCGGGGAGGAGGATATCGTCGATGTACTTGGAGTGCCACGAGGTGAGGTATAGATTGATGAGGGAAACTTGGATACAAATCAAGCCTGCGATGAACAAACCTGCTTTTTTATGGGTGGGTTGCCCAGTGGAAGAGTGGGGAGCGAGAGGTCGGTCTGAGCTCGACCAACTTTAGCCCAGAGTACCGAGTGTTTCACCACATTTGCACCCATAATGTGTACTTGAGGCTACTAAACCGCTCCAAGTGCTCCTGCTATATGGTAGATTTCATATATCAAGTGGGATAGGGAGCAGATGTGTGCCTCCCCAGCGTAATACTCCACCAGATTGTGCAAGCCGCGAGAGCTATGAGGAAGAGTGCATGCCTTCCATTTGGTCGCCTAGTCTGTCAATTAGCTCAGTAATACAGTGTGGGTAGATCAAATGTAAATTTTAAACTGACATAGATATTGGGAGATGACATGTTAAATAAGATGGGGATAGGCCCCAAACAATGACAGGCCCACATCGACCAATATGGAGACCCTAATGAAGAAGAAGAGGAAAGCGATGGAAACGACAAGAATGAGAATGAGGATGAAGCTGAAGAGACGGAAGAAACTGAGAAAATCGAAGAAGTTGGCGGGGAGCCACTCACCACTCCAGTCATACGAGAGCGCTTGGATGCGCTTGACGCCAGAATGACTATGTTAGATGCGTTTAACACTAGATTAACTAAAATAGAGGAAACCCAAGCAAAGAATCATGTAGAGCAGGAGAAATGGAATAAGAAGATATATTGAGCCATAAAGACTTTGATCTGTTGCAGCAACGGAGAGGAAGCACCCCCATCTTCACCCAACCCAGAAGAGTAGTAGCATAGTCTTACTGATAATTAGTAGTTTACTTTAAGTCAGTTAGGTCTAACTGCATGTAATGAAGGGTAGTTAGAACTTTTGCTTCACTAGGTTGTACTTTCCCTTGCATTCAGAATATCTAGTGATGTATGTACTGGCCATATGAATGGCATTTTAAATTCAATGTGAATGTATGGATTGCCTTGAAACTTCTTATTTCAGAATGCTTCACATGTGTGGTTACTTATAAGTTATGGATGGAACCCATAGGTCTTATATGTATGTATGTGTGGCCTTTGCATAAACGATGCTTTAGTGTCTAACCCTCTAAGGAACGTCTTTCCAGGAGATGTGTCCCCGGAATGATGCTCGTTTTGTCCGCCTACCTCATGGCAGCCTGGTCGAGAGGGACCAAATTCTCGATGATTAGAAAGGCCCCCAAGGGGCGACCGGTTCCCAAAACATGGGTAGTACTACCCAGGAGGCGGTCCCGGATATGCCGTCAAAGCAAGCCATGGCACCCGCACCTCCTCTGACACCAACTATGGACCAAATGGGTCAGATGTTGCTTCTCATGCAACAACAATAAGAAATGATGGCTACTATAATGGGAGCTATGGCCCACAACATGGGGGTGCAACAACCGGAACCACCTATCATGGCCGCCCTCGTAACCAACACCAACCACTTATTTGAGCGGTTCTAAAGGTTTAGGCTGCCACTTTTGTTGGCACCCACCACCCAGAGGAAACGAAATATTGGCTCAATCGAGTCACCAAGCTACTTCGGTCTCTCCACTGTTCTGAAGCGGAGAATGTCGAGCTTCTCTCTTACCTCTTTAAGAAGGAGGCGGACTTGTAGTGGAAAAGTGTTCTTCGGACCATCCCGGAGAACCATGTGTAGACATGTGAAGCGTTCAATCAGAAATACCTCCCATAGACATACCAGCATGAGAGGGAGAATAAATTTTTATGCCTCCAATAAGGAGGGATGTCTATGGTACAATACGAAAATAGCTTCACTGAATTGTCGTGCTATCCTTCGCAGATAGTCGCCAACGAGGCGATTAAAATAAGGCGATTCACTGAGGGGTTGAGGAGCGGCATCCGCTCAAAGATTTGTTGTGCTAACACCAGGATATATGCTGAGCTCGTTGAGATGTTAATACGGGCGGAACAGGATGAGGAGCGAGTCTCACAAACCCGTTCACAGTTAGAGCCGAGAAGCAAGTTGGAGGGACCGTCCTCTTCTTTTACCGGAAAAAGGTCGCGCCTAAATTCTCCGCCTAGGCTAGCTGCCCCACCGGTCCCTTCTACACGGCCTACCCAGATATGCAACTACTGTAGGAGGATAGGTCACTCCGAGCCGTACTACTTTACGAGGATGAGGGACCTCGGCTTCACGCCCCCACAACACATCAATGGACCCCCACAGCAGGCCTTGCAGATTCCTCCTCTACGAATAATGAGGCTTAACCAGCAGTTCTGTCGTCCTCCTCTACCTCAAGTTAGGCCGCCACAACAGCCTATGCAGCGACTAAACCTCACACAGCAAGCTCGGGTCCATGCATTAGCGGTAGAGGGCCAAGATGCAGTCACTCCTACTCTTACGGCCTTCGAGGTGACAGCCCACATACAAGGTACCCCCATCTTTCTTTTTGTGGACACTAGATCCACTACTTCACTCATATTGCATGCAACGGTCAAGCGTTTAGGGCTATGCCCTACCCCCTTTGAAGGGGTAAAGATCATTACCGCCACCCGTACTTATTCAGAAGTAACAAAGATATGTCGTGATTGCCCCATAGACTTGGAATGCAAGGTGGTGTTCATGGATTTGATAGTGACCAAGATCTTCCATTACGATGTCATTTTAGGCATGGACTAGTTGACTGTGATGAAGGCAAAAATCGACTATGACACTCTATCGGTGAGGATATACGAGGGCAAAGACGCCTCCTACACGTTCCCAATCTAGGTCAGCCACGATCGTAGAATTTTGTGTTATGCATCATTAGAGGAGGGTTATGATGGACCTTTGCTAACATGCACTCCTGTGATCCAAGAGTTCGTTGATGTATTCAAGGCCATACCCAGGCTTCCTCCTCGACGTGAGATAGAATTCACGATTGATCTGACTCTAAGTATCATGCCCATCTCCTTGCCCACTTACCGCATGCCCCCATGTGAGATGGAAGAGCTTAGGACCCAAATTGATAACTTGTTAGAATCAAGCTTCATCTGACCCAACATCTCGCTATGGGGTGTTCTGGTCCTATTTGTGAAAAAGAAGGACGGCATGTTGCGATTGTGCGTAGACTACAGGAGATTGAACCAAGTGATAGTTCAAAACAAATATCCATTGCCCAGGATTGACGACTTGTACGACCAGCAGAGGGGTGCTCAATACTTCTCAAAAATTGACCTACAATCTGGGTACCGTCAGCTATGATTCAGAGAAGAGGAAGTATAGAAAACGGCCTTTAGAACATGCTTTGCCCACTATGAGTTCCTAGTTATGCCGTTCAGACTTACTAATGCTCCAGCGGTATTTATGGACCTCATGAACAGAGTTTTCAAGCCATTCTTATACAAATTCGTCATTATATTCATCGATGGCATACTTGTGTATTCCAGGAGTCGAAAAGAGCATGAAGAACATTTGCGGCCGGTCCTCGAAACACTCGAAAAGAACAAATTGTATGCGAAGTATGGAAAGTGTGACTTATGGAAGAAGAAATCAAATTTTTAGGTCATGTGGTATCCAAAGAAGGTATTTCCCTTGATCTCGCCAAGGTGACAGCCATACAAGATTGGAAGCAACCAAGGTCAATTACGGAAGTGAAGAGTTTCCTCGGTCCACAAGCTACTACCGAAGGTTCATTAAGGACTTTTTAAAAATAGCTCGGCCGTTATCCCAACTTATACGGAAGAACCTCAAGTTTGCCTGGAATGAAAAGGTGGATGCAACTTTCCAAGAGTTAAAAGATAAACTGACGTCAGTACCTGTACTCGTGTTACTTGAGCAGAGGGTCAAGTACACCGTCTATAGTAACGCCTCTCGTTTGGGCTTGGGTTACAACTCATGCAAAAGGATAGGGCAATTGCTTACGCATCTCGATAGTTAAGGAAACATGAGGAGAACTAGCCTACACATTACCTCGAACTCGCGGCAGTAGTTTTTACATTAAAGATATGGAGACTATCTCTATGGTGAGGAGTTTGAGCTCTTCTGTGATCATAAGAGTCTCAAATACATCTTCACTCAAAAGGATCTGAATATGAGACAGCGTCGTTGGATGGAAATGTTAAAGGACTTCAAGTTTAAAATCTCATACCACCCTGGCAAGGCCAATTTGGTGGCAGACCCCTTGAGCCGCAAAAGGATGCTTGAATTTGTGGCCCAATTAATGGTGAGAGAGTGGAACATGGTAGAATTTATACAGGACTTCGACATGAAACACACCATGGAGGAACCGTACGAGGGCATAGCCCACATTCAAGTCCAGCCCGTGATTTTCAGTAAAATCATTGAAGCTCAGGAGGGCGATAAATTATTGAAAAAGATGAAAGAAAGAGCAAAGAATGATACAGAGTCTAAGTAGAGAGTCAGTACTGATGGGGGATTGTGATACAGAGGTCGCCTTTGTGTTCCAAACCTTCAAGGACTACGGGAAGAAGTACTAAATGTCGCTCATAACTCTAAATTGGCAATGCATCCTGGTAGTACCAAGATGTACCGAGATCTGAGGCGAAACTATTGGTGGGACAACATGAAGAAGAAAATAGCAAAGTATGTGTCTTAATGCCTCACTTATCAACCGGTCAAGGTCGAACATCACCGACCACCGAGCCTTTTGCAGCCCATGCCCATAGCAGAGTGGAAATAGGACTTCATATCAATGGATTTTATCTCCGGTTTTCCCAAGACTAGGAAGGGGCATGACTCGATATGGGTGATTGTAGACCAGTTAACAAAATCAACCTACTTTCTGCCGATAAAGACTTCTAGCTCCACTGATGATCTAGCCAAGCTGTATATTAAGAAATTATACAACTCTATGGTGTCCCGTTGGAAATTGTGTTAGACCGGAACACTCGATTCAAGACGATCTTCTGGACCCGCATCCAAGAAGCTATGGGAGTGAAGTTAAAATTTAGCACCGCATTCCATCCACAGACAGATGGGCAAACTGAGTAAGTGAATCAGATATTAGAAGACATGTTGCGGGCTTGTGTATTGGACTTTCAGGAGAGTTGGGACGACTGCCTCTCATACGCCGAGTTCACCTATAAGAATTGCTTCCAGGCTAGCATCGGTTTTGTGCCATACGAGGCTTTGTATGGGCATCCGTGTCGAGCCCCACATTGTTGGGAGGAAATTGGCAAGAAAGGTTTGCTAAGGTCAGACTTAGTAAGAATTACGACCGAGGAAATTGGGATTATCCGGTGCCGCCTCTTAACGGCCTAAAACATACAGAAGAGCTATGCTGACACTACGAAGGGACTTGGAATTTGAAGATGGGGATCACATATTTCTCAAAATCTCCCCAATGAAGGGTGTTGTACGCTTCGACAAGAAGGGAAAGTTCGCGCCATGGTTCATTGGGCCCTTCCAAATTTTAGATCGCGTGGCTGCAGTTACTTATCGCTTGGCCCTACCTACGCAGCTCGCCGGAGTACACAACGTCTTTCATGCATCAATGTTGAAGAAGTATGTCCCGATCCTTCGCATATCATCAAGTGCGACATGTGGAGCTCAAGAAAAATGTCACATATATTCTTCAACCCACTTGTATACTGGATAGGAAGGAGCAAGTCCTACACAACAAGGTCATCCCATTGGTCAAGGTACTATGGACTCACCACGATGAAGAAGAGGCCACTTGGAAGATGGAAGCAAAAATTTACAAACATTACCCAAGCCTGCTTCAGCAATACGAACAGGTATAAATTTTGATCATAAAATTTATTTATAAGGGGGTACATTGTAATGTCCTGTCCTACCAGAACAGTGTCTTGAGGCGTCCACATAGGATTTGTCATAGGACCGTTCATTTAAACTACTTGTGGTAAGATACCACAAGTAAATTAACGTAGGATTATCCCATTAGCGTAGACCAGTCTGGTCATGATCAGACCAAGTGCGGGCCATCAATCTAGATAGCCCGTTTGCACTTAGCAACAACCCGTGCGGGCCATGCATCGGCCATGGAAGGTCAAAAAAATCTAAAAATTTAGGGAACCGAAGATCTTAGTAGGCTTATGTTCCATCGCAGACTACGGACTCAATGGACACCCCAAAATTAATTATCCACACCGTCCTATTGGTGCTTGCCAAATGCAACTTATCCAAGGCCAGAATTGAAATCTGGTACTTGTAAATAAAACTGAGATACCAAGCTTTCCAGCCGTCGGATCTCTTTTACATTTACGGTGAAGGTTTAAAATATTTTTCTACGTCCGTCCACAAAATCTGGGACCCGATCGTGAAACGGTGACCGTTGGTCACAAATCGGACCCGTACGGTCAAATCCGCATTCATCCATTGTGAGAGTTGTTGAACTTAAGGCCACTTGGCCCAAGCCTAGAAAATAAAGTCTTACCTCCTCTCATAACTTCCACCATTACTACAACCACCAAGGAGAGTAAAGAGAGAGCAAGAAGATGAAAGTGAGAAGAAAGAGAGTGAAGGTAAACCATATATCGAGGTGGGGCCCAAGGGAGGTTAACCTTGTAACTCTCTCCCTCTTCTTCAAGAAAACCCTCCACCACAACCGTAAGAACCACTTCCGTTGATTGTATAGGTAAATCCCTCACCCTTTTTTCTTGAAACCCTTATGTGACGGAGGATTTGCATGAGATTCTAACATGCAAGTACATTGTCTTAGGATTCCAGCCGATCGACACCGAGTTCGGCGCTTCTAAGTCGTTTCCCAAGACCTCAATGATCCATAGGTGTGGACTATTATCCTTAGATGGCCTAGCACCAATTTTAGTATGAGTATAATGATTTTAATTGCTTAGATGATGTATTTGGAGAATCTAGAGAAAACCTAGAAAAGAACTTACCTTGATCCTCTCAATCAACATGGATTAGTATGGAATGTTGTTGTCTCTAACATGATTGAGTATAAATTTGATGATTACATGTTCATGTCTTGTTTGATTCTTATATGATGTTACCTTATAGCATGTATGATTCATTAACCCTTGTGCATTTTGGGCCTATGAGATATATGAAATGCTTAACTTCCTCACTAAACCACACAACACACATACACCTTTATTTCACAACATTGTTAGCTTTTGCATGGTTGAAAAATTCAAATTTTATGTTGGGAAGTATGGATGCATGATATCGCTTATGCTAGTGATAACCCTGTTTGTTGGCATGTTATGGATTACCATCAAAACCCTTAGGTTGGTCAGGAATCTGAGGAGAGAGATAATGGTCCTGTTGGTAGGACTATCCTAAGGCTAAACTTGTGGATTTGGGTGAGTGTGTGTGGGCGACAGTAGTTAGACTACATGGGTCACTCGTACCCGATGTCGTCTGTCATGTACTTGCCTAAACTCGTGCGGTCTAGTCTGCTTACTGACCAACCTTATCTATTAACCCTGTCTGCTCACGTATGTATGGAACCTGGAACATGCTTCAACCGTTTTAACCCATTGACAACCAATTGAAGTCGATCCACCGACTCGTGAGCCGGACAGGGTGGAATGTAATACTGTGCCCGAGCTGTCGACCTATACTGGAGTGATGAGCTTCCCCATAGTGACCACGAGTGATCTCTTTTCTTAGCACTTCCCATGTACTTGAAGTCGGAGATGGGGAACTCGACAGGATTAACGATCGCGGAGCCATGGCCTCGCACGTTGAGGGGCCTTGGTATCGCAACTAGTTGAGAGCATTGATACATGGGGTGAATTAATTTTTCCAACCTACTGGATGAATGAAAATAACTAAGAACTTGGCTAACATTATTATATCGCATCGCACTAGTTAGGTTGGAGACTCGACAGTTGAGGTCATAATGACGGAGTGTTGGTCATACGCGATCTGTAAGACCCATATCCTAGACTGTACCATTCCATAGGCTTTCACGGTCCTTTCGGTCGAATTTCGACAACCTTCGACCCATATCCGACATCTATGAGTAATCCTAAGCCGAGTCCCACATACCTGACTCGACTCAACCCGAAACCTATATCTTAGCAACCGTGCTGTCACCACGATTCCAACGCCGTGACTCATCCACCGATCTGATTCCCTAGCCGAGAGATGTTGGCTGGCGTTTATTTCGAAGAAACACCGCTCGTTTACAATCCTAAGAGAATCTTTACAACATGTCCCATCAATCAAATCAATCAATCAATCACTTCATGTCAAGTACAAAGCAACCCATGCTTTCTTTCTCCACAAGTCAAGCAACATCACAAGTCAACTCTTTCCCACCCTCTCTCTTACACACCCAAACATGTCAAGTACACTTCACATCCATCACCCATCACTTCTCTCAACCATCACACCTCTCTCTTTCTCAAATTCAAAAATATTCCCAAGCAACCAACAAGCTTCACACGTCCACAATTTTCCAAGGAGAGAAAAGGAGAAAGTGAGTTGTGTGGCCCACTTTCCATCCCAAAAACCTATCATCCAAGCCATTCGTCTCTCATCTCCCTCATCAAAGTGAAGCACAAGGAAGTCGGCTTTCCAACGGACCAAGAAAATTGAACGGTGGGAGCTTCTATAGGTGTAGATTTCTTGTTTTGATGATGGGCCAAGTGAGGCCTACCGATCAATGGTATGGATCTCATTTTGGATCCTAAAAGTGGCCAATGGCCCACTTTGATTTCAAGATCAATCCATGATGGGGCCATTCTCCATGGACCTCATCATGATGTTTACTTTCTTTACATAACATGGTCATTTAGACCATTCATTTCAGTGGGGAAAGGATCTCCACCGTTGATTTTGATCGGTGGGCCCATATGAAATGGGACCCACTTAATGTATATTGTAGATCATGCAACGAAGGGCCCATAGTGGCGGGGTCCCTCCACCACATGTTTATCTTTATCTCTCTCTCCCTCTCTCTTTCTCTTTGTGTGTGTATGAGAGGATATGGCCTTGTGGCCCACCCGGATGGACCCCACCATGAATCATGTATTTTATCCAAGCCATCCGTAGGTGGGACCCACTTTATATATGTGTTCTACCCATACCACCCACCATGTGATGGCCCATCTTAGCAAGGGCCCACCTTAAATGTATGTGTTATGCAAACCGTCCAGGGACGTTAGACTCCCTGGACGTGTTTTCGAAAAACACAAATATTTGCTTAATTTACAAGCTTGGTGCAGGGGCTACTCCTGTAGGCCCCACCTCGATGTATGAGTCTAATCCACGCCGTCCATTCTATTCTCAATCCCATTTCAGGCGTTGATATGAAAAATGAGATCAATCCGACTTTCTAGTGGGCCATAGCCTTAAAAACAGTATTTATACTGTTGAAATATACCCCGATGTTTCTGTACACCAAAACTCATCGAATATTAGGCTTGATGGGTTTGTATTGAGTCATGGGGAACAATGGCGAGGTCGGATTTTATTGATACGGACCCTACCCCAGAAAAACCTTTAAAAAATGATATTTCAAAAAAAAATAAAATAAAATAAACAAATAAAACAGCAGCAGCCGTTGCTGCTGCCGTCGTCAAAGGCGCAGGCAGCGCTTGCTTGCGCTAATGGGCGTGAACTGACAGGGACCCACGGGTCCCAGCCGTAGGCCCCACCATGATGTATGTGGATCATCCGCACCGTCCATCTCGTAGTCCTTTAGGGCGTGGGGCCCCCCTCCAAATATCAGCTCCATCTGGAACTCGGGTGGCCCACATCAGAGGAAATAGTGAGATTGAACGTCTATTGTTGAAAACTTTTGGGGTCTCTGGAGGTTTTGGATCAAGTATGAAATTTATTTTTTTTTTTCTCATACAAAGGTCCACGTGACCCTGTCCACGGATTGGATGTAAAACAAATGTTATGGTGGGCCCCACGTGGGACCCACATGCATGTATAACCACATCGTCCACACCATGGGACGGTGGTGGTGGGACACACCCAGATCCATAGCTCAGTGGCAGGCTGAGTGGAGATACCTCGTTTCAACACTTGAGGTCTTGGCATCGATCCCTGGTGGAGGTGGCTTGCATGGAGCGTGTGTGCTGACGGGGTGGGACCCACCGTGATGTATGCATTCTCTCCTCATGGTCCATCTTTTTGGGACCTACCATGATGCATGTGTTGCATCCAACCTGTCCAGCCATTTTGGATTCCATTTTTAGGCATGAATTCAAAAATAATAATAATAATAATAATAATAATAATAATAATAATAAAGATAAAATAAGAATGAATCAGATCTAAAGTTCAAGTAGACCCATACCATGATGCATGTGTTGCATCTAGACCATCCAATCATTTTAGAAGATCCTTTTATGGCATGGGAGAAATATATGTTTGGTGGGCCTTGAAATAAATTTTTTGGTGGAAATCATTGCCACCACTGTATTTGGAGTGCGGTCCAATTGATCTTTTGATAAGATTCATTTATACATGAGGCCCATTTGAGGAGGCCCACCTTGGTATATATATAAGGCCATATGAATAGGCTCATCTTGATGCATTTATGGCACGTTGTTGAGGCCCACATGACATGGCCCATTAGACGTATTTGAGGCCCATGGGTCGAGGTCCATTAGGACGTACGCAAGCCCATTAAATGTGATTCTATCATGGTTTATGAAATGACATTTATGGCAGGCTAGGTCTTAGGAGCAATGATGGTTTGATGCCCACATTGTAAATACAATGTTGGTTAAATGTCCGTATTGTAATTCTCCTTAGGGCCCATTGATAGGCCCATACTTGTTGATAGCTTATCATCTTATAACATGCTTAGTATAGTTCCATGACTCATGTCATATGCATCATATGTATGCTTGATATGAGTAGTGACTGATCATAGCATATGCCATTGGGCAGATTATTTAGGGGACTCACTGATCGGAGTTACCCACATGAGCGCGTGGTATGCGCAGGATTGTTGCATTATTGGGCAGTGTGATTCATGCATATCGCATTTGTGTGCCGTGATCCTTGTACGCCCTAGTGACATCAGGGTCGTGGCTCCACAGACACTTCGTGGATGGCCGTACTAGATACCAGAAATACTGATTCTAGCATTCGGGTATCATAGATGTCCATAGGTGAAAATCCTTGAACTCGATGATACCAGAGGATGACTCCAACGTCGAGACTGAGTGGATATATGAGCACACAATGGCCAAATACTAGGAGGTCGTGTCTCCCACTGTGTCGTGGTAGGTTGAAAAGTGGTGTGGCCTTACTCGTCCGAGGGTAGAGGACAATACTAGGCTGAGTTTGACCAGCTCGTGAATAGGTCCGCTATCGACATGCCGGATAGGTATTGACAAACTATTGGCCAGGCGGATAGTGAGGTTTCTTACGCTTACTTGGACTGTGTGGCTAGAAAAGCAGTAGTACCAATTGGAGTGTACTAAATCCCGGTGATTATTCAGAATGAAAACTGTACTGATATATGATGAGGATTGACATGCTTGAGTTGCATCTCGCATTACATGGCCGTATTATGGCCGATAGCATTCATATCTTACACCGCATAGCCTTGGTATGGCTAATTGTACTCATGTACTCATCAGCATGTCTCTGCATTACTCTGACCTTGCATTCTGAGCACACTTATATTGCGCACACACTTACACTGCCCTCTAAGCTTTCTATAAGCTTATGCACGATTGATGCGTGTAGGTACGCCAGCACGCAGTCGTAGTCTTGCCGCAATTGGAGTATACAGTTGAGCTTCTGGAGTTTTTGTTACTTTCAGTATATTGTATTTCTCTTTCATACACCTTGTACCCAAGTTTTTTATCATTATGAATTTTGTGATGGTATTCTTGTGGTTATTGCTCGTAGGTTATGCTTATTTTATGCTCATTATAATTCGAATTGATGATTAGAAATCCTCCTTATAGCATCCCAGGATTGGAACCTGGCGTATGGGTGCCGGGAGCCTAGAATGGGGTACTACGGAGGCTGTCAGAGCCGGATTCGGCGATCGAAAATTTTATGAGCCTGGTTTCCAAGTTCGGGGCTTGAAACAATCGTTAGACGGAGTCGCTTGAGTGAGTGTTATGGTGAGGCCATGCATCATATCATTATCAAGCATATGCATTAACAAGATTAGTCAAGGGTTTATGGATGTTTGCATTTCATTAAGTTCATAATATAATTAATGCTTCTTACAACTTAAAACTAATAGCACCCATTGAGTTGATCACTAACTCCCACTCTGGGACGGTGTTTTAAAACACCAACCAGACTCTCCCGTAGGTGCAGGTGACGTAGAGTACGAGAAACCTGGCGACGCGAGTCTTGACGAGGAGGATGAGCTGTCATACTTCCAGCTGATGGGCAGTCCTCCATCAGCCCAGTGGGCGGGTTTTGGATCGCTGAGCAGTGGACTCGGTGCACTATTCTTTTGGACTCGTCATTCTTTTATGATTTTGTTGGGCAATACCTTGTGCGACCCATTTATATTCTTTTGGACTTGTACATATTTGACCTCTCTCATTTCAGTAGACTAGTTGTGATTCTGTTTCATGTTCCAAGAAATTTCATGTTGCGCATTTAAACTTGATTAAACGCTAAATAAAAAAAAAATCAGTATAAGTGATGCTCAGGAACTTAGGAGTCGAGTGTATGCACGACTCCGAATTTTCAAGGCGTTACACAAACAAACCAAATTTAACGTGGAAAAACCCTTAAGGGAAAAAAACTACAGCTCAAAGCGATAATAATGCACTATAAAAGCAGAAAATTACAAGAGAGAGATTACCCGATTCGAACAAGTCTCGGATCATCCAAGATACACCCTTGAAACTTTAGGAACGAACTAGAAAGCTCTCTTCGATACCCCATATTCCTGATTACACCTATATATATATAGCCTCTATGAGAATTACAATTGAAATAGAAAACAAATCATGCACTTACACAACTCTGTGTAACTTTGTGCGATCGTTCGATGACACCTTCCATGGCTCTTCGATGGCATCGAACAACCTTCGATGACATCGAACATCTTCGATGTCATTGAACTAAATACCAAAACGTTCCAGCAACTAAACATATTTTTTAGATTTTTTCAATGACAATTCGATGGAATTTAGATGTCATTGATAGTTCGTCGATGGCATCGAATCCCTTTTAATGGTGCCGAGCAAGACACCTTAAGTATCTAGTAATTAATCGTGAGATTTATGAATTTTTTTGATGTCATCGAAGAGCTGTCAATGGCATTGAGTTGTCTATCGATGCCATCGACAAACCCTCCTGCAGATAGATTTTAGATATCAACAACACCAATTATGTTAGCATGTATGTAAGACTTGCATGAATAGGTTAGGCATGAAGAGGTTGGGCACGTAATACCGTAGATTGTCTGGATCCGTGGGATCCCCGGTAGAGAAACATGAACTTGACAAAGATGGGGGATATTTCAAGGGAAGCTAGAGGCTGCTTGTTTGTTGATAACCTGGGCCTCGAGTGCATAGGAAAAAAATGAACGGTCCATGAGGGGGAAGATCCTGAGATGTCACTATAGTGGTAGAGTTTTCTTATAAGTCTTCTATATTACTTTTTCTTTGAGTTCAGTTTCTCATGTTCCCATTTCGAGTTGTAATCATCCACTCAAGCTCTGTGAAGGGGAACGGTAGGGCTCTCTTCTCTCTAGGTGTACGTATTTCTCCCTGGTAAGGTACACCTGTCACATTTCCACCTTACCTAAAGAAGGTTTTTAAATTAACAGAGAGAGATGCTCCAATGCTATCAGAGCACTCTCAGTTAAAAAACTCTTAGTAGTATTGGGACACTCAGAAAGTCCAGTTCATTGATCTGGACCGTTCATTAGGTCCAATGCACACTTAAAGAGTTACAATGCAAACATCAAAGTGTGAAAAATATTAACGATTTGATCAATGGTATTTAATATGGATGGGCAACATTGTTTATACAAAACTAGGTCAAATCAGCAATTTGATTACGGATTGTTGGCAATCATAGCCATCCCATCCATCATTGCTTGCATGAAGGATGGGTATATAAAAATAAAATTAAAAAATTAAAAAAAAAAAAAGCCCAAATCGAGGATGGACTGCATCATCCAAAGAGCCCTAACTTTGAAGGGTGGGTTGTGAGACATGTTCTTGACTTAATGAATGGTTCAGATCGATTGATTGGATGTCCAAGTGAACCCAGCTGACTAAGAGCACGCTCAAATTAATTTAAGTGAATTAAATTATTATTCATTTACACGTGTACAAGTGTTGGCACATGTGGGTTCCACCTTCTGTGAAACGCATCAATGCTTTTACATTCAACTTCTGAGTGAAATATAAAATATAATAAGAAGGGGATCCGGTCTTCTCATATTTTAAGCATCTACTGGCGCAAATTGGGTACAACCCCCACCACAACGGTCCTGTCAGGGGGTCTGTGGACAACACCACAGGAAGCAGTGGTGACAATGGCCCTCACTGTTGAAACCTTCCAAGGATCCACCTTGATTTTTATTTTCCATCCAACCTGTTAATAAGGTCACATGGACATGGATGAAGGGAAAATATAAATATCAGATTGATCCAAAACTTTTGTGGCTCACAAGAGGTTTTTAGCGGTAGGCATTCAATCCTCACTGTTTCCTGTGGTGTGGTCCATTTGAGAATTACATCTGCCTCATTTTTTTAACCTTTAGCTAAAAATTATTTTTCAAAAACGATGGATGGCATGGATAAAATACATACAATACGGTTGATCCCACAATACAGTGGGGGTAGTACCCAATTAGGGCCTGGAAGTTACTGCGATATTCACCTGGGTGCTGATAGAATGCGGGCCCCATCACAGATATCATGCCCTTCTCATCCTCACGGTTCGATGGGAGATGTGTGGCTGATGTGGGCCATTCACTGGATAGTGCTTATTGTGAACATCGCATGTAGCAAAAGTCAGCGTACAGCGATGAGAAACATCTACGTTGAATTTGAGTACGGAATTCCTTTTTCTCACACCTACCACAGATGAAATAAAAATACAAAGAGGCTGCTACCTACGCATGTCATGGCAGAAGAAGCTTATTCGTTGCAGGTAGGGCCCACAAGTCATTTATATGTAAGTTGGATGCTCCAAAAATCATGTCCATCCAACCTTCATGTGGCCACCAAGTGACTTTGAAAGTTTTTGGATAGTTATCCATTGTTTTCTGTAGTGTGGCCCACCTAGTGATTCGTGTAGGCCTGATTTTTGTGCCATCTCATTATCACGGAGAGCTCATTTAATAACAGGTTGGTTAGAGTACACACACAATCATAGGCCTCACCATAGAAGACAATGGATTAACCATTGAAAATCCTCCAAATTCATGTGACCATGTAGTCGCCCACGTGATTGCGGGGAACCTGAATGGACAGGTTGGACGTCATGCACAACCTTGTGGCGCCAAAAACAATACTTGAAGAATAAGGTTATTCTTTATTATTTTTTAAATGTAAAAAATGATATTCAATTCAAACCTGTATTTGATTTTTAGGTATGGGTGCATTGCCTCTCCACGGTTGAGGACCCAACCATTGAACTGCCATGACAGGCTCAAAATTGGAAGCATAAAATATTGGGGGTAGATAGATGGGAATGGATATATATAACTACATAGACCCTCGCAAAAATCATGTCCTATTCAAGATTGATTGGCTTGATCATATTTTCACTTATGATTGGATGGCCTGTTTAAAGAGTTTTGGCTTAGAAGTGCACTGCAATGCTTACTTTTTTAAGATATTTTTGCGCTTCCCAAACGATGGAACAAAGCTTTCACGTTCTATTTATGAGATTTAATTGAGCCCAAGCCCTTACAAAATCTGATCTTGGCTTAATACCATAACAGTGTTTATCATTGATGTTCACTATCAAGAAGACACTACGTGAAAATATCTGAAATTCAACCATTAAAAATGTACTAATTTTGATGGCTTGCTACCATCAAAGTTAGTGCATTTTTGTGATCGAATTTATTCGACGGTCATACGGCATGAAATTGACCTTTTAGGGATTAAAATCAAGAATCTCTCTCTCTCTCTCTCTCTCTCTCTCTCTCTCTCTCTCTCTCTCTCCAGTTGCTGACAAGCGGGAGCAATGGCAGTAGTAGTAGGAGCATAGTGGTATACTTCTCTCCTCTCTCATTCTTCTATTTGAAGTTGAAATCCCTAATTAAGGATTTCAATTGGTAAATCGAAATCCTTAATTAGGGATTTTAATCCCTAATTCAACTCAGTGGGCCATTAAAAAAGCTTTATGGGCCCCCATTATAAATTGTGTGTTTTATCTACTCCGTCCATTCATTTGGGAGACTATTTGGAATTGCATTTAGCGACTATTTGCATTTGGGAGACTGTTTGGATTGCATTTTGGGCACTGTGTGGAATTGCATTTGGGAACTATTTGGCTTGGGGAATTATTTGCATTTGGAGGATTGTTTGTATTACATTTTGAGGATTGTTTAGAATTGAATTTGGGGGACTATTTGGAATTGCATTTGTAGGAGTATTTGCATTGGAAGGACTGTTTGGAATTGTATTTGTAGAACTGTTTGCATTTGGGAGATTGTCTCAATTGCTTAGGGCAAGTTTGGGCAGCAAACTTTCGATGGATTAGGAGGGATAGTATTATAATATCCCTCTATCCCCATTCTTTAAAGCATTTGGATGGCGTTGGATATCCGTCCGAATCATTGAGATGGGCCATTCGAGAATATGAGAGGCTAGAGATTGCTAAATCCCCTCTTGGAATCGTTGCCTAGTTACTGCTCATCCCGCTGTCTTCCCCAATCCATTGAACGGACTGCAGGATGAAAAATTTCAGACACATACGCGGACTGTAATGTCAGGGAATGACAA
Organism: Magnolia kwangsiensis; assembly: GCA_037074715.1. Lineage (NCBI taxonomy): Eukaryota > Viridiplantae > Streptophyta > Magnoliopsida > Magnoliales > Magnoliaceae > Magnolia > Magnolia kwangsiensis. The sequence goes on along the minus strand of CM073575.1, from coordinate 128,428,250 downwards.
CTTTGGCAGGAAAATTAGAGTTATTTAGTGGGGGTAGGTGGTCATGGTTTTGATATGGTGGAGAAGAGAGCTTCATCGATTGTAGCTGGTGGTAAATAAAAGAGGTAAGCCTCCTTCCTCACGTCCGGAACGAAGCTCTCCCGTTTTCCTTACTGTTTACTTTTAGTGTATTTTCCCTTCCATCGGCTATTTTATGCCCTTGTTTATTTCTTTTGTGAAAACTCTATTCCAACTATAATGGCCACCGCCCAAAATGTCAGTTGGACTACAAGTTCATGGGGTAATTTGTCTATCCAATCTTTCGAACTCTTCCAAAAACTCACACTATATCCATGCATTACATTGTCTTGAAACTCACAACCGAGCCAAACGTGGCCGGTCCCAAATTCTATGGGATTGTGGACTGTACCATACAATCCAAACGTGACACGACAGGAACTACCGTGGATCTCGAATGGAACATTGCCTATCTAAACACATTCGGTGGATTTGGTTGTTTACGCTACTCTGAGGACATAATGCATTAAATGTTGTAGTTGTAATCGCATCCCCTATAATCCCACGGGATGAGACGGGCCAAATAGGCCCTTAGTGGGATTGTATGGAATTACATTAGAGGGACTATTTGGATTGCAGGATACAATGGTAATGAATTGCATTTGGCGCATGTTTTGAATTCTTTAATTGTATATAATTGAGCTATGTGATTTCTTATAACTGAATTTTATAATTTATTATAATTTAACTTTGTTGTGATTTATGCTAGAAGTGAAATTTATGAATTGTTATATAAGTGAATACTATAATTTGTTATAACTGAAATATGTAATTTCCTATAATTGAAATCTATAATTTCTTATAACTAAACTCTATAATTTCTTATCAATGCATATTTGGTTTTCCAATTTCCTATTAAATGCAAAGTAAATGAGTCATCATTATCATTGCAAGTGCTTGTTTAGTATAATCAAATGTAAGTGATGTCACCACATATTTATAAGACTAAATAATAATTAACCATTTATGACATGTTTTATTTACCAATTAAAACCGCAAATGGTTGTAAATGGGTTATGGTTATTTATCTTCATAATTTGGTGGTCACATCACATGCATTTCTCTATAATGATAATTTTGTTATATTGTTTATTTCACTACAAAATTACACCAAAAGTAGTGGTTTTGTAATGTAAAAATGTAATGATTGTATTTTATTTTACCTTCTTTCACAAGTGTATTTGACTCTTGATTTACATGTCATTTATATATTATTGTCCAGATATTGATGTAGAGTGGGTCGCGGACAGTTTCATGGCCAAGATAGATCAGAAAAGGCTCGGTCGACGACAAAAGTGATCCGGACCATCGGACCTTAGATCAGGCGTATCTCGCAATCCAGAATGAGTTATCTAACGTAAAATATATGATTTTGGGGTAGAACGAGCTACTTTAGCCAACCAACCCTACTATGCTGGGTTACGCAGTCCAGATTTATGAAAAACCTCCTAATCGACGGTCGTTTTCCTATTTTATTTTCATTTTTACTATAAATAGTAAGTTTTAGTTTGATTATAACTCTTCATCTGTTGGGTTTTAGGAGTTGTGTCCACATGAAAGTGTTTAGAATAATTAGGAGAATGGTTTGGTGGAGCCAAATAGGATACTTACTATTTTTGGCTGAAAACTTTGCGCACTAATAGACATCACAACCGTCTATAAATAGTAAGTTTACTATTTATAGCAAGTCACAGATTCTAGGAGTTTTAGTTGTAGTTTGATTCTGATTTCTTTCTTGTTGCTTAGTACCCTTATTTAAAAGGTTACGAACTCATTTTTATTCATTCATTAATTAATTTCGAATATTATTAGAATTTATTTCTATTTTCCTGCTTTCTTTTCTCGTGGATTCGAGAAGTCTCTGTGAGGAGTCCAGAGAAGCTCCGTCGATTCGGAGTAGTCATCCTTGAGGAAGATGGTAATCGACCTCATCATGTTCATCCCTGCGTCAGATATATAATGCATTATGATATAGGCATTATTGTTCATTTAATTATTATAAATGTTGACCATTGGTATTACTTGTTGCCCCTTGATATAGCCTACAATCTTTGTGATTCATGTATAATAACCAACATGTAACTCCTCATATACCTGTATACATGTATTCATTTCTATGCAGGTCTACTTTATAATCTTGAAAATCATTGATATAAGATTCGAGTTAAAATCCTTATTATATTTTTCCATGTAAAGATAAATGAACTATCGTGATATAATCTTATCACGACGATAAGAATGTAGGTAGCTTTTCCGTTATTAACAGAGAATTCGGTTAAAAAAATATGCAAATATTCTTTTCAAGACAGCAATACAAAATTAATTTGAAGTGTGAATGGTTCTCTGGTCTTGAAAACTGTACAAATGGAGCCAAACTTACATTTTTGGAGACCGAAAGCTCTGTTCATATTTGAATACAGTTTTATGGTGACTTATGCGAAAAATAGATGAATTATAGCGACATGATCTTATTACAATGATAAGTATGTAGGCAGGTCTTCCATTGTTTATAGAGAGTCCGATTAAAAATTATATAAATATTTTTTCCTTTTTATTATACAAAAATATTACAAATTTCCTTTAAAGTGAAAATAGTTCTCTGGTCTTGAAAACTGCAAGATTGGGGTGTAAGGGGAGTTGATTTTATGGTTTTTAAGACTATAGACTCCATTTATACTCAAACATAGTTTCGTATTATTTAATGAGAAAAATGGATAAAATACAATGAACTGAACTTATCACGATGATTAATATATAAGCAGTTCTCCCGTTGTTTACGCAAAGTCCGGTAAAAATAAAAAATAAACAAATATTTTTTCTTTCCCCGTAACTCTTTCTTAGAATTGAACTCTTTGTTATAACTGAATTTTGTAATTGTGTTATAACTAAACTATTTAATTGTGATAAAAAGGAACTCCTTGGTTGTGTAATAATTGAAGTCGGGCTTAAGGACATTCTAGAGGATTTTTTAATTTTAAGTAATAACTACAGACCCCACACTTAAAACTAACTATATGATTTGTTATAACCGAATTCTCTTAGTTTTGGTCTTATATCCTAAAATGATACGAAAAAATGGATGGATGGTGTGGATATACATCATGGTGGCCACTCAAAGGTCCTGCCCGTTCCCAGCTAGAGACGGGTAGGGTTGGACGCAATCCACATCCATCTTAATTGTGTTATAACTAAAATTTTGGTTGTAATATAACTATTAATTGTGATTTTCTATAACTGAAGTCTGGATTGAGGACACTCTAGAGAAATTTTCAATTTCAGGTAATAACTACAGACCCCACACTTAAAACTAAAGTCTATAATTGTTATAACTGAATTCTGTAATTTCACTATAATTGAACTCTTCAGTTGTGATACAAGAGAACTCTACGATTTCCTATAACTGACTTATGGCTTGAGAACATTTTAGAGAAATTTGCAATTTCAGGTAATAAGTACAGACTCTATACTAAAACTAAACTCTATGATTTATTAGAACTAAGTTCTGTAATTGTGCTATAATTGAACTCTTTGGTTGTGCTATAACTAAACTTCGTGATTTTCTATAACTAAAATTTGCAGTGATTTGTGATATAATCGAAAATTTTGATTTTCTATAATTGAAATTTGCAGTGATTTGTGCTATAACTGAATTTTGTGATTTATTCTATAACTTAGCATAATAATTTGCTATAATTGAAGTATGTGATTTGCTATAACTAAACTAAAGGCAATGATAATGCTCTGTTTAACTTTTGATAATCAATTTTTGTGAACATAATTTTTCTTTGTATTTGTTGGTTGGGCATGTTTGGAGGCTCTGATTATTTGTGATTTGAGGCAACCAATTTATGCAATCATGGCAAAGGGTGCATCCAAACTAAGCCTCATCCTTTCTTTTATGAGAATTATATGAGTATTGGATGGTTTTGTGGAAATTTAATGTGTTTTCTGCGGGTACAAATTTAGGGGCAAAGCAATAATGCCGTGGCTTTATTTTTTAGCTGTATTTTTTTATACAAATGTATGATTGTCATACATATCAATTAATATTAACTACGATGCATCCATCTATTTCATCCCACATGTGGGAAGTTTTATTTAGGATCATACCAACAAAGTGCCCCCAAGTACTTAAGATCATCTATTAATACACGCTCAACTTGAAAATGCACGTGGTTTGACTAGTGGTGAGCCCTATATGAAAATACACATGATTAAAACTAGCTGCTAATGGGCTTTCCATGGTTCAGATCATCTAAGCATGGGCCCATGTGGAGATACACATGGTTAAGAAGATCAACGAGCCTTAAGCCACCTATGGCTGTGATTATCCATCAAAAGTGCCATATGGAAACACATATGGTTAACTAACATGGCTCCACATGGTAATTAAGGATTATCTAACAATGGTTATCCCTTGGAAATAGTCATAGTTAGGTTCGACTAATTATGGGCCAGGCTAGGGCCGGTTTGATTTTCAAATTACAAGATAAATACATTATAAATAAATCATCATTACTTATACTAGTAATTACTACTCTTACCCCAAAGCTGATGTTTATAAGTCGGTGATTTTGCCCAAAATAGAGGTGGGAATATATTTTGGGTGCAAAAGCTCGAGGGGCACCGTGCTGTATATGTCATATCCATGACATCCATCCGTTCAGTCAATTCATTTTAAGGCATGAGCCTAAAAATGAGTAGTTCCAAAGCTCAAGTGAACCATGCATGCCACAATAAGCAATGAGAATTGAATACTTAATACCATTGATAACTTCTTTGGATCAAAAAATCTTTTAGATCAAGTTGATTTTTATGTTTTTCCTTTATTCATGTCTATATGACATCACATTAATAGGTTGGATAACAAATAAATATCAGTGTAGGCCTATGAAAGTTTTAACTTTCAATGGTTAAGATCCTTTAGGACCACTATTTCATGTGACGTGGCTCACTCGAGCTTTTGATTTGTTTCATTTTTAGGGTCACGCCCTAAAATGAGCTTGTGGAATGGATGTATGACATAGATATGAAATATTCATTTTAGTGGGCTGGTGAAGGTCATCTAATGATTGCCCCAAAGTGGAAATACATGTGGTTATAAATGACTATGGTTAAGATCATTTGATGATGATGATACCAACATAGACTAACTACATGTTACAATCAACTGACAGTGGCCTTAAATGACTAAGGTAATCAAATGACGGTCCCCACCTAGAAATTTAAGTGGTCAGGATTGACTCACACTAAAAGCCAAAACACAAGTGATTGGGATTGCTAACACCACACGTGGAAATACAAGTGGCTGGTATTATTGACTGAAAGAAAGTACAAGTGGTTAGGATTCGCTAAGGGTGTGATCGACATGGTTAACATCTTCTACATGCTGAGTGTGATGGGTAGGATTCAGGGAACATGGGAAAAGAAAGCAAAAGTAATCTATTCCTCACATTTTAAAATGAAAAATGGGAAATAGCCATCATCTAGAAAAGTGAGAAAAAGGAAATCTATTTGTCATATAAAAATGAAAAAAAGACCAGACAGAAATCTCAATTTCTATGGAAAATCAATTTTCAATTTTGAATTTCCACAAATTCAAACAGTTCAAGAATCATTCTCAAAATTATGTTTAAGATTTCAACGGCGTGGCCAGACTGGTGTTTCTTGGTCATATGATACTAGCAATCAAACATTTTCCCCTACAAAGTCAGTTTTTATAAGATTCTTGGCCTTTAAGAATCCAAAAGATCACATTGAATGAGAATTTCAATATAGTCCGTGAAATATGTGAAGCTTTGAAATTTTCATGTGCTTGTACACAAACAGCTTGAATTTTATCAGCATCAACAGACAGCTTGGATTTACATTTACATGTAACCCATATGATGATCTTAAGAGATAGCCATCCAACAAAAGTTATATACAGCCATTCATATGTATATTTATATATTCGTGGTGTCGTTTCATGTTAGGATATGAGCTTAAATTAAAATTAAGAATAAAATCAAATGAGTTACTTAAACTGGAAAAAATAAGTGTGGACCATCAGTCCATCACAGCCAACCTCCAACCTTCTCTAGCAATATCATTCTTTCCAAAATTCTCTCCATAATCCTCTGTCCACGTCCTTACTCAGTCCACTTTTCTGGCTCTATAATAGACAGTCTTCAAGTGTCTATCATGGACCGTTTCCATTTAAAAAACCACACGTGTTTCGTAATCCTAGCCATCGCTTTCCTTTACTTTTTCTAGTCCCATGCTGACGACTAACTAGTTTTAGTTTGAACCGGAACTGTTTGTAGCACCTATTTTAAGCAGCACGAAAACATCCAATCTTTGTGGGGTCCAAAATGCCGTATATGTACAATCCACTCTTACCATGAAGTGAGAATCAATGTTTCAATAGCCCACATAAAAGATAAACTCCTTTAAATGTGTATGTGGACCACACCAATAGGAAAAATGTAAAATTGCTCAGACGGAGTGGCCAGTTAGATTTTTATTTTTATTTTTTGTGATTTAGACCTGGTTAACCGGTTTGATGAAAGGTAGCCCAAACACAAACCTATGGTCAGCATCTCATTCTCATTGTTCAATGTAGTGTGGCCCACAGGCTTGGGTGTTTTCCACACTGCGTGTCATAGGTTGTACAGAATTCCAGTCCCCTTTAGTTTTACTCTCTGGCCGGCATCAAAGACTGGATGGATGGTCTAATTGGCACGTTACCCTGCCTCATGTGATGCGCTGAAATACTCCAGACACGTCACCCTACCAAGGCAGGTCGTGTATTCGGTGGACGCGGATTGGGTACTATACCTGCCGGTCCCAGCTCGGGACAGGCTGGGGCTCTGATGGCCACTGATGGGCCATCGTGGTGTATGATTTTATCCACACCGTTTATCCATTTTTATGGCCTGTTTGGGCGGTGGGATTAGAAGGAATGAGGTGGGATGGGATTCAAAAAACATAATTATTACCCCATGGCAGGGATTGTCCTGTTGCCTTGGGATAACATTAATGTCATGATTTGTTGATAATAGGTGGTATTGAATGAATATACTCACCATCGTTTTAAATTATTAAGAATAACATATATGTGTTATATATAAGCTGTGCATATATTTTATAACCTCATTTTATGGTATAGGCTTAAAAATAAGATAGATCTAAAACTTATGTAGCCTTAAAGAAGTTTTCAACAGTAAGTATTCAATCTCCATTGCTTTCTATGGTGGGATCTACTTGAGCTTTAGATTTACTTGATTTTTTAGCCCGTGTTCTAAAATAATCTTGAAAAATGGATAGATGATGTGGATATAGCCCACACATCATGGTGTGACCTACACAACTTACTAACATTGAGTGAAATTGACAGGGACCCAATTCAATTACATATAATCTAACTCTAAGCTTTTCCATTCTTCTTGATAAACTTACAACTGTACAACCCATTTATGAGACAAAGCCCACCTCATTTTATCTTACAATAATAAGTTCTGATTGTACGGACGACTTGTCAAAGCTCAAAAATGTCCCCTGCATTTTCCTCCAAGCGGATCGGTGGCGTCGAAGTCGAGCGCTGACGCTCCTCGAACTCCAAGATATACGAACGGTTCAAAAGATATCAAAGTCATATGGCCCCACAGTTACATATTTATTATATCCACAAAGTTCATCCATATTTCGAGATCATCTGGGAGCATTATCAAAATAACAAATCATATCTAAAGATCAACTTAACCACACAACAAAGAACAGCGGGAAAACTGATTTTCACCATTAAAAATTTTGTAAGGCCCACCATAACATTTATTTTCCATCCAAACTATTCATAAGGTCACAAAGATATGGATGAAGAGGAAAAATAAATTTCATAATGATCCAAAACTTCTATAACCCCTAAAAGGGTTCAATGGTAGACGTTCAATCCTCCAAAGCCTTTACAGTGTGGTCAACTTGATAGCTAGATCTGTCTTATTTTTTTGTCTCAAGCCTTAATACGAGTTTGTCAAATAAATGGATGGTTTGGATATAACACATACCTCATAATAAGACCCACAAAAAGCAGTGAGATTACAACAGCAAAAAATAAAAAATAATAATAAATAAATAAATAATACCAAGAACATATGGCTACGGGGTTTTCTATGGCTACGGATTATATCCGTAGCCATATCCGTAGCCCTGTCATTTCGATACGTCTTTTTATATGCATCGAAGGTCTTTCGATTAATCGAAAAAGGTCCAGAACTGTCCAACAAATTTGCGTCAAAAATCCTGTAATTTTCGATATATATCGAAGTGTATTCGATATGTATCGAAGATATTTTACCAATAGCTACGGATTATAACCGGAGCCATAATTGTAGTCTGCACCAGTTTATAAAATTTTATTTTTTTTTACATGAAAAACTTTATTCTACCTATAATTTTCTCTAATACATATTTATATAAATATGTATATATAGGCATATAAAAAAAAAATCTCTCTTTTTTTTCATTTCTAACTTTAGTCCTTTAACAAGAATATCTTCTAAATCAAAATTAGTTACTTAACGTGCCCTATATGATTTTGGGGTAGGAGAAGCTAATTTAACCAACCAACCTATTTATTTTTCAATATTCCATCATGTCTATGGTCGAAAATCCATTTCATTCACTTTGCGGTCAATTTCATTCGTATCATTTACTTCGTGATCAATTCCATGCATTTCATGGTCAATCTCGGCGATTCCGTTTTGATTCACGCTCATTTTCATGCATTTCACAGTCAATTCCCTTTACTTCATGGTCATTTCCATACATTTCACGATCAATTCGCTTCACTTCACGGTCATTTTCATGCATTTCACGGTCAATTCCCTTCACTTCACGGTCATTTCCATGCATTTCACGATCAATCCCGGCAATTCCATTTTGATTCACTGTCATTTACATGCATTTCACGGTCAATCCGCGCATTCCGTTTCGAAATGCACCGAAATGACCGTGAATCAATACGGAATAGCCGGGAATGACCATGATATGCATGGAAATGACCGTGAATCTTGGTGAATGGACCATGAAATGTGCGAAAATGACCATGAAGTGAAGGGGTATGACTGTGAAATGCGCCAAAATGGCCATGAATCAACACGAAATCGTCAGGAATGACCATGATATGCTTGTAAATGATTGTGAATCTTGGCGAATGAACCATGAAATGCACGAAAATGACCGTGAAGTGAAGGGGCATAACCGTAAAATGCGTCGAAATGACCATGAATCAACATGGAATAGGCGGGAATGACAGTGATATGCATGCAAATGACCGTGAAGTGCAATGATTGGACCGTGAAATGCGCAGAAATGACCGTGAAGTGAAGGGGCATGACCGTGAAATGCCCCGAAATGACTGTAAATCAACACAAAATAGGCGGGAATGACCGTAATATGCATGGAAATGACCATGAAGTGAGGTGAATGGATCGTAAAATGCGCGGAAATGACCTGAAGTAAAGGGGCATGACCATGAAATGCGTTGAAATGACCATGAATCAACATGGAATAGGCAGGAATGACCGTGGTATGCATGGAAATGACCGTGAAGTGAAACGATTGGACCGCGAAATGCGTGGAAATGACCGTGAAGTGAAGGGGCATGACCGTGAAATACACCGAAATGACCGTGAATCAACACGGAATAGGCGGGAATGACCGTAATATGTATGGAAATAACCATGAAGTGAGGCGATTGAACTACGAAATGCACGAAAATGACATTGAAGTGAAGGGGCATGACCGTGAGATGTGTCGAAATGACCGTGAATCAACACGAAATAAGTAGGAATGACCGTGGTATGCATGGAAATGACCATGAAGTGAAGCTATTGGACTGTGAAATGCGCAGAAATGACTGTGAAGTGAAGGGACATGATCGTGAAATGCGCCGAAATGACTGTTAATCAACATGGAATAGGCAGAAATGACCGTGATATGCATGAAAATGACCGTGAAGTACAGCGATTGGACCTTGAAATGTGTGGAAATGACTGTGAAGTGAAGGGACATGACCGTGAAATGCATCGAAATGACCGTGAATCAACACAAAATAGGCGGGAATGACCGTGGTATGCATGGAAATGACCGCAAAGTGAAGCGATTAGACCTTGAAATGCGCATAAATGACCGTGAAGTGAAGGGGCATGACCGTGAAATGTGCCGAAATGACCATGAATCAACACAGAATCGCCAAAAATGAGCAAGATATGCATGAAAATGACCGTGAAGTGAGGCAATTGGACCATGAAATGCACGAAAATGACCATGAAGTGAAGGGGCATGACCATAAAATGCACTGAAATGACCATGAATCAACACGGAGTAGGTGAGAATGACCGTGATATGCATGGAAATGACCATGAAGTGTAGATTCACGGTCATTTCAGTACATTTCACGGTCATGCCCCTTCACTTCATGGTCATTTCCATTTCACGGTCCATTCGCCCCACTTCATGATCATTTCCAAGAATATCACGGTCATTTTCGCCTATTCCGTGTTGATTCACGGTCATTTAAACGCATTTCAAGGTCCAATCGCCTCACTTCATAGTCATTCTCATACATACCACGGTCATTCCCACCTATTCCGTGATGATTCACGGTCATTTCAACGCATTTCATGGTCATGCCCCTTCACTTCACGGTGATTTCCGCGCATTTCACGGTTCAATCGCTGCACTTCACGGTTATTTCCATGCATATCATGGTCATTCCTGCCTATTCTGTGTTGATTCACAGTCATTTTGGCGCATTTTACGGTTATACCCCTTCACTTCACGGTCATTTCCAAGCATTTCAAGGTCCAATCGCCTCACTTGACGGTCATTTCCATGCATACCACGGTCATTTCTGCCTATTCCGTGTTTATTCACGGTCATTTCGACGCATTTCACGGTTATGCCCCTTCACTTCACGGTCATTTTCACTGCACTTCACGATCATTTCCATACATATCACGGTCATTCATACCTATTCTATGTTGATTTACGGTCATTTCGGTGCATTTCACGGTTATACCCCTTCACTTCACGGTCATTTTCATGCATTTCGCAGTCCAATTGCTTCACTTCACTATCATTTTCATGCATACCACAGTCATTCCCGCCTATTTCGTGTTGATTCACGGTCATTTCGACGCGTTTCACGGTCATGCCTCTTCACTTCACAGTCGTTTCCGCGTATTTCACGGTCCAATCGCTGCAATTCACTGTCATTTCCATGCATATCACGGTCATTTCCGCCTATTTTGTGTTGATTCATGGTCATTTCAACGAATTTCACGGTCATGCCGCTTCACTTCACGGTCATCTCCGCACATTTCACGGTCCATTCGTCAAGATTCACGGTTATTTCCATGCATATCATGGTCATTCCCGGCTATTCCGTGTTGATTCACAGTCATTTCGGTGCATTTCAAAACGAAATGCGTAGATTGACCGTGAAATGCATGAAAATGACCATGAATCAAAACGGAATCACTGGGATTGACCGTGAAGTGAAGTGAATTGACCATGAAAAGCATGGAAATGACCATGAAGTGAAGGGAATAGACCGTGAAATGCATGTAAATGACCGTGAATCAAAACAGAATTGTCGGGATTGACTGTGAAATGCATGACAAGGACCGTGAAGTGAAGCAAATTGACCGTGAAATGTATGGAAATGACCGTGAAGTGAAGAGAAATGACTGTGAAATGTATGGAAATGAGCGTGAATCAAACCAAAATCACCGGGATTGACCGTGAAATGCATGAAAATGACCATGAAGTGAAGCGAATTGACCGTGAAATGCATGAAAATGACCGTGAAGTGAAGGGAATTGACCGTGAAATGCATAGAAATGACTGTGAATCAAAACGGAATCGTCGGGATTGACCATGAAATGCATGAAAATGACCGTGAAGTAAAGCGAAATGACTGTGAAATGCATAAAATGACCATGAAGTGAAGGGAATTGACCATGAAATGCATGGAAATAACTGTGAATCAAAACGGAATCGTCGGGATTGGCCGTGAAATGCATGGAAATGACCCTGAAATATAGGGAAATGATCGTGAAATGCATGGAAATGACCGTGAAGTGATGGGAATTGACAGTGAAATGCATGGAAATAACCGTGAATCAAAACGGAATCATCGGGATTGACCGTGAAATGCATGGAATTGATCGCGAAGTAAATGAAATGAATGAAATTGACCGTGAAGTGAATGAAATGGATTTTCAACCATAAACCTGATGGAATATTGAAAAATAAATAGGTTGGTTGGCTAAAGTAGCTTCTCCTACCCTAAAATCATATAGGGAATGTCAAGTAACTAATTTTGGTTTTGGAAGATATTCGTGTTAAATGAATAAAGATGGAAATGATTAATAAAAAGAGAGAAAAAAAATTTTATATGCTCATATATACGTATTCATATAAATATGTATTAGAGAAAATTGTAGGTAGAATAAAGTTCTCCATGTAAAAAAATAAAAATAATAAAAAATTTTCATAGACTGGTACAAACTACAATTATGACTATGGTTATAATTCGTAGCTATTGGTAAAATACATTCAATACATATCGAATACACTTTGATATATATCAAAAATTACAGAATTTTTGAGGCAAATTCGCTGGATAGTTCTGAACCTTTTTCGATTAATCGAAAGACCTTCGATACATGTAAAAGAATATATTGAAATGGCAGGGGCTACGGATATGGCTATGGTTATAATCCGTAGCTATAGAAAACCTTAATTTTTTTTATTTATTATTATTATTCTTATTTATTTTATTTTTTGCTATTGTAATCTCCACTACTTTTTGTGGGTCTTATTATGAAGTATGTGTTATATCCAAACCGTCCATCTATTTGACAAACTCGTATTAAGGCTTGAGACAAAAAATAAGACAGATCTAGCTATCAAGTAGACCACACTGTAAAAGGTTTTGGAGGATTAAACGTTTACCATTGAAACCCTTTTAGGGGTAATAGAAGTTTAAGATCATTATAAAATTTGTTTTTCCTTTTCATCTAGATTTTTGTGACATTATAAATAGATTAGATAGAAAATAAATATTACAGTGAGCCCTATAAAATTTTTAACGGTCAACTGCTATTTGTGGTGTAGTCCAGTTGATCTTTGGATATAAATTTATTTTTTATTTTTTATAATACTCTGAAATGATTTCAAAATAAGGATAAAAGTTGTGGATATAATAAATACGTAACTATGCCCACGTAACTTTGGTATCTTTTGAATGAGTTTGGATCCTCTGTTATCAGGCCAATCAGAGAATTCCTGATATCCTAATCTTCATTGGTCCACGTCATCCCTCAGTGGACGTCAGACCGCAGGGTGATAGGAATTTTCTGTTAACCTGATCCGAACTCCTTTTGAACCGTTCGTACAACTCGGTGTTCGAGGACCGTCAGTGCTCGTCTGCGACACTACCGATCCGCTTGAAGGAAAAAGCAGGTGCATTTTCAACCTTTGGTAAGTCGTCCGTACAGCTGGGGCTTATTCTTATAAAGTAAGATGAGATAGGTTTCGTCTCGTAAATGGGCCATAAATGGGTCGTACAGTTGTAAATTTCTTGGAATGGAATTGGACAAGATGAATCCCATCCTAACTTTTCCCTTCTAATCCCACTGCCCAAACACGCCCTTACGCGTCATTTTAGATCATTAGCCCAAAAAAGCGAACAACTCAATGGGAATTAATTTCTCACTGTTAAAAACTTTGTGGGCCATGGAAGTTTTAGAAACGGATTAGCTACTCCCCCTGCCCAGCCAATGGCTGGTGGTCGGTGCTCAGTGTGCCCCACCATGATGCATGTGTTTCATCCATGCTGTCCGTCTATTTTTCCATATCATTTCACAGTATGAGACCAAAAATGAAGTATATCCAAATCTTAACTGGACAACATTACATGAAGCAGTGTCGAGTGTCGAATGAGCGTGGACCATTAAAAGCCTTTTGGGGGCCATAAAAGTTTTGGATCAAGTTGATTTTTGTTGTTTCCCTTCATCTGGGCCTTTTTTACCTAATCAACAGATTAGATGTCAAATAAACAGTACAGTGGGCCTTAAGAGGATTTTAATAGTGAATATTCAATCACTATTGTTTTCCTCTGGTGTGATCCACCTAATATTTATATTCCTCTAATTTTTGGGATCAAGCCCTAAAATGATCTTTAAAATTGGATGAACGAAATGGATGAAACACATACATTATGGTGGGGCCCACAAAGTACCAACCACCAGCCACCCGGATGGTGGCAGGGGAGTAGCCAATCCGTTTCCGGAAGTTTGGATCAGGCTGAAATCTGTGTTTTCATATCATTTAGGTCTATATTACCTTATGAACAGGTTGCATAGCAAACAAAGTTCGAGATGAGCCGTAGGAAAGTTTCAACGGTGAGTGTCATTAGCACCGCTCCTTCTCATGATATGGTTTATTTGAATCTTGCATTTATCTCAATTTTTTGGGCTCATAATCTAGAATGATATGAAAACGTGAATGGACGGTATAGATAAAACCTACGTCACGCTAGTCCCTCAGAGCCCCAGCCTGTCCCCAGGTCCGGACCGGCGGGAGTACTACCGAATCCGCGCCCGTAGACGCTAGGGGGCATAGTCAGGGTCCTTACAAATGCACCGAATCCACGTCATACGAGGGAACCAGATTCAGTGCACGGCTTCGGTGGATCCCTGGCCATGAGGCCCAGCATGATGTATTTTTCTTACAATCACGCCGTCCATCCATTTTTACATATATTTTCAGGGTATGATCAAAATTAGTGGATTCAAATATAAAAACTTTTTATGGGCCACAAAAGTTTTGGATCAAGGCTACATTTATGTGGTTAATTCATCCGCCTTTATGACTTCATTACAAGGTTGAATGGCAAATAAACATTCCGTTGGCTGCAAAGAAGCTTTTAATGATGAGTATTCAATCACCGCTGTTTCCTGTGGTGTAGCCCATTTCAGATTTTTATCTGCTTCATTTTTTAAATCATGCCCTAAAATGAGCCGTAAAAATGTTTGTGTTCAGCTCATCCGTCGAGGGAGTCTTGATTGTCATGGTTTCGTCTTTTCTGTCTAGCTATCTGCTCTGTATATTGATATGATAGGCGGCCAGGCCTCTCTTTTGTTTGCCCGTGTCTGCCCAAAAGCTGTTCTGTAAGTTTGTTGATGGAATGAATAGATTCGCAGCTTTTGTTATGTTTTTTTATTTTTTTATTTTTTTAAAAAAAGAAGCCATGTACTTGATCATTGTTTTTGAGATTAATAGCAAAACGCTTTCATAGGAAGCTTCCGTCGGTCACAACTCAATTACCAAAATCACCCCAAACCTAATCACAGTTTTCTCTCATAAGCCTTTAATTCTTGGGTGAACAGTGATTTACTTACCGACGAAGGAAGAGAAGTTTTTATTCCCTTCAACTAAGTAACTTTCTTAGCTATCTTTTCTACACATACAAATTCAATCCTACCGTACTAAGACTGAGAAGGCAAGTAACCCAGCTTGCTACGATTGTTGTCATGACTGCTGCCTACTCATGTCCTGAAAGGCCAATTTCTCGTCCTCTTAAGTCACGCGGATGAAGGAACTTCTCTCTAATTGTGGCAGTTTCGTCCTTCCTAGCTGATATTTATGAATCCGGATCCTCCGCTTTGTAACAACCCCGGAAATCCTGGACTTTATGATGCAAGGAAGGACATGAGGTGGATAATTATTCTGGATCCATAGAATTTCTCCATACTCCTGTCATATATGCCTCAAATCCACGGGAAAAAATAAAAAAATAAAATAATTCTATAAATTTTGCAATAAATTGATTAATAGATTGAAATAAACAAGTCTACAACCTTTAAATAGGGATACCTTGGAAGAAATTCTGTAATTAAGCTGCAACTAAAACTCCCTATAATTCAAAACTTACTATAAATAATAAATTTACTATTGATAGTAAGTGTCCCATTTGACTTGACCACATTATTCTCCTAATTATTCTAAGAACTTTTCATGTTGGACACAACTCCTAAAGCCTAATGGATGAAGAGTTACAATCAAATCAAAACTTACTAAAACTAATAAAAATGGAAATAAACAGGGAATTCGACCATCGATCTGATGAAATCTCACAAATTCAGCGTGGGCAACCCGGCATACCCGGGTTGGTTGGCTAAAGTAGCTCGTCCTACCCCTAAAATCACATATGGTATGTCAAGTAACTTATTCCAATTTGCAAGATATGCATGTTTTAAGGTTTTGATGATCTTGATGACTTCTGCCTCTGATCGGGCCTTCTCCAATCCATCTTGGACAGGAAAGTGTCCGTGGCCCGCTCTATATCAGTCCCCTCCACTTCAAAATAACTCATCCTTAAGTTCTCGTTCTACTTTAGTTCATGATACTCGGTTAGGTGCGCCCCATAACGATACCCGGATCAAAATTTATGATCAATTTACGGTCCACCTTCTTTTGATCCAACCATGCTAGGAATGTATCTATGACACGTTCTACATCATACCCCTCCACTTGAAAAAAACTTGTCCTCAAGTTACTCAAGGGACTTAGCTCATGATTCTTAGATAACTTCTGACGCCATTGTTTATTAGCCCTTTTCCTGTATTTGACATTAGGTTCTTGAGCTGACACAATTCATCTACTCATGCTCTCCTTGACTTGTCTAGTATAGATCAATTCCTTCACTTGTGTATCTATGTATGGTGGTGTAGGTGTTAAGGGGAGCAGCTGCAAAAAGATAGGGGGAGCAGCTATCACTGCATGTTATAATCTTATGTGTGAAATCAAATAGCATATTTGTAAAATTATGCAAAGTTCTTGTACAAACAATTTATGGTGTTGGTCTAGATGTTGTTCTTTGATTTCAGGTGTTTTGTCACGTAATTGACAAAAGGGGAGGTTGAAAGTGCCCTAGTTTGTCAATTAGTGTGAGCGTTGAGTTAGCAAGACAAGTGAGCCCTATATAGGAAGATCATTCAAGCAGCTGCCTCAACTGGATGTGTGCCCTGAACTCGTCAAAGGTAAACTTACCCTCACATCACATGTCCCAAAACACCAGGTAGAAAATCCTTAAAATTATTAGAACAACATAGGGTTTAATGTGTGAAAACTGTTTTGCAAAATCAGGAAAAACTCTAAGTTTTCAGCCTTTGTCGATTTCTCGATAGTACTTCGATGAAATCGGACTCTGTTATCGATGTCCTCGAAACTCACTCGATCTTATCGAAATGAGGACTTCAGATGTTCAACAACCAAAATGAATCTTGGGCTGAATTCTCGATGAATTGATGACACGAGCGATATCATCAACTTTCGAATCTCGAGTTCATCGAAACGGCTCGATAAAATCGACATCTGGTCAATTTATGTCCAGTAAGCAGTTAAAGGAAATCATGTGATTTTTGATGACTCAAAGAGAACCTCTATATTTTCGAATTTCAAATCTCGATAATATCAATGGACCTTTAATGATATCGGATTGGGACACAAATCTGTCCAGCAAGCTTTCAGGTAAATTCTTTTAAATGTTAAAGGTATCGAGAATCACTCAATGATATCGATATTCAAAGATCGATCATATCGAGACCAAGTCAATGTCATCGAATTAAGACACAAAATTGTCCAGCAAGTTTATAGAAAAATTCCTTGAAAAGATCGATGAATCGAAACTGATATCGATATCATCGATATTCAAAAACAGATGATATCAAGGAATGGTCAATAATATCGATGCCTGTTCAGTTCTAAAGGCAAGTCTACTCTCATGTTTTTAAATATCAAGGAATCGATCCATGGGTCGATGAAATCGGAATTCAAAATCCAATGACATCGAAGCATATTCGATATCATCGATTAGTTGGCAAAAAGGTTCAAAAGCATTTGACAAATTGAGTTTAGGTCATTAAGCGGCCATTTGACGTTATCAAGAGTACATGCACAACGATATCGAAGCCTGCGCGATGATATTGAACTCTGTCAAAAAATATGACTATTTTATTTCCATTGGAACTTTTTACCTATTAATGAGAGCTTGCCTTAGGTTGTTTTGAGAAAAAATAGATGGAGTTTTTGAGTGTTTAATTCAGATAACCTACCCTAAGCCCTTTTCTCTCAAGGGAGTTCATTTCTCAATCCACCCTCATCATTGATATTCAATAGAGTGGATTGGTGAATGAACTTCTGCATTCACGGATCCTTCAGCTATCACCTTAATGGAAAATCATTGAGCTGAGATTCCTTGAATGCATAGATCATGGTATTACTCTATCACTCAAATGATTAATCATTTAATAAAGTAATTACCAACATAACCTTGACCCAACCATCGCCTTACATTGGAGCATCATAAGTGTTACGGATCAAGGGAGCTGAAGATTCTTCATCAACAAAGGAGGAGATCTTCATCAATGTGCTTAATGGGGCTCATCTACTTATTTGTAAGTCATTAGAGTCTAGAGACCTTGCTGATCATTCCTTTGTGTAGGATTGGGTCATAGGTAATTCTCACCCCTTCCAAGTCCTCATAAGAGGCCTCCGATGGGAGAATACGTGTGGGTGGTGTGTGTTAACCCTTGCTCTTGGTGAGCATAAAATTTAGGTTCCTTATGTGGATCCTTGGCCTGTGTGGCCTAAAACCGTAGGTGCTGTGTGTTGACCTTTGCTCTTGTGTAGGGCATAAACTTTAGGCTCCTTGTATGGATCATTGGCCTGTGTGGCCTAAAACCCTAGGTGTTGTGTGTTGACCTTTGCTCTTATGTAGGGCATAAACTTTAGATTCCTCATATGGATCCTTGGCCTGTGTGGCCTAAAACCCAGTTGTTGTGTGTTGACCCTTGTTCCTATGTGGGGCATAAACTTGTGTCTCGTGAAGACACGTCTAGGTTCCTTTTGTAGGTCCTAGAGTTGACCTTGTGTAGGTTGTAAAGGTTAGAGCTGAACTTGATTTAAAACCTTCGTTAGTGAGATCTGATACACTCAAGGGTTGAGTGCATCCACCGGAAGTGGAGTAGACACATAGTCGAACCACTATAAAAATGATTGTGTTTGGGATTGCTATTTACTTTTAATACTTGTGTGATTTCTCTGAATGTTCTCATAATGCATGCTTACATGATTACCTAAAACTAATTAGAATCACATCTCACACACAATCACATCCATCATGAACTATTTCTTCATCTTGTTCATGTTTTGAAAAGTCTTATGAGTGGATCCTCTAATTGGCTTGAGCACCATTAGAGTTAATTTGAAAATATCCTGATAGGAGTTTGTTAAATCAGGGTTGTGATAATAGAATTTTAAATCATCATAAAATTTTTATAAAGTCCTATTCACCCCCCTCTAGAACACTTTGACATATTCTCATTTCTACTAAAGTGGTATTTATAGTAATTTCAGCAGTGCTTTACGAAAAAAGGGTTGTGTTGTACAACAACTGTGTGTAGTTGAACATCGCCTTGGGCTCAGGGTGGAATCAGCGTATAAGCAAGATAATCGAGGGTTGCCTGCAGCCCTTATATGGTCAACTAACTCTCCCAGGAGAAAGCTTTCATTCTTCCTGAAAGATAACGAATCTCTGGATCATTGTCCATAGGATTTTGATTTATACCTTTGTTGTTTGCTATCAACCCGAGGAGAGTCCTTGTTCTGATACCAAACTGATGCAGGGATAAACGTGACAAGGTTGAGCATCATCTTCCTCAGGGGGATAATTATTCTGAATTCACGGAACCTCTTTAGACTCCTCACAGAGATACCTTAAATTCAAGAGGAAAAATAAAAAAATAGAATAATTCTAGAAAATTCATAATGAATTGATTGATAGATTGAAATAAACGAGTCTACAACCCTTTAAATAGGGATACCAAGCCTTGGAAGAAGTTTCGAAATTAAACTACAACTAAAACTCCCTAAAATTAGTAATTTACTATAAATAGTAAATTTACTGTTTATAGTAAGTGTCATATATGACTTGACCACATTATTCTCCTAATTATTCTAAGAACTTTTCATGTTGGACACAACTCTTAAAGCCCAATGGATGAAGAGTTACAATCAAACCAAAACTTACTAAAAATAGTAAAAATTGAAATAAACAGGGAATTGGACCGTTGATCTGATGGAATCTTGAAAATTCGCCATGGGAAACCCCGTTACTCTAAGTTGGTTGGCTAAAGCAGCTCGTCCTACCCCAAAATCATATATGTTACGTCAAGTAACTCATTTCGATTTGCGAGATATACTTGTTTTAAGGTCTTGATGGTCTTGATGACTTCTGCCTCCGATCAGGCCTTCTCTGGTACATCTTAGACACCGCGACCCGCTCTACATCGCTTTATCAACACTAATTCATTAAATACGGTGTGTGATGATGTGACCTAAATAGATTGCAATAAGCATGTTTTTCCAGCTTGTGCTTGTGGCAAGCAAAGGATCTAGATTCTTTATTTTTATGCTCATGTCCTTATATGAGTAATATAGGTTGGGGCTCTCCTCTTTGATAAGATTGCTTGTGGCTTTTACTTTCCAATTCTCTTTTGCAGCTATCAAGGGAAATAAAGGAAACCTATTTGACAAAATATTTTGTAACTATCAAGGGAAATAAAGGAAACCTATTTGACAAAACATTTTCACATGTTTAATGTACAAACAAAATCAATTAAGGATTCCAACCATTATTCTAACAAGTAATCATTACTTTTTATATACTTCACAAGAAACAAAGTGATCTGCCTCATCTATTTAAAATTCTAGGTTGTAAAATAAACAAACATGAACACCTGAAAGCAAAATCCTCATTGTCAAAATCATGATTAAAAATTATTTTCCTCATGAATCCTACTTATCAAATATGTTGGGAGACAACAAAAGAAAATCTCAAATCTGAATCAAACACATGAAAGATAAATACAGCAAACCATGCACAAGAACACACGATTTTATGTCAAAAACTCTTGTGAAATAAAAAACCATAGCAAAAAGAAACAATTCCACTATATATATATATATATATATATATATATATATATATATATATATATATATATATATATATATATATATGAATTATAAGAGATTAAATAAACTTACAAACGAGAAACCCTTCAAAAAACCTTAGCTTCTCTTCAAAACTCTCTTTAAAATGTTTAAGCTGTCTTAATCATACCCTAATACTACATTACACCCATATATGTAGTGTGACCCCCGGAATAAGAAACAATCCATACAATTACATAAAAATGTGTGCGTCGTTGATCTAAGCATCGATCAAGCAATCTTTAATCGATCAACAACCACATGTTCGATTGCAAAAAAATACTCAAAGGGGTCCAGAGAGTTTATAAGTATTTTTTGAAAATAGTTGATCACTCAAACATCCCATGTCGATCGACCGAACCTATCCAAAACTATCCAGAGACCAATTTGTGTAATCCAAGGCTGGCTTGATCGATTGAGCAGGCTGATCGATCTCTTGAGACCCTTGTTTCACGTATAGATTGAAGACATCAAGACAACAATCTCCACCATGGCTTCAATCATTATGAACCATAACTCCAAGCTTCATCTCTAATCATCTTCATTATAGCTTTCTCATCACTGTCGACTTTCATACACACTCCGTCTTCATCAAACCTTTACCATACCTAGAGAATTCGAACAGAATTTAAACACCTTTATGAGAACCACCTTTATAAGCATATCCATCGAATTCATACTTGCGTAGATCTTCTCAAGAATAAATTCTCCTTCCTCAAGCACTCGTCGAATAAAATGATGATGAACATCAGTATGTTTAATTCTACACTGGTAAACTGACTTCTTTGCCAAGTTGATCGCGATTTCGTTACCATAATTAACCAGCACAACCTCCTGTTGAAGACCAACTCATTCATCATTCCATGTAACCAAACACCATCCTTAAAAGCCTCTATCACTGCCATATACTTAGCTTCGGATGTACAAAGAGCAACCACAGACTGAACCTTTGACATTCAACTGATCGCTCCACCCGATAATACAAACGAGTAACATGAAGTCAATCTTTTATTCTCCACATTCTTTACGTAATCATAGTCCACATACCCTACCAATTTTTCTTCTGATTTTTCAAATGTCAGGACATAGTCCGTTGTATCTTGTAAATAATGAAGCGGCCATTTCATTGCCTCCCGATGCTGCTTACCAGGGTTTAACATGTATCTACTCACAATACCAAGTCCATGTAAAATATCTGGTCTCGTAGAGACCAAGGAATATATCAAACTACCAAATGCATTTGAATAGGACACATGAGATATAAACTACTTTTTTTCATCTGTAATGGAACATTGATTTAAAGAAAGCTGAAAGTAATTAGCATAGGGTGTGTTAACTGGTTTAGCTTTATTTATCCTAAACTTCACCAACACCTTCTCAAGGTACTCTGCTTGAGACAACTGTAACCTACTCCTCCCTATATATCAGTGTATATCAATGCTGAGAATCTTCTTTACAGCCACTAGACCTTTTAATTTAAATGTCCTTGATAATTGAGTCTTTAATATATTGATTTCAGATATGTTGTGTCTTGCGATAAGCATGTCATCAACATATAATACCAATAGGATAAACTTTATATCGCTCGGTGCTTTGAAGTAGATACAATGATCATATTCACTTTTGGTAAACTGCTGACTCACCATGAAAGTATCAAATTTCTTATACTACTTCCTAAGCGACTATTTCAGGTCATACAATAACCTCCTCACCCTGTAAACTTTATTCTTTGAACCTTATTCTTTAAACCCTTTTGGTTACTTCATGTAAATTTGCCTCTTTCAATTTTCTATGTAGAAAAGTAGTTTTTACATCAATTTATTCAAATTGCATATTGTATCTGATAAATATTTGCTTGACAACAAGCGCGAAGATCTCACTAAAGTCGACACCTTCCTTCTGAGCATACCTCTTCGTTGCCGATCTCGCCTTGTATTTGTCCTATTTCTTCTGATAAATCCACTTACAATTGATCGCTTTATACCCAATGAGAATCTCCACCAGCTCCAATGTCTCATTCTTATATAGAGAGTTCATCTCATCTTGCATTGCCAATATCCACTTCTCAGCATCTAGCTCATCAAGTGCTTCCTGAAAAGTAAACAAATCTCCCTCATCTGTAATTAGAGTGAATATAATATTCAAGTCATCTTTGTATCTTACTAGTAATCTGCGATCTCTTGGTGGATTTCTCCTTATAGATGGCTTCTCCACCTGCTCCTGTACATCTTCATACGGCTCAGCCTCTTCATGTGTCTCACCATTTTCTATTTCAACATCAATTATTGATGACTTTCTCATTTTCTTGTGTTCATCCTTACGGAACAAGGAATCCTTATCAAATCTGATGTCATGGCTCAACGTGATCTTCCATGTGATTCGGCCATACAACCTATATCCTTTCACACCATCACAATAACCTACAAAGGTACACTTCTTTTTCCTTTGAGCTACCTTATTTCTCTACTGACGATACATGAGAGTAAGTGTCACAACCAAATACTTGCAGCCTTAAGTAGTTTATATCATGACTACTTCACACTTCTTTTGAAATTTATAATTTTTCAATGTAGACGGATACCGATTCACTAAGTAACAAGTTGTGTAAACGATTTCAGTCCATAGCTCCTTGCCTAACCTAGCTTCGCTCAACATAATTCAAGCTATCTTCAAAAGAGTAATTCATTCATTCTGCCACATCATTCTGATCTAATGTGTACTTGACTATCTTATGTTATACGATTCCCTCAACTTTACAAATTTGATCAAATTCATTCGAAGTGAATTCCCGAACATTATTTGTCTTCAATACTTTCAATTTTCGCCCTATGTATTTTTCTACCATTATCTTCCATACCTTGGAGGTGGCAAAAACATTAGATTTGTACTTTATAAAGTAAATCCACACCTTTCTAGAGTAGTCATCTATGAATGAGATAAAAAATAATAATCCCCTCCAAAAACAATAAGCGACGACCCCGATACATTAGAATACATGTAATCAAAAACACCCTTACTAACATATTTTTCATATTTAAAATATATTTTTGATTATCTACCATATATACAATGCTCTCATATATTTAAATCAACATTTTTAAAAGTAGAAATTAAGCAATGATTAGAAAGTACCTTTATATCGCACTCTCTCGTGCGGCCTAAACAAACATACCACAAATGTGCCGATGTGGGTTTCGCTACAGACGTTACAGCTCCACTTAATACGGTATTCCTAATCAACTTGTAAAGATTATCTCTCCGTTATGCCTTCATCACAATAAGTGCCCCCTTTGAAACTTTTAGGACACGATCAAATCCGGTAAACTTGCATCCAAGTGCATCAAGAGTCCCCAGAGAAATTAGATTCTTCCTTGGTTCAATAACGATCTCACATCCGTCATGATATGTCCCATTCCATCAAACATCTTAATGCACACTGATTTGATTCCAACAACCATATAGGCAATGTTATTGCCATAAATACCTGACCACCATCACACTCGTTGTAACTGGTGAACCAACTCCTCTAAAAAGTCATGTGGTATACACAAATCCAAAATCCATCCATTTTTGAGATACATGAATTTGGATGCAGTCAAAACGTCACCATCATCCACCTCTTCACCAAATTCTGTTATCTTTGCCTGTTTTAACACGTAATCTGATTTTTCTCCTTTTTAAGTTTTAGGATTCCAACAATCCATCTTCATATGTCTTTATCTCCCACAATTCTAACACTTCATCTTCCCCTTACCCTTAGACTTGGACCGAGATCACAAGTTTCTCGTCTCCTACTCATAATTTCTTCCCCTAGCTACCAACCCATCTGTAAAGGAACCACCACCACTGTCCTTATTTCTCAATTACTTTGAATAAAGGGTGATATGACAGTTTCAATGTCAATGGTCTCCCTACCATAGCACATAGTATCTACAAGACTTTTGTAAGACTTTTGAAGGGAATTCAACATAATTAGGGCTTAATATTCCTCGTCGATCATCACTTCGACACTCATCAATTTGTAGAGTAACTGATTAAATGCATTGATGTATTCATTAATATCATACCCCTCCATCATCTTCATATTATAGAACTATTTTAGATACAGATGATTCAATGGAGATTTCATGATGTACAAGCCTTTTAACTTCTTCTAAAGCCCCGCAGTGGTCTTTTAATCAAGAACATTATAAAGTACCTCGTCAGATAGGCATAGTTGAATTGAGGTTTTTTCTCTTTCATCTAGTTCTTTCCAACTTCATCGCTCATAGTCACAAGACACTTCGCTACACCAAGGAGCACCTATTGTAATCATTGTTAAACTAAAAGATCTCAATCCTTGTTAAATTAGAAGGCCTTTCATCTTCACCTTCCATGGTTCAAAATTATTTTTACTAGTGAACTTCTTAGTTTCATACTTAAGGTTGGATCCTTTCATCAACATCTTTAAGATTCAAACTCAAAAACCCAACGTATATCTCTGATACTACTTGTTGGGGATCACGGAAGAAAACCCCGAATCCAAATAAAACACGAGAAAGATGAACCCAACGAAGTATACATAAGAACAAACGATTTTATATGAAAAACCCTTACAGGAAAAAATCATGGCAGAAAGTAACAAGAAAATCCACTATAAAGAAAGAATTACAATAAATTAGATGAACTTACAAATGGAAAATCCTTCAAAAAACTCTACATTCCCTTCAAAACTCTCTTGAAAATGTTTAAGCTATCTTAATCATACCTTAATCCCGCATTACACTCATATATAGTATTACACCTTAAATATGAAATAATCCGTGCAATTATGCTAAATCATGTGTGACATCGATCTAAGAATCGATCGAGCAACTCTCGATTGATCGGTAGTCACATGTTCAATCACTCGAACATGCTAAAAAGGGCTAAGAGAGTTTACATGTATTTTTCAAAAATAGAAGATTGTTCGAACCTCCTAAGTTGATCAACCAAACCTATCCAAAACTATCTAGAGACTAATTTGTATAATTCAGGGTTGTTAGGCAATCCCAAGTGTAAGACTGCGCTGTAGTAATAAACTTGGTAAGACAAAGATCGCTTCATAGGGAATTGATGAGAACACAGTGAAAGCTAAAGAGTTTTCTAAATTTTTAATCCAACGAAAACTTAAGCAAAATGGTTTAAACAAGTAATAATAGCAACTAAGGATCCAGGAATCCTCAATTAATAGAACTAGAAGTTAATTCATCTTCTCAAGTTGATAAATCAACTAGAACTGGATTCCAATCCGTTCTAGTCAGAAGATATAGGAGTAAATTTAATCAAAAACATCCAACATAAATTAGAATTGTGATAGGCATGATCTCTCATAAAGATCTTAGAAATCAATCACAGGAAATAAAAAACATCTATTATACTCAAAAACCACAATAGATTAATCAATTTTACAAATTGATTCCTTCTCTAATCTAGTAATTCAATCACATATCATCACAATTCAACATTAAAAAAACTAATAACTTTCATTACAAATTAAATATCAAATATTTATCCCTTAGCATATCATTACAAATCATCACAAATTCAACATTAAAAAAACTAATAACTTTCATTACAAATTAAATATCAAATATTTATCCCTTAGCCTTAGCTAAGAGATTAGCCTAGCATAGCTAACATCTTAAAAGAAAAGAAAAGAAAAAAAAAAAAAAAAAAAACCAAACTCAGATCAATGAATTGAAGAAGAGGAATGATGTCAAACTAGATTAGCCTTCTTTAGAGCTTTCCCTCTAACCTAATTTATGTGTAGAATGCCTAGAAACACCTCTTTAAATAGAAAAATTTTGAACTAAGTTAAGATTTACACAGTTACGTACGTCGTCAATCAATCTTTCGTCTTCCAATAAAGTCTAATAACTGATCTTCGAATTCCAACATTGTGGTCGATCAAACGATTGATCTCATCAAAAAGTGTCTAGCAAGCTTTTGTCAAATTTCTAAATTTTCATCAATCATACTTGGTTGTCGATCGATCAATCATTCCAAAAATTGTCCCGAGAGTTTTTATTAAAATTTGAATTTCCACCAATTGCTCAAGCGGATCGTTCGAGACAGCTCGATACATCCTTGATTGATCGAACCCTGAGTTCGATCGATTTAAACTCTATTGGTTACTTCAGATCTTCATTACTTGATTTCAATTGCTTTCACCACTTTGATATTTGATCGCTTAAGGTCTTTAAATGTTCAAATTCCCATTCCCTTCATCCAAATCTTCAACTCTTCATCGTAACTTCCTTTGAGCTTTAATTCATCCTTTTTAAGCACATATTTATTCTTGGTTCCCGAATTACCTCGCATATAGAAAACATATGTTAATATATCAATTAAACACTTAAATTCATTGGAAACTAGTATAATTGAGAGGATAAATATGCAATATTCGAGTCTCAACACACCCCAACCAGCATTTTGATAGTCCCTAGCAAAACATGCGAAAGATTTTAAATCTAAAAACAAACTCTCGGAAAAACAATTCTGTAATCTCAAGTAATTCTCTAAACTAATCCAATCTAGAGGAAAACCTAGTACACTAATATTAAGCATAACATCTACCAAAACTCTGGTACTTAGTGAAATTCCTAGTTAAGTTCATAGTAATAATTATATAATTAAATAAATCCAAATTCCTAGTTAAGTTCATAGTAATAATTATATAATTAAATAAATCCCAACATTGATTGTTCATAAATGCACCATGTAATATAGTCTTATCACAATTACAGGTTCATTTCTTCTGCTTTCATGTTCACAATGATAATTAAGGGAATGGTTAGATCAACCAAGGCCTAAACCAAAACATGCCTTACAGTTCAACACTTCACTCTTCCAACTTTTGGTTATTTTTTTCCATCGATGGCTTTCACACTATTATACCTTCTCTTTTTTGTTTCAAATAATCTTTTCGTAGACAATTCAATAGGTAGCCCTTTTCAATAACTCTTTTTTTAAATGGATATTTTTTTCTCAATTCTTTTCCTTTTTTTCTCATTTCATTGAACATAATGGCCAAATTTCCCTGGCTTTGTTCCTAGCATTCTCAATAATCATCTAGAGAGCGCTAAATATCGAATTGAAACTTTTCATAGTACAAGCTATATATGACATATTATATTCATGATTCAATCAATGTTTGAACTTCCCAATTAAAAATTAAAAACTTGAACTCAACCTTAAAATATATCAAGTAAATAGAATCTAGGCTTTAAAAATCCTTAACATTAGGTATCTTATCATTCTAAACTTTAGATTATCTTCAAAAACACTTGAGATTACAGAAATAAACTTCTAAAAATTTCAACAAATTCAGCTCAAAAATTCACAATTCCACACAATTTGAAGATTTTTCCACAATTTGAAGATTTTTTGAAGGAAACCCCACCCCCCAATCTAAATTCTATATTATCCTCAATGTATTAAATATATTCAATATAAATAACATGAGAGCAACAAAATAAAGAGGAGTGGGTCAAAAGTACCTAAAAAATAACGTGTACAAGTGCGAACTTCATCGATCGGTGCTTCAGCAAACTAAAAACTAAAACTAAAACTAAACAAATAAAACATTCTACTCTACAAGAGAAAATGAACTCCTAAGAAAGTAAGGGAAATGATCTCCATTAGACTAGGAGATCAATCCTAATACACAGGATCTTCTAAAGGTATGGACTCATCATTAGAAGAAATTTTTTTCATAAATGGTTTCAATCATTGACCATGCAATTTAAACGGATTATCGTTTATAGGATTCTCAACTTCCACGGCCCCTTAAGAATAAACATTCTTCACAAGGAAACAATCAATCCATATGGATTTCAATTTGTCAGGAAAGAGATGGAGATGAGAGTTATACAATAGAACTTACTAATTTGGCTCAGATGTCTTTCTGAAAATGTTCTTGTCATAGAATGCTTTCACGCATTCTTTGTATATTTTAACATTTTCATATGCATCTTTCCTAATTTCTTCTAATTCCACAAGCTGAAGCTTGTGAAGCATGTTAGCTTTATCTAAATCAAAATTAAACTTCTTAATTGCCCCGTATGCCTTATGTTCCAACTCCATCAGAAAGTGACAAGCTTTCCTATAAACAAGTCTGTAGGGAGACATACCAATAAGGTTCTTAAATATGGTCATGTAAGTCAACAATGAATCGGTTAGCCGTAAAGACCAATCCTTACATTTAAGATTTATTATTTTTTTCTAAAATATATTTAATTTCCCTATTTCCTCTCTCAGCTTGTCCACTTGTCTATGAGTGATATGATGTACCCACTTTGTGAATTATGCCATATTTCTTCATAAGGTTCCCAAATGGCCTGTTATAGAAGTGGGAGCCACCATCACTTATGATGGCTCCAGGCATTTCGAATCCTGACAAAATATTTTCTTTTAGAATTCATAAAACTGTTTCGTAGTCATTAGTCCTGCATGGAATCACCTCTACCCATTTTGAAACATAATCCACAATTAGGAGGATATAAAGGTGTCCAAAAGATGAAGGAAAGAGTCCTATAAAATTAATACCCTAGTAGTTAAAAAATTTTACAATTAAGATCGGGTTTAAGGGCATTGTGACTCGACAAGACATTCCTCTTAATTTTTGAAATCGCGTATATCCTTTATAAAACTCATGGGTATCCTTAAACATTGTTGGCCAATAAAAATCACATTATAAAATTTTAACAATGGTTTGCTTTGTCGAATAGTGACCACCTCAAGCTTATGAGTGACAAAAGGAGATGACACTAGTTTGTTCATTATTCAAGACACATCTCCTAATGATTTGATCTGGACAATATTTAAACAAATATGTGTCATCCCAGAAAAAACTACATACTTTAGATAAAAATCTCTTCTTGTCTTGTGACGTCCAATGGATTGGCAATTTACCTGCGACGAGATAGTTAGCTATGTCATTAAACCAAGGTAATTGAGAAATAAAAAATAAATGTTCATCCAATAATGTATCTTTAATCAGTGTGGTTTTAATGGAAGCAGATAGGACAAGGGGACAAACAATCCACCACTACATTCTCTACTCCTTTCTTATCACGTATTTTTAAGTCAAACTCTTAAAGTAGGAGGATCCATCTCAAAAGAAGGGGCTTATTATCCTTCTTTGAAAGAAGATACTTGAGTGTTAAATGATCAGTAAATATTATGATTTTGAACTTGGTCAAATAGGGCCTAAATTTGTCCAGAGTAAAAACTACAGTAAGGAGTTCCTTTTCCATTGTTGAATAATTTATCTTGGCACCATTCAACATTCTACTTGCATAATAGATAACACATGACTTCTTATCCTTCATTTGGCCTAGCACAACCCCAACTGTACAGTCGCTAGTATCACACATGATTTCCAAAGGAACCCTCCAATTAGGTAGCTACATGATTGGTAAGGTTGTCGACATATCCTTAAGTTTTGTAAAAGTCTCTTAGAGTCCACTCAAATGGGACATCCTTTTAGAGGAGGTTATTCAATGGCCTATAAATCCGACTGAAGTCCTTACTGAACCCTCCATAGAATCTTGCATGACCTAGAAAAGAACGAATGTCACATATGCTTTTAGGAGCAGGAAAATTGGCAATCAAGTGTATTTTAGCCTTGTCCACTTCAATTATATTGGATGATATCACATGCCTAAGGACAATTCCCGTTTGAACCGTAAAGTGGCATTTTTTTCAATTCAAAATAAGGTTTTTCTCTTCACATCTTATCAAGACCAAATTTAAATGCTTAAAGCACTCATCAAATGAACTATCAAAAACGTAGAAGTCATCCATGATCACTTCTAGAAAATGTCTAACCATATCTGTCACACCCAAAACTTCGAAAACTGGGCTCATAAATTTTCGATCACCGAATCCGGTGACGACAGCCTCCGTAGTACCCCATTCTCAGCTTCCAGCGTCCATACACCAAATTTTGATCCTGGGATCTTACAAGGAGGATTTTCAGTATAAATTTTTTTTTTGTAAATGAACATAACCATAAGTGTACCTGAATCACAAGAGCAACATCATCATAACATATCCACTAATATAAATAGTTGATTATAATGCATAAAGAAAATACATGAATATAATAAAATCTCCACAAAGCTCGGCCTCCACGCTCCTGCCTCAATGCTACTGTGACCTAATGTCACATGCACGCAACAATTGTGCATAATCTTGCAAGAAGCTTAGAGGGTGGTGTGTGTGTGTGTGCAATGTATGTGACAAGCATATAATTATTAGAGTAAGCAGAAATACTGCAAGTCCATAAGTCATTCAATATCAGAGTATGCAATGCAGATCGGTTATGCAATACGGAGTCATAATGAGAAAAATATCAGATACCGAGGATGCAATACAATATATAATTCTGATGAGCCACGAATACCATCAGCCTCATCGAGGCCATATAAATGCAGAAACATAGAAACCTAAATGCCATGTGCCGCGGATATAATGCAATATGCAGATCCTGACGAGTCCATAATACCATCAACCTTATTCAAGCTATGCAAAACATAAGCATAGTAAACCAAATGTCATATGCTGAAGATACAATACAATATGCGGTGTGAATGAAATGATCAAGTTAGAGTGTGGAGTCGGGATGATAGTACGTAGTATCGCAAGCTGTGGGGTCCATCACAAAGGACTTCTATCTAAACCAGTCACATACCTAAATTTGGATAGCTAGACTCAATGTGATAAACTCCTGATCTCAGGTTGGTGCGTGCCCAACCGAAATCCTGGCCATTGCGAAGGTACATATAACAAATTAGTTATGCACCACTAGCCCGAGTGGATATTGAATAAATGAATGAGTAAAATGCTAAGTATGTAACTCCTACTCAGTAAGTCCACATATAAGTACTGTACATCTCTGGGATCATCACTGGGGTCTAGTACACTCTACACCGCTTGCCGCCCCATAAAGCACACAACTGGGTAAGTGGAAGAGACCTCACTATCCACCTACCAATATTGGTCTGGCTCGTTAATAGTAGACTCATTCCTCAAGCTAGTCAGACTCAGCCTAACAATCACCTACTCCTATAGGTAGGTAAGGCCACACCCCCTTCCAACCGACTATGACACAGTGGGAGATGTGGCCTAATAGTATATGACCCTCATGCGCTCATGTATATCCACCTGGTCTAGACGTTTGAGCATCCTCAGGTACCATGAAGGTTTAGAGAATTTCACCCAGGGATATCTATTGCGCCCCATATAAAAAAAAAAGATTTCTGGTATCCTACCTGGCCATCCACGATGTCTGTGGAGGCCACGGCTCTGATGTCGCTAGGGCATACGGTAGTCATATCAAAAAATGCGAGATGCATGAGTCATATCATCTAATCATGCATCAAACTTGCATGTACCGTGCACTTATGTGGGGCAACTCTGTTGTTCACCACCCTAAGTATAGGGTTGTGATGTAGTAATAATCTCGGTAAGACCGAGGTTGAATCCACAGGGACTGAATTTTGTACATAATCTGAAAGTAACTTGAACTTGAACTAGAAGAAGATGTAATCTAAATCAGAAAAATTTAAGAGAATGATGGTGAAATATTAAACTAAAACTTATAAAATTCAAAGGTGGGAAACTATGGTGCCAAGGATCCAATTGTAGATATCAGGGAGATCTACCCTTGATTCATAAACACAACTAGATTTAGAGTCCCACCTTCATCCAGTTGGAAGATGTATTATTAACAATCCAAATATGAACTTTCTTTAATCAATTTTCAAGAGATGAGAGGTATGAGAATTAAAATTGATTCCATCACAAAACCATGCCCATGAGACAAAGCAAACAAGGGAATTAAGCCAATCCACATCCAATCTAAGAGAGTTATGAATGTTGGGAAGGATTTCATCATCCAACCATGCTCGTGAGTCGATGGTGAACAACAGGATTCCTATGACCATAACCTCTATACATGCATGGAAAATACTCAAAGATATCGCAGATCCATTGTAATTTAAGTCACAACAAACCATTAAAAACTAAAGGCATTCCTTATAATCAAACTAGAATCTAAATCAGTTCAACTTAGACCTGAATCAAAAGGCATAAAGAAAAGTCTCTCATTACACTACAAGCTTCACCTCTTAACCCTAACTAAGAGGTTTAGCTAGACATGATCATGCTAAAACCCAAGAAAAACCTGAAAGGAAAAGAAGAAGAATGAGGGAGAAAAAACTCCCTAGCCGGCCAGCTCTCTCCCACATCTCAATTCTTCACTTCAAAGATCACTTGCTCCACGTTCTCTCTCTCTCTTATATAAGGGTCTGAAGGGAGTCAGTGTTGCTGGATTGCATGGTCAGCTGAGCGTACACAGCTTTGTTTCCTGCATAGTGAAACAGAGAGAGGATCGGTCGTGGCTGGATTGCGTAATCAGTGGGGTCCACAATCATCGTTACTTAGGAAAATCCACTCCCTGCATTAGCATGAGGCGGTTGTGTTGGGACATGGGCCAAAAGTTGGATTGAATCTATTGATCAAGTGGCCCACAAACGAAGTATGAAGGCACAATGAAACCTACTCAGTTTGGTCGTTGTGCGAAAAGTTTATGTAAAGTTTGCCAACTTTGGTTTATTAGTTAGTTTAGGTCGGGTCCACTTGTGATGGTCTCTCTGGGAATCCATGCCTTTCACCGCTTTCATACGGTCATTTTAGGCCATGGCTCAAAAGATGCGGCAGCTCTGAGATCTAGGTGGGCCACAATCCATGTGATAAGTAGGCATTTCCCAACAACCATTACACATTCCTGAAGCCACGAAACAAAGTTACATAATTGGTTATGGTATCATGTGGGTCCATGTACATGTTTATTCTGAAGATCTGTTCTGTCTATCCAGTTTGTTATTCCATTTTAGGAAATTCTGTCAAAAATGAAATGGTTTAGTTAATCAGGTGGACCGCACGGTCCCACCAAGTAGCAAGAATACTCACCATTAAAACTTCCATTGAAATCGTCCAACAGTGTCATGCACTTAGCATCCCCTTAATTACAATTCTATCCTTTTTTTGTCAAATCTTCTAACGTCCGTATCTTCTGATTGCACCGTGTAAATGAGACGAAATTTCACCAGTACTTGTTATTTTTCATGCTCTTTCTAACTCCTAAGTTTGACTCATGATCACTCATAAATGACTCAAATGTCTTTTTAATGGAAAATACCGCTCCAAAGTTTAAAAATAATATTTTATACACCTAATAGGGAAGTTAGCCGGTAGTTTTAGAATACACCCTAAGATCTTCGAAATGATCGATTTACTAAGATATTCGAGTAGCCCGTTTGCGAGATCCACAAACGATGGAGGGTTAGATGACATACTAAAAATAGGAAAACTTGATGGTTGGTATTCTAGTCATGTATCTAGGTGATTGTACTGTCAGTTTTGTAAATGGACGAATGTAAGGTGGTTTTCTGGAGTGATTAGGGGTAGGACATGTATATTGCAGTGTCCATGGTAGTGTTCTGAAGGCATCCACACCATCTAATCATTTTCTCATCTAATTATAGGGGTTTAGTCCAAAATTGAGGCCTATCCAAAGATCAAGTGGGCCCTAGGACAGTGATTTATGGGCTGATTTGTCCATTGGGCCACTTTCATAAAGATTCAATGGCTGAAATTTGATGTGTATGGTTAATTTAGAGTCCTCAGGCCAAATATAAAGTTTTGAGCTAAATGGATGGTGAGAACCCTGTGATCTTGCATTCAGGACAATTTTCAACCCCTTTTAACTTCAATCGCTGAGTTTTCTCAGATCTTTGCTGTGTAAATTCTTTAATCTCGGTCCCCTGGGGTCCATCCCTTGCCTTGGTGACTTATGAGTATTAAATACATGCTTTTAGTATCCTTTTTCAATCCAGACTCCTAAATTCACCTTGTATCATGAACACGATTAAAACAGGTCATTAAATAATATCATGGTCATAAAAGCATGATATAATAAAGTACATAGGCATAATTATCTAATAGGGTTGACAACAATAATCCACAATCAACCATCACCAGCATATCATGACATGCCCCCTTCTAATAAAAATTGGAGTCCATGTGGTATGTCCTATGTTAGACTAACATTAGCCTCCCAAGGCACTAATATATCATATATCCTAAGATGGGGTCCACTGAAAGGACGGTGGGTCTAACCCATACATCGAAATAGGCTCTACATAGTGGATATATGTCACGCCCCAAACTCAGAAACCGGGCACACAAAATTTTCGGTCGTCGAATTCGGCGCCGACAGCCTCCGTAGAACCCCATTCTCGGCTCCCAGCTCCCATTCGCCAGGTTCCGATCCTGGGATACTACGAGGAGGATTTTCAACGTCAGTTTGATTTGTAATAAGCATAACCAAAGACATAACCCACAAAAAATAACCAATAATTCCATTACATTTCCACTATGATCAAAAAACTTTACAAGTACAATGAGCATAAAGGGAAATACAATGATGAAGAATAAAAAAAACTCCAAAATGATCTACAAAGCGCTCCTGCCTCAGCGCTGTTGCGCCCCAATGTCCCCTGCACGCAAAGGTCATACATAAGCTTATGGAAAGCTTAGAGGGTGGTGAAAGTGTGTGCGCAAGGTAGTAATATGAACATGCAGTATCAGAGTAATGCGGAATATGCAGATGGATCCATGAAAACTATTAGCCGTACCAAAGCTATGCGATGCAAGACATGAATGATATCGGCCATCCCAAGGCCATATGATGTGAAATACAACTCAAGCATATAAATCTTCATCTATGTCCACACATCAATACAGCTCAAATCTGGAATATCACCGAGGTCTAGTACACTCTAAACCAAATCGCCGCCACATCGCGCGTGATAAGGTAAGTGGAAGAGACCTCACTATCTGTCTGCCAATATCAGGCTCGACTCATCGATAGCAGACCCATTCCTCGAGCTGGTCAGACTCAGCCTAACATTACCCCTTACACTCGGGCGAATAAGGCTGCACCCCCTTCCAACCGACCACGACACAGTGGAGAGCGTAACCATCTAATATTCGACACTCAGCGCTCATCTACCCACTCGATCTAGACGTTGGAGTAATCTCTTGGTACCATAAGGGTTTAGGGACTTTCACCCAGGGATATCTATAACACCCCATGTAGAATAAAATTTTTAGTATCTAATCCTGCCAACCACGATGCGTCTGTGGAAGCTACGACCCCGATGTCGCTAGGGCATACAATAACTATATCATACAATGCGAAATTCATGAATCACACTATCCAATCATGCAGTAAATCCTGTGCATATCGTGCGCTCATGTAACACCGCCTAACCGGGAGCCCATAAACAACCTGCCCGAAGGCATATGCTATGATCAGTCAATTCTCATATCAAGCATACATATGATACGTATGATCATGAGTCATGGAACTATACTAAACATGTAATAAAGTAATGAATTACCCATACAACGCAAGTGGGCCTAGATGGCCTATACACAACAAGTACTGCCTATCAAAGGGGACCTAGGGAGAGTCGTAATGTGGACATCCAACCAACATTACACTTGCAATGTGGACGTCAAACCAACATTACTCCCAAGGCGTTATCCATAGTGAAAATCATTATATGAACTAGGTTGGGATCACACATTGCAATGGGCCTTAGGCATATCCCATTGGGCCTTAAATACATCAATTGGGCCATATCATATGGGCCTTCCATTCGTTAAGCGGGCCACATCAATGGGCCGCACCAATGGGCCTTATGCGCATTGCAATGGGTCATAACCCATTGGGCCTTGAATGCATCAATTAGGCCTAATCACATGGGCTTTATGTGTAACAAATGGGCCACACCAATTGGGCCCCATGTGTACAACAAATGGGCCTCAACCCATAGGCCCCTTAAACATCAAATGGGTCAAATCCCATGGACTTATAAATATCAAATGGGCCTAGTCCTATAGGCCTTATATAAGTCAAATGGGCCTAAACTCATAGGCCTTGTATATCAAATGGGCCTAAACCCACAGGCCTTATATATCAAATGGGCCACACCCAAACATAGGTGGCCCACTTGATCACAGATGGTCTCACTTTTCAACTCATGCCTTAAAATAATCTTTCCAAGTGGATGGACGGTCTGGATGCATCACATGCATCATGGCGGGGTCCACAGAGGTTGGACGGTGCACAAGCATCACCGTGGGCCCAGCACCATCGTCCGCTGGACGGGTAAAACACAAACATCATGGAGGGCTTCCAGCGTCCGCCTGGACGGTGGATATAAAACACATACATCAATGTGGGTCCCATGTGGGGCCCACTGTTATGTTTAAATGTCATCCAAACCGTTGATAAGGTCACTTGGACCTAGGTGAAGGTAAAACACAAATTTCATCTTGATCCAAAACTCCCATGGCCCGAAGAAAGGTTTCAAGGGCAGATGTTCAATCACACTATTTCGTGTGGTGTGGGCCACCTGAGTTTTGGATGCAGTTGATCTTTGGAGGGGGGCCCACGTCTGGGAGTGGCCCACCTCAAGAACAGGTTGGATTTCAAAAATACATCATGGTGGGGCCCACGGCAGCAACCGTGGGTGGCTGCTGGTCGTCCGCCCGGCGTCAACGCTCCTATGGGCTCCTTAGCACCTTAGCTTCAATCCTAATGGAGGAGATGAGAAATAGATTACTAGGATGGGAGATCTTGGGATGGAGAGGTGGGCCACACTTGGAGTTTTGAAAGGGAGGGAGAGGCTCATACGTATGGAGGGTTTTTGGTTGCTTGGAGTGGATTTTGAAAATGAGAAAGAGAGAGAGTTGTAAAGAGAGAGAGAGAGTGAGTGATGGATGGATGTGGTGATGGGTGTGTAAGACACCTTTGTTGACTTTGGTGGCCTTTTGTGTAAGAAAGTCATGGCTTGTGTAAGGATTTCTTGACTTTTGAGGCATTTTGTGTAAGAAAAGTATGGGCATGGAAGAACTTTTGGACTTTTGTGGTTGCTTGGGTATGGGTGAAAGGTGATGTGTACTTGACATGTACTTGACATGTGATGGATTGATGGATTGATTGATTGATGGGATTGATGGGACACATCGTAGAGATTCTCTTTGGTTTCACAACGCGCGGCGTTTTCTTCGCAACGAACATTGGCTCACATCTCTTGACCAGGGTATCGCCTCGGCGCGCAAGTCGCAGCACGGAACCGTAGCGATGGCGCGGTCGCTATGGTAATGGTCTTGGGTTGAATCGGCTCGGGTTGATGGCATACGAATCAGGGTCGCGCATAAATATCGGTTAAGTGTCGAAGGTTGCCGGAATTTGACCGGTAAGACCGCGGAAGTCTTCGAAACAGTATGGTCTAGGATACGGGTCTTACAATATATTAAATCGGGTACTACATATTCTCCCATCGACGGCACGAGGTCATGGTTATTGAGGGTCAAATATTGCATATCAGACCCCGATTACTACCTGATTTTCCATACACGATAATGCTTAATATTATAATTTAATCATGCTATTGTGTACAGGGTGTATTTACGAGCGTGGATTAAAATAGGACGGTAAAAGCATGGAATTAATGTTCGAAATGTACTAAGGCAAGGGACAAACCCCAGGATGCCAAGATTGACGGATTTACACGCCAGAGATCCGAGAAAATCAAGAAACTGAAGCTCAAGTGGTCCAAAATTGGTCCAGAATGCAAGATCACAAGGTTCCTACCATCTGCTCGCCTCGAAACTTCATACATGGCTTGAGGACCATAAATCAACCGTACGCATCGAAATTTAGCCATTGGATCCTTATGGAAGTGTCCCAAAAGATGGATCAGCCCCTTAATTCCTTAAGTGGGGCTCGCCTGATCTTTGGATATGCTTCAATTTTGGTCTTAATCGTTTAAATGATCTGATAAAATAGATAGATGGATCAGAGTTCTCGAAAACATCATAGTGGACCCCACATGTATGTCGCATGTACATAGGGTACATGTGCGCACGCCGTGCACTGCACCAAGGAGCTCAGTCAGCAAGCACGCTGACCGACTCTCATCTTCTTCAAAATCACAAAAGCTCCAGTGTCTTTAAAATAGACGGCTTTTTTCGCATAGTGGGCCCCACACATCAAGCCTTCGGCAGATCTGACCCGTCCATCATATCTAGAGTGAGTCCAAGACCCTCTCCAAGCTTTCCGTTTGGCCCCAT
Organism: Magnolia kwangsiensis; assembly: GCA_037074715.1. Lineage (NCBI taxonomy): Eukaryota > Viridiplantae > Streptophyta > Magnoliopsida > Magnoliales > Magnoliaceae > Magnolia > Magnolia kwangsiensis. The sequence goes on along the minus strand of CM073575.1, from coordinate 128,388,848 downwards.
GCAAGCGTTTGTGCATCTTCAACTGTTAAACACCAGATGAACGGTGGAGTTAAATATTGAGTGGACCACACCGAAAATGCTCCAAAAAGCATTCCTTCCCCGACGGTTTTTGTCCTGAAATCAATGGACGGCATGGATTTTCTAGTTAACATCGTCATGGGGCCTACCAATAATCACAGTCACGTACGTAAGCTCTGTTTCGCAACAGAGCTTGTGGAGAAATGTTGTGGGCCACCATCAAGGTCCATCGGTCTGATCCAAACCGTCCATTAAACTCTGACTGTCCACATTACCAAGGCCTAGGTGACAAACTCCCAGAAAGACAACGGCGATTGGTTTTCAACCGTTCAAACGCCAAGAAGACGGCACCAAGAAAGAGTCCGTGGGCCACACCAAATCCAAACCAAAATCAACATCTCTGACTGGTTTTTCGAGCCACATCCAATGGACGGAGTAGATTTTTCCATCGACTTCAATTATGGGCCCTATGAAGAACCAGCGCAGGTACCTCTCATTGCTAATGCGTAAAAACGTCCACATGAAGATTTCTTTCACTGACTTTATCCACTGCCTCTTGGTGCTTATAAAAGAGAGAGAGAGAGAGAGAGAGAGAGAGAGGAGAGATTTGGGGGATCCAAGCTTAGATGGCTGGAGCTTGGCTTGAACATCAGTAGAGGGAGAGACATTAAGAGTATTTTATTTTTATACACTACAAGAAATATGATTTTTACCTACAAAACTTTTACCTACGAAAATTATTTTCGTAGGTAAAGATGACTTTTACTGACGAAATTAATTTTCGTAGGTAAAAGACAACTTTTACCAACGAAATTTAATTTCATAGGTAAAACCCATATTTACCTATGAAACTTTTCGTAGATAAAGGGTCTTTTGCCTTTTTCAAATAATAAAAAATTGAAAACATTACTTTTACCTACGAAATTTAATTTCGTAGGCAAAACCCACATTTACCAACGAAAATATTCATAGCCAAAGGTTGTTTAAAACTTTTTACCTACGAAATGTAATTTCGTAGGCAAAAACCAATCTTTGGCTACGAAAATATTCCTAGCTAATAGGTAATGAAAAAATCTCATCTTTACCTACGAAAATATTCGTAGCTAAATGATATTTTGAATTCTAAAAAAATTGAAAACTTTACTTTTACCTACAACATGTACTTTCATAGGTAAAACCAATATTAGCCTACGAAACTGTTCGTAGCCAAATGGTGTTTTGTAACCCATCTTTACCTACGAAACTATTCGTAGCCAAAGGGTGTTGTGTAGTCAAAAATCTCATCTTTACCTACGAAACTATTCGTAGCTAAATGATATTTTGAATTCTAAAAAATCGAAAACTTTACTTTTACCTACGAAATATACTTTCGTAGGTAAAACCCATCTTTACCTACGAAATTGTTCGTAGCCAAAGGGTTTTTAGAATTTTTTAACTCATTTTTACCTACGAAACTGTTCGTAGCCAAAGGCTGTTTTGAAGATCTTTACCTACGAAAATATTCATAGCTGAAGGTCTTTTGAATATTTAAAAGAACCAAAAATCGAAAACCTTACTTTTACCTACGAAATATAATTTCGTAGGTAAAACCCCTCTTTACCTACAAAACAATTCGTAGCGAAAGGGTATTAAACCTTACTTTTACCTACGAATTCTAATTTTGTAGGTAACACCAATATTTACCTACGGAAATGTTCGTAGCTAAAGGGTCTTTTGAATATTTAGAAGACCCAAAAATCAAAAACCCTACTTTTACCTACGAAATGTAATTTCGTAGGTAAAACCCATATTTACCTACGAAAATATTCGTAGCTGAAGGGTCTTTTGAATTTTCAAAACAACCAATAAATCAAACCCGATTCTTTTACCTACGAAATGTAATTTTGTAGGTAAAACCTTTCTTTACCTACTAAAATATTCGTAGCTAAAGGCTGTTTTCAATTTTTACAAAAAACCAAAAATCGAAAACTATACGTTTACCTACGAAATCTTATTTCGTAGGTAAAACTCATATTTACCTACAAAATTATTCGTAGCTAAAGGAAAAGGCGAAAATGTTACTTTTACCTATGAACTATAATTTCATAGGTAAAACTCATATTTACCTACGAAAATATTCGTAGCTGAAGGGTTTTTAATATTTTTTAACTTTTACCTACGAATTTTACTTTCGTAGGTAAAACCCATCTTTACCAAAAAAATCGAAAAGCAAATTTTCACGGGGTGAAGGAAATGGTGGCGGTAAGAGTTTTCTCGACGAAAACGTTCGTCGGTAAAAGTTTTTTTAATTAAATTTTTTTTCAACGGCTAAAAACCGTCAGTAATAATGTAAAAAAGTTTTAATTTAAAATTTTTTTTTCCTATAACCTAAATGTGTGTGTGTGTGTGTGTATATATATATATATAGTTTTTATATCATACGAATGGAATTATATATATATATATATATATATAATATATATATATATATATATATATATATATATATATAATTAAAAGGAAATATTTAAATAATTTATAATATCACATGAAAAAGAATATTGAAAAGTTTAGAAATTTTAAATATGTTTAAGAAAAATTTTGAGAACAAAATAATGCTTTTGAAGAGAAAATTTGCCATTTTGAAATTTTTGAGAAAAAAATTAAAATATGAGAAAATTTTAGAGATTTTGCAAATAAAAATTTAAAATTTGTATTTTAAATATTTTTGAAATATTTTATAATAAAAATGATATTTATTTAAATGAGTAAAAAAAATATACCTTTTGAAAAAAAAATGTTAAATTTATTTGTGAAAAATAAATTTACTAAATTATTAGGCACATCCACTAATTGAACCTTTAATCGTTTTTGGACAATCTAATCAGTTTAAATTAAAGAGTAAATAACTTCAGATGTTTAAATCAAATTTCACTGAAATTGTTGATCAATCTTGTATGCCCAATATCTTTCTCATATGTAGCCTGATTAAGGCGACTAACTAGTCAAATTGAGAGTATTGATTAGTAAAATAGAGTGAATGCACCAAACATGTAAAATGGGCCAAATATTCTGGTTAAAATTGTGACCCAACTTACTGACCTTGTGAGAACCTAAGTATTGACGTTACTAAGTTTTGTGGGCCCCATCATGATGTCTGTCGAACATCAACACCGTAGATTTGATGTCTCTCCTTTAGGTTATGAGATATCTCAAAAATCATTGGTAAACGAAACTCAAGTGGGCCATACCATTTAAAACTATGTGAAGACATCCTAAAAAATATAAAAGCACTTGGTGGGGCCCACATGAGTTTTAGATGCGGTTGAAACTTGGTCTGACCCCTCATCCAAGTGGGACACACATAATGAGTGTGTTGGATATGTGAATCACATTTAGGCAGGCCCAATATATGATTACAAATGTTGTAAGGAAACCTTTCTCCACTACATTTGAGTTACTCGTTACCTTTATCAAAGTAAACTCTGTGGGGTCCACCATTATTTATTTATTTTATCCACTCCATTCATCCATGTTAACAAATAATTTGAGGTCTAAAGAACAAAAAGGAAGCATATCCAAAGCTCAAGTGGACCACACCACAGGAAATAGTGTGATTGAACCTATACCATTTAAAATTTCTTGGAGGCCATAGAAGTTTTGGATCAAGCTGATGTTTGTGTTTTCTATTCATTCATATATTTTGATATTATAAACAACCTTTATTCATTTTTGGACAATCTGATAAGTCCAAATTGAAGAGTAAATAACTTCAGATGTTTAAATCAAAATTCACTCAAATTGTTGATCAATCTTGTTTGCCTAATATCTTTCTCATATGCAGTATGATTGAGGCGAGTAACTGATCAAATTGAGGGAAATGATCAGTAGAATAGAGTGAATGGACCAGACATGTAAAATGGGCCCATCATGATGTGTGTCGAACATCAACACCGTGCATTTGATGTCTCCCCTTTAGCTTATGAGATATCTAAAAAATCATCCGTTACGAAACTCAGGTGGGCCATACCATCTAAAACTATATGAAGATATATTTTTTAGATGTCTTCACATAGTTTTAGATGGTATGGCCCACCTGAGTTTCGTAACGGATGATCGTCAATACCATTATCTAGATCATCGATATTATATGATCCAGATCAACTAAACCACCCCGAATATTATGATCTAGACTATTCCGACCATCAATATAATTATCCATACCATCTAGATTATTGATGCTATGACCAAGATCATCTTGACCATGAATACTATGATCCAGAGCACAACTGATATTATGATTCAGGCCATTAAAACCATGGGTATTATGATCCAAACTATCTAGACCATTGATTGTATGATCCGAACCATTCAAACCATCAATATTCTGGTTTAGACCATTCGGAGAATTGATATTATGATCAAGACAATCCAAACCATCGATTTTATGATCTAAACTGTAATCTGTGGATATTATGATCGAGACCATCCAACCTAATGATATTATGATACAGTCCATCCAAAACATTTATATTATGACTTGTACCATTCATACAGTCTATTTTATAATCTAGGCCATTCAGACTATCAATATTATGTCCTGTACCATCCAAAACATCTATATTATGGCCTGTACCATTCATCCAAGCTGATTTTTATTTTTTCCCTTCATCTGGCCCTGTATGACCTAATTAACATATTGGATGTCAACTAAACAATACAATAAGCCGGATGGATATCCAATTACTATTGATTTCATGGGGTGTGGTGCACCTGAGATTTCTATGGTGGGGTCCACTACAGATTTTTATTTGCCTCATTCTTTGGCTCATGACGTAAAATGATATCTCAAAATGGATGGACGGTGTGGATATAACAAATACATCATAGTGGGGCCCACAAAACTTGGTGGATGTTGGTCGGTGCTCTATGGGTCCCACCATGATGTATGTGTTTCATCCATGTCGTCCATCCATTTTTACAAATCATATTAGGGCTTGACGCCAAAAATGAGAGGGATATAAATCTCAAGTAGACCACACCACATAAAAACCATAGTGATTGGATATCCACCATTAAAACCCTCCCAAGGTCCATTGTACTTTCTATTTGACATCCAATCTGTTGATTAGGTCATACAGGCCCAGATGAAGGGAAAAAAATATCGGATTGATCCAAAACTTTACATGGCCCCCAAAAGGTTTTTAATGGTCGACGCTCATTCAACACTGTTTCCTATAATGTGGTCCAGTTGAGATTGGGATATACCTCATTTTTTATCTCATACCATAAAATGAAATGGAAAAATAGATGGACGGCAGGGATGAAACACATACATCATGGTGGGACTCACACAGCACCGACCACCAGCCACGTGCGCTGGTGTTAGCGCGAGTAGAGAGAGAGAGAGCCAATCTCTCACTCTCTCAATCTCTGTCTCTCACTCTCTCAACCTCTCTTAGTCTCTCACTCTCGTGCGCCCTCTCAGTCTCTCACTCTCGCGCACCCTCTCTCTCTCGGTCCCTCTCTCAACCGCGCCCTCTCTCTCTGTCTCTGTCTCTCTGTCTCTCTCGGTGCTCTCTCTCTCTCGCGCGCATCCTCTCTCTCTCTCTCTCGGTGGACCGTGATCGGGGCTCCAACTCAAAAGGTATCTCTCTCTCTCTCTCAATCTCCGTCAATCTCAATACCAATTGAAATAATTTAGGGATTTTCATATTTGGGGATTTACGGATTTGGGGATTTGAGGATTTGGGGATTTAGGGATTTGAGGATTTGGGGATTTAGGGATTTGGAGATTTGGGGATTTGGGGATTTACGGCCAGAATGAAAATCTTCTTTCTGCAACTGTTGGGCTTTGAATGTATTGGATGGATCATGACTTTTATGGCAATTTGCTAAAATCATTGTAGTGTATACAATCCATATTTTCAACGATTTGTTTTTTCTTGGATGGAGAAGATCTTCCAGCAGTGGAGATGAGATGTAATGGTCCATGATATCCATGGTCTGGGTTACTGAATCATGGGTTAACAAACTGAAAACCCCACCGATTGATAAATGATTAAAACTTTATGTGTAAGCTAGGCATACTGTAGAAAACTCCAAACCCATGCCCCAGGAGGTTTTTTCCTGTGTTTCAATTTTCATTTGCTTCAATGTTTCTAGTACTTTTTATACTATTGCTCTTCAAAATTTTGTGGATTGGGGCTACAGGGAACTGTTATCCTGTTCCTGGCATATTTTCTTGCCCCCGTGGTGCAAACATAAGAGAAACAACAATTTTTCATTTGAATAATATGCAAAATTCACTTTTATTGTGTAGGGTCCACTCTAAGTTAAATTAGATCTTTTAAGATGTTCAGAAGAATATTATAATTACAGATTCGTCATCATCTCTTCACACATGAGTGATGTGCTCGAGCCCATCTATACTTTCATTTTCAACCCAAGGAAGCTTTCCTGCATTGCCTCTTTTTTTTTTTGGATTTTTTCCATACTAGTAATAGTGTTGTTTTCAACCCAAAGAAGCTTTCCTGCATTACCTCAATTGTTTTCCACATTAACTTAAGTAATTTGAAGAATGAGTTCTTGCATATGAGTATCCCTATATTCAGCTCTTTGCCTGTGTTGCTGTAAAATATATGAAATATTTTGATATGTTATATTCATTGATGGATGTAGAAGTTGCAAAAGGGAGTTTTGAGTTCCGAGTGACTCATATCTTATGATTTGGAGTTGTAAGAGACCTAGTTTTCCATTTTTGGTTTGTCCACAAATTTATAACAAAGTCTCAATTTGTCAATCATGAATCTATCTGTTTTTATTTTATTTTCATGAACTTCTGTGACTGTGATGTGGGAGTTAACCAAATAACTGCTAGAGATGTGCAGTAGAAATGTCACTGCTTTGAATTGGAAATCTCCCCATGTATTGAACCATGTTCATTTTATTATTGGAGTTACTACATGCTTTCCTGCTGTTTAGTGATGCTTAGTACGTAGTACACTGTCCTTGTACTTAATCTAATAAAATGGTTGTGGGCTGCAGAATGGTTGCTAATGCATAGGCATTCATAACATCCTTGACATTTGCAATTTTATGTTTGTCTCCCAGTGGGATGTTATTCTTACAGCAAAATTAACATAGAATTTTTCTTGTAGTTGAGTGCCTAGAATCTCAGTGTTTGACAATGGCAGTGGGCAATAGAATAGTTTTTTTGTTTATTGTGAGGCTTGGTCTCTAATATGCTTTGTAAATTCCTTTAAGTTATTCTCTTACCATCTGATACCTCTTCAGGTTTCCCAATGCACTAGGGGCATTCATTTATCCCATTTATGGGCAAGGAGAATTGCCACAATCATTTTGCCGTTGTGCTGCGGTTAAATCATTTTGCCGTTGTGCCACTGCGGTTAAATCATTTCCCTGTTCATGGGCCTTAAGTCCTAAGTAAATATGTTGGAGAGACCGAAAAGAATGTAAGGGACCTGTTTGTTACTTCTAGTGAAATCCCAAAATTGCTTGTGAATAATTTTAGGCACCATTATTGACTTGTCAAACCCAATCTGTCTTCTGTTTATTTGGGGAATTCATTCATTTTATCTATTTATCTATTTCTCTATTTTATCTAATAGAATATTGGTTATCTGTCAAAAGAGAAGTATTATTGATAGCATGACTTACCCAGAGTCATCCTCAAAGGGCGAGTCAAGTTATTGGGTCTGAATCACTTACACACACTACACTCTCTACCATTTCATCTAACTAGCCAGCGACACTAGTTCCTTGTGAATTCCTTGTAGAATTTATGAAGTTTTAAATTTCCCTGGTAAATAACAATGGGAGATTCAAGAAGCTTACATAAATACATTGTAGTTCTACTAACATATAAAATATTAGGTTCTTGATTTAAAATGTAAGACACCTTTTTTACGTTAGAAGTAAAGATTGCATTTTAATAAGCTATTAGCATTACCTACATTTTCTTACTTTATTTGCTATTTCGGTTGGGCCCCAATTCTTTCGTAGGACCTGTATCTTTCTTCTTCTATTTTTTGGGATGCTTGTTTGTTATGTTCTTTGGAATGGGCCAACTGTGTTGTTACTTTGCTAATGCCTGCTTATTGGATGCATGAGATTGCTTGATGGACATAATCATGGTCCATTGCGTATTTTCAGTTGGGCCCACTAGTTGAATGATATTGGTTAGAGTCATTGAGATACCTACATGCTCTACTGTCATCAATTAGTACTGAATTATTGTATAATACCTTTAATCACCATGGATGCAATATATGCAGTTTCTTGTTGCTGGTTTTGACAAGAGTATGTATGGAATGGCAAACCGCTAGAACATCATTTCTTGACAAAAGCAAGTGAAGTTCATTGGGATATCTAAAACAGTTTAAATTCATTTTTAAAGAAATGGGTTTGACTGAATTGTTCCATTTCAATCAGCAAATGTCACATTGCCATGCATATCCATCATGTCTTGCATGTATGCAAGGATGAGTTCTACATTACGAAAGGTTGGCTGACCCATTTTGTACTCTATATGTGAATGGTAAGTGCATGTTCTACTAAAAGTTAACACCCTTCAATCATGTACTTGCCACACATGTGCCAGCATGGCAAATAGGTGCGAGATCTAATCCATCTATCAGGTTGGTACGACCTTCTCTATGCAAGGGCATTCCATTTACTCAGTTTTTTCTCTAAGACAGCCTCGAGTCTTCTTCTTTTTTTTTCACCATTCCCTATTTTTCCTTTTCACTTGATGAAGCCATGATCTTTTTTTGTGTGGCTTTCCAGGGACTGTTGCTTTCCTTTTTTAATTAGATCTTTTGTTCATATATCAGTATTTTTTTTAAGCTGATTGTAAGTAGGTGGGACAAGGCTCGAATGGCTACTATCTTGCCTAAGTAGTGCTTTACTTTTATAATCTTAGGTGGTTAAAGATCAGCAAAGCACTTCAGACAGTCTTCATGAAGTTGAGCTTCTTTTGCCATTCATGAAAGATGGACCTGTTGAAGGTGTATTGCCACTTTTGTATGCTTCATGGAGCTTTGCCATAATGTTCATCATGGCTTCATGGATCTTTGAATAAAACATTTGTTACTTCTTTCTACTGAGAAATAAACATATGTTTTTTTTAAAAAAAACCTTACAGGCACACACATCCCACACACTCACGCTAGTGGAATTTCACCACCTATAGGTACTTGAACCCTTGACCAGGCATTGAAACTCCTTAAGAGTCTACCACTGGAGCAAGAGTAAGGAACCAAATAAACAAATAAACATATGTTACTTATGTTCTCAACGTGGTGAATAACCCCATGACTAATTGGCTATGATTCTTCAGTTCTAACCTAATATCCTTGAGCTCATGTTGGGTGCTTGCTCCCAACATCTTTATGTATGCCATTTTGGTAATGCATCCTTAAATTATTAGTTCATATTACATATTTTCATCTCACTTTTGTTTGTCATTTGATGTGGATCATATCTATCTATCTATCTTATTCTAAAAACTATCCTTGCTAATGCGGACTGCATACTGAAGATTCGTGATTTTGGGCTTGCATGTGTATCATTCAATGATGCTCCATTAGCTATTTTCTGGACTGTATGTTGCTCTTCCATGTTGTGTTTGATGCCTGTTATTTGCAGCTTTTGACCATGATTGATATGACCTTTTGGATTTTAATGTGATCAGCTTTTATTTCTCTTATCCCAACTACAGGTCCATTTGCTGAGGGTGCTTTGGTCCTAAGGAGGTTTCGACCATAGGCATTTACCTACACACATTTTCACATTATGCAGCTCACTTAAGTTTTGGATTTTTTTTAATTTTTGAGCCCATGTCTTAAAATGACATGGAAGAACGGATGGATGATGGAATGCCAACAAATATAATATTAGAGCTTGCCTAGCTTTCTATTGTAGGAAGTTCTTTTTTGGCCTGGGCTGTGAGTCCAATAGAGATGTCTGTGACAAATACACCGAGTCCAGCTGTTTTGAAGGACAATAACAAGGCAGGATTTTAAAAATCAGACAGATCCAGGAGTCATGTGGGCCATACCACCTGAAACAGTGAGGATTGAAGGCTCGACCATGATAGAAGTTTTGCATCGCGATGATATTTGCTCCTATAGTTTATCTTATCTGATTGGTAATAATTCTATTAATGGTTTGGATGACATAAAAACATTATGGCCAGCTCTAGGAAAGTTTTAACCATGGACATTGTTATTTCCACTATTTTGTTGGTGTGGCCCACCTAAGTTATGAGTTTTGAGTCTGTCTAATTTTCAGAATCCTTCCCTTTATTATAGTCTTTTAAAACAGATGGATGGAGTAGATTTTCCATGGACATATCTGTGGACCCCAACAGCCTTTACTAGAGAATATGAAGGAGACTCTCACAATTTTGTCATGTTCCGGTGAGTGGTTTCTTCAACAATTGTCATGTTCTCTTCATAATGTTGTGACCTCAACCTTTCTTCCCTTTTTCTTTTCTTTGAAGCAGTAATGGATTGTCCTTGTTCGTCATAGGTAAAACAATAAGTGATGTATGGATTCTCATGGTTTAAGCTTATTTCTTGTAATAATTTGATACTCAATGGAAACAGTACTAAACTGATTTATGAGATCTTTGTTCCTCTAACAAAACCGACCTACTGAGCTGATTGCAAAGTTTCTGCATGAGAAGCTTCGTGCTGGTAACAAGGGTACATCTGAAGAGGAGTTGGAGGGTACACTTGATAAAGTTTTGGTATTATTCAAATTTATACAAGTAAGCTATTGGGTCCTTGTTTTCTTAGCTATTCCCTCAGAGCTTTTCATGTGCTATTACTTTTGGTCCTTAATTTCAATGATTGTCATCAGATATTGTTATATGCTGATAGGTGTCATACTTCTTTTCCTCCTATAATTCAGGGTAAAGATGTGTTTGAAGCATTTTACAAGAAGGATCTTGCGAAGAGGTTACTGTTGGGAAAGAGTGCATCTATTGATGCTGAGAAATTGATGATTTCTAAGGTAAAAACTGGGATTAGTTAAACAGTTGATTATTTATTAAACAGTTGATTAAACATTTGATCAATGATTAAACACATGATTTATAAGGTAAAAACTGGGAATGCAGATGGAAGGACAATCCAGTAATACAAGATTCGTGAATTCCCAGTATGGCATATACGTCTCTCATGGAAGACTTGTAGGATTTTCAACAAGGATATTTGCTCAAAGGGATATTGGTTATGATTTATTTTTTTTCTTTATTGATAAATATTTACAAAAAGGTTGGCAACAAGCCCACTCTTGTCAGAGTTTCACCCTTACCGACTCATAGGCACTTGTCTCAGAGAAGAATTAGGTTGTTGGCAAGGAAATATCATCTTAGAAATGATGGTATGAAGGTGTGACTGTTTTCCTTAAAGAAATACAACAAAAGTTTGTAAAATATATCATTCTGACAGCCCCTCTAAGCCTTTCTCAAATTTTCTTTCAATGCAGGTGTCATTCTTCAGGTGACGGTAGAGTTCCCACAGGATTGTATTAGACCTGTTGGGAACAATGCCAGCTTATCTTATGCTGATCTCTGATCCCCGCCACCACCCCCCGTTGGGTAGACATGACAGATGATGTGCGGCAGCTCATCCGTCAGCGCCTTCAGGTAAATTTTAGTAAATTAAAATTTATTTTATAAAAGTTCATTTACGATCAAGTTATTTTGCTCGAAATTAATAGAGCATACCCGGATGTGCGTCGGAGCTATCCGGATGAGCGGGGGTCCCTGGGAGGTGGGAACCGCTGTTATGACCATGATGAAGCTGTCCATTTTTTATGGACAGCATTGGGAGGGCCTGGCCATTTGGACAAGCCGTATTTTGGTATTAGCTCAAAATTAATGGAGCATACCCGAATGTGCGTCGGAACTATCCGGATGAGCGGGGGTCATCTGAATGGAAGGTGAAACCGCTATTATGACCATGATGAAGCTGTCCATTTCCTATTGACAGCATTGGAAGGGTCTGGCCATGTTGACAGGCCATGTTTATATCTGTATTTACAGGGACCTCACCCTTAACCTAAACTATACCTAATCCTATTACCTGAACCTATAACCTATTCCCAATTCCCTACAACTATAACATATAACCTACTTAAAATCTTAACCTAAAACCTAAATGTGTTCTTAAATCCCTAAACCTAATCCTATTCTCAACTACCTAACCTAAATTTAAACCTAAACTTAAAAATCTAAAGCAAAACCTGATCCCGAACCCAAACCCGATTTCTTAAACCTAAACCTATAACCTATAACCTACCTATAACCTTAACCTAAAACCTAAACCTTAACATATTCTCAAATCCCTAAACCTAAACCTATACCTAATCTTATTCTCAACTACCTAACCTAAACTTGAAAACCCAAAGCAAAACCCGATCCCGAACCCAAACCTGATTTCCTAAACCTAAACCTTAACCAATTCTCAAATCCCTAAACCTATAACCTACCTATAACCTTAACATAAAACCTAAACCTTAACCTATTCTTAAATCCCCAAACCTAAACCTACACCTAATCCTATTCTCAACTACCTAACCTAAACCTAAACCTAAACTTGAAAACCCAAAGCAAAACCCGATCCCGAACCCAAACCCGATTTCCTAAACCTATAACCTATAACCTACCTATAACCTTAACCCAAAACCTAAGCCTTAACCTATTCTCAAATCCCTAAACCTCAACCTACACCTAATCCTATTCTCAACTACTTAACGTAAACCTAAACCTAAACTTGAAAACTCAAAGGAAAACCCGATCCCGAACCCAAACCCGATTTCCTAAACCTAAACCTTAACCTATTCTCAAATCCCTAAACCTATAACCTATAACCTACCTATAACCTAAACCTTAACCTATTCTCAATTCCCTATAGCTATAACCTATAACCTACCTAAAACCTTAACCTACAACCTACATGTGTTCTCAAATCCCTAAACCTAAACCTACACCTAATCCTATTCTCAACTACCTAACCTAAACTTAAACCTAAACCTAAACTTGAAAACCCAAAGCAAAACCCGATCCCGAACCCAGACCCGATTTCCTAAACGTAAACGTTAACCTATTCTCAAATCCCTAAACCTATAACATATAACCTACCTATAACCTTAACCTAAAACCTAAACCTTAACCTATTCTCAATTCCCTACAGCTATAACCTATAACCTACCTAAAATCTTAACCTAAAACCTAAATGTGTTCTCAAATTCCTAAACCTAAACCTACATCTAATCTTATTCTCAACTACCTAACCTAAACCTAAATATAAACTTGAAAACCCAAAGCAAAACCCAATCCCGAACCCAAACCCGATTTTCGAAACCTAAACCTTAACCTATTATCAAATCCCTAAACCTATAACCTATAACCTACTTATAACCTTAACCTAAAACCTAAGCCTTAACCTATTCTCAAATCCCTAAACCTCAACCTACACCTAATCCTATTCTCAACTACTTAACGTAAACCTAAACCTAAACTTGAAAACCCAAAGAAAAACCCAATCCCGAACCTGAACCCGATTTCCTAAACCTTAACCTTAACCTATTCTCAATTCCCTAAACCTATAACCTATAACCTACCTAAAACCTTAACCTAAAACATAAATGTGTTCTCAAATCCCTAAACCTAAACCTACACCTAATCCTATTCTCAACTACCTAACCTAAACCTAAACCTAAACCTAAACTTGAAAAGCCAAAGCAAAACCCGATCCCAAACCTAAATCCGATTTCATAAACCTAAACCTTAACCTATTCTCAAATCCCTAAACCTATAGCCTATAGCCTACCTATAACCTTAACCTATTCTCAATTCCCTATAGCTATAACCTAAACTTACCTAAAACCTAAATGTGTTCTCAAATCCCTAAACCTAAACCTACACCTAATCCTATTCTCAACACCCGATCCATCGTCGTTGGCGAGAGTGCCACCCGCCGAGCTGATATCACTGAGAGAGAGGTTCACCAGCTACAGGTCGTAGTCAATGACATCAGAGATCAGCTGGAGAAGAAGAGTGAGCAGTTGGAGAGGCAGATAGAGGAACTGTCACGCCCCATGTTCTTGGCAGACATGTGATGTTCCCTAGAGTCATTCCAGAATTACTTGCTATGCTCTGATACCAACCTTGTCACGCCCCAGACTCGATAACCGGAATCACAAGGGACCCGATGGCCGGTTCTAGCCGTAACAGCCTCCATAGTACCCCATTCTTGGCTCCTGAGGCAGGTTCCGATCCTGGGATCCTATAAGGAGGATTTTCATTACAGTATAATCATTACCAATATGAGCATACCCAAGATCACAGCAAATATATCTGAGAATAATAAAGGAACACATCATAAAATTCACTAAGAATTTGAACTTTTACAATCATCCATAAGGTCCAAAAGGACATACATGAGATAAAAGGAGAAGAGAGAAAGGTCGGCAACACTGGAGTCCTCAAAAGCTCCGCTCTACTCCACGCGCTGCTGCTACGATGCCTGCCTAGAATCTCCTGCACGCATCAATCATGCATAAGCTTATAGAAGCTTAGAGGGTGGTGAAAGTGTGTGACAATGGTGCACAGAAGAATAGTAGGAGATGCAAGAAGGAAAATGTGCTCAATGGAAAAATCACTAACCTTACCAAGGCTTATCATGAATATGATGCAATGAGTACTGGATGTTAAACCAAGGCAATGCATGAAGGGGGCTTATACAACCAATGCTAATGCGATGCAAGTAATGCCAGTGCTCATATCCAAATCATAAGTCAAGTACATTTTCAATCATAAGGAAATCACCGGGGTCCATTACACTGCTGAATGACTGTCGCTCTACGCACAGTCAAACGAGCATAAGAGACCTCACTACCTACCTGTGGACAGCCAATCACCAATAAGGCCTGACGGTAGCGGACCCATCTACGAGCTGGTCAGACTCAGCCTAGCAATGCCCGCTACACGCCAGGAAGGTAAGGCCACACCCCTATCCAACTGACTACACGATAGTGGGAGTCGCAGCCTAACGGTATAAGGCCCTCGTACGCTCATGTATTCCACCCGGTCACGGCGTTGGAGCAGATCCTTGATACCATGAAAGTTTTGAAAATTTCACCCATGGGCATCCTATGCACCCGGTATGCTCAACTAATATTTTCGGTGTCCACACATACGACATCTACGAATATTTCTGTGGAGGTAAGGCCCTGATGAAGTAAGGGCAGATATCCACATGCTATGCAATGCCAGATGCATGAATCACACAATCACTCATGCATCAATCCCAAGCATTCATCTCTCATGGAGATACCAACATGTCCTACACAATGCCACAACCATAGCCAATCATTCCTCAACCAAGCATGCATATGATGTGTATGGGAGTGGGCCATGAAGATGAATAGGGGTGCCAATACGGTGGAGATGAACTCTCTACCTAACCATGAAGGGTCTAGGTACTTAACTAATTCCTCATAAGGAATACAACCTCTAGTGGGGGCCCATATACCTGGGGTAGCCCACAAGACTAAGGAGAACAATGGTATGGGCCTAAATAGTGAGATGGCTTAGCAAGGTTCTATGGTGGGCCTTTAACCACCCATAGAAGCCCATGGACCTACCTTAAGGCCACCAACGTGGACATCCAACCACAATTGGTCCCTAAGAGGTAGCCCATCTCTAATTGATCATGAATCAAGGACCAAGGCCCATGCAACATCAAAAATAAGAAATGAGCAGCCATAATTATACCACAACACTCATGTTGGGCTTCAGAAAGGGCGGCTCAAGGCCAACCCAAAATATGGGTTCAAGGGGAACACACATAACCCAACTCATATATACCACTATGGGCCCATAAGGGAAAGGTTAAGGCCCAACATAAAGGCCACTAATCTCATATATTATGGTGGCCTAGTGGCGGCCCATTGCTCAAACCACATGGGCAATGTCATGCTCTTAGTCAAATAAGTTGGGCCTACAACTCGGCCCAAGTATAAAGTTGATTTGATGGAAAATCAAGGGCCCATCTACTTGTGTAATCTGGCCCACTAACCTAACATAATAGTATAGTAAAATGGCCCAATAGTTCAATGGGTCTATCTGGAAAGTTCCAATCCAATTGGGCCTAAAGAGTTCAACAACTAGCTACATTCATGGACCCAATTAAATTTAACTGTGGTGGGCCTCAAAAGTGCATTTGTTAAGCCCAACATTTAAGAAAACTAAAGGTATAATTTATCTCCTCTAATACCTTCATAAATGTGGTGGGCCTCACTCCTCAAAATTTCAGCCCAAGTCCAAGCATAATTATAACATGTTGTTGTCCTAAATTTGGGCACTCCATTAGAGTGGGCCCAAGGCCTCTAAAACTCTGGAAATTTAGGGCCATGGCCCCTCCTCATGCATACAATGAGAGGAAACTCAAAAATATGGCCCACCATCAAGAGAAATATTTTTGAATTTTTGTTTTTATCAAGCATATTGTTGGACTGCACAACAGAAAAATTGGGAGTCCAGCCATCTTGGACCATTTTTTTGGATGCCCTAAAGGGGTCATTTGAGGCTGAAATTTTATAGAGTGATACTTCCATATGTGGGCCACACCCTCACAAAATTTTAGAATTTTTAGATATTTATAAGTATTTTAATTAGTTTAAACAAAATAGACTGTCCATGAAATCGGACAGACCTGAACGTCCCAACGTGGTGGGCCAGTCCGGCCCTTGCCACGGTGTGTACAGGGGTCTATTGGCCCTAAAATTTGGTAGGTGGGTCCTACCATGAGTAGATAACATCCTTAAAAAATTTTAAAATTTTTAAACACCTACAAATATTTTAATTCATTTAGATAAGTCAATCTGTCCTAAAAATCAGACTGATCTGGACACTATATTATAGTGGGCCAGTCCAGCCACCACTATGGTACGTACAGGTGTCCATTGGTCCCAAAATTTTGTAGGTGGGTCCTACCTTGAGTAGGCCACCCGTGAATAAATTTTTATAATTTTTTTAACACCTATAGATATTTTAATAAATTTTAAAAATCCAACTGTCCATGGTGGAATGTTGCTGGAATAGTGTAGAAAATCCAGACTGTCCACCTCACTTGGACCATACCTTTGGGACCTCAATCAAGGTCAGATGGAGCTGAAATTTGGGGATCATCAAGATGAGATCCCCAAATTTCAGAAAAGTATATTTGATGGGTATGAATATTCCCCCAAACAGTCCCAAAATCTGGTCCAAAAACAACCAGAAATTGTCCAGAAAATTCTGGACAGCAACATATACTTAGATAAAATTTATTATATAGGTTAAATAAAAAGGAAAACACATTAATGGAGGATGGTGTGGCCTTCCTTAGTGGGCTCCACAAATGTCCATGTCATAATTTAAAGCCAACACACCTTGCATGCATCATTAAGGCAGCAAGTAGGACACCCAAAATCAAACAATGGGCAGTTTGGGCATCCCACCTTGCTAAAATTTATAGATGTCCTAGGCCCACCAAATGAGCCACACACATCAAGAAATAAAATGAGAGAAAAGAGAGATAGAAGGACAATCCGGCCATAGGGAAAGGGCTCCGCCACTATTGAGCCCTCCCTAGATCAATCACACCCATACATCATATATAGATTTATATTTATAACATGAATCTTGCACATGCATGGCCTATAATTAAAATGCATGGTGAGGATGTCATCCCCACCATGGTTATAAGGTCTATATGACCCAAACATAATATGATATGAAAGAAAACGGTCATGATGGGGCCCATAGAGAAAGGCCCCATGCATGGATCATGCATGCATAAGATAGGCCATTAGGCCACAACCATGGGATTGTGTGGGATCTCCACCATTGATTGGTGGGTCCTACACTTTCCTCATGAAAAAAAAGAAACCATCTAGGCTATAGAAAATAAATTTTTACATCTAAAGGAGCACCCACCTCAAAGATGACCACCAAACTTTCACACTAAGGTCCTTTAGCACCAAGGGAGATGGATCAATGGTGGAGATGAGGTTTCAAGGGTTAGATGGTAGGGGATTAAGGAGGAAGGTGGCTGAAAAAATGGAGGGAAATGAGCTAGAGAAATGGAGGAAAATTGCTAGAGAAGAAGAGAAGAGAGAGAGAAATGAGAGAGAAAGAGAGGAAAAATCTTTTTTAGGAAAGTAATCATTAACCTATGGTGATACAAAAAATGTTGCTAGGGTAGGTTAGGTGTGGGTGGTGTGTGAGGTCTTGGTAGTGTGAGTTATGGAGATTTAGGTGGTGTGTGTAGTGTGTGTTGGAACTTGTGCAAAAGAGGGAGTGTGGGCCACATGCACCACTCCAAGGTGGGACACATGATCGAAATCAAGGGTCATAGAATGAAACGTACACAACTTATGATTCACATATCGGATGGACGCACAAGATGCGGCGTTGAAAACCGGGCAACAATGCGGTCGCAATGGCATAGGTCTCAGCTTGATCCGAGTTGGGTCTACTTGATCGGACTCTAGGGTGACCGCAGCACTATCTGAGGGTCGCAGGTCGCCAGAATTCGACCGGTAGGACCGCGAGACCACAAGAAATGAAATGCACACTCTCACACACACATACACATATGTGAACTTGGGTCGGGTCTCACAGGAACAACAGAGGAGGATGAAGGAGATGACGAGTCATAGGGAGGAGTAGGAGAGGAGGAGGATGGAGGAGCAGGAGAGGCTGAGGGAGGAGCAGGAGAGGAGGATGGAGGAGCTGACGAGGCAGAGGGAGGAGCAGGAGAGGATGAGGATGGAGGAGCATGAGAGGCTGAGGGAGGAGTAGGAGAGGAGGATGGAGGAGTTGACAAGGCAGAGGGAGGAGCAGGAGAGGATGAGGATGGAGGAGCATGCGAGGTTAAGGGAAGAGCAGAAGATGAGGATGGAGGAGATGCAGGTGGAGTAAGAGCGACGGATAGCGAATATGTTTCAGGTTCTTGTCGCACGCTTATCCATCGATGCCCCACCACCTCTGCCTCCATCTTCGTGACTTTTTGTATTTTATTTATGATGTTAAACTTATATGTATTTATGCATGATGTAGTTTATGTTTGGATAGATTTATTTACGTACTTTGGAGTTAAATGGCTGTGAATGTGAATATGATGAAATATATTACATGACAGGTATATATCAGGAATTATATTGTAACAGGTGTATATCAGGTGTATTTCAAAAATTTTGTGCTTGAATATGGGGTGGGAAAAAAAAAACTTTTACCTATAAAAATTTTTGTAGGTAAAAGAATCCTCCAAGTTTTTACCTACGAAAACTTTCGTAGTTAAAAGTCTCTCAAATGTTTTTACCTACGAAAATATTCGTAGCTAAACGTTTTATAGAGTATTTTTACCTACGATATCATTCGTAGTTAAACGTGTTTGTTTGGTAAATATTTTTACCTATGAAAATATGCGTAGGTAAAGGAATTTTTAGCTACAAAATTGGTGGTAGGGAAACGTTTTCTAAGTATTTTTATCACGAATATACCTTTTAACTACGAAACTATTGGTAGGTAAAAAGTCTTGTTAATATTTTTAGCTACGAACTTTTTGGTAGCTAAAATGAGTTTAATATTTTTGGCTACGAAATTGTTGGTAGGTAAAAAATTTTGTACATATGTTTAGCTACAAAATTGTTGGCAGGTAAAAAGTGTTTTTAATATTTTTGGCTACCAAAGTATTCGTAGGTAAAAAGTCTTGTAAATATATTTAGCTACGAAATTGTTGGTAAGTAAAAAGTGTTTCAAATATTTTTGGCTACGAAAGTATTCGTAGGTAAAAAGTCTTGTATTTATATTTAGCTATGAAATTGTTGGTAGGTAAAAAGTGTTTCAAATATTTTTTGGCTACGAAAGTATTCGTAGGTAAAAAGTCCTGTATATATTTTTAGCTACGAAATTGTTGGTAGGTAAGTGTTTTGTATGTATTTTTACCTGCAAAACTATTCGTAGGTAAAAAGTTTTGTCAATACTTTTACCAACGAAATACAACGTTAGTAAAATTGTTTGCCTACGAAAAATTTCATCGGCAAAAGTCTTACCTTTGCCAATGAATTTTTTTTTTCATGGGTAAAAGGTGTTCCCCTCGGCCTTTTAGCTACGAAATTGCCAACGAAAAATTTTGTTGGTAAAACGCTTTTGCTGCGAAATTAAGCCTTTTGCCTACGAAAATTTTCGTTGGTAAAAGTGGCATTTCTTGTAGTGATAGTTTTTTATTTTTTTTTCTCTTCTTTTCTTTTAATTGAGATTAGCCGCATCATGTCTATCAACGGCTAAACCTCTTAGCTAGGGCTAAGAGGTGAAGCTTGTAGCATGATGGGAGAGTCTTTGCTTATGTTTATTGTTTAGACTGAACTAATTTTAATTATAGTTTGATTAAGGGAATGTTTTTAATTTTTAATGGTCTGTTGTGACTAAAATTACAATGGGTTTGCGATAAGTTTGAACATCTTCTTTTCCTTTATGTTTATGACGTCAGAAAGCCCTGTTGTTCACCATAGTCTCCTGGGCTTGGTCGGATGACGGTACCCTTCCTAACATTCATACATGTGATTGTTTGGTAATTAGTTTAATTCTGTTGTTCACTTTGTCTCCTGGGCATGGTTTGGTAATAGAATCCATTCTAGTTCATATACCTTTCATCTCTTGAAAACTATATCAAAGGCAGTTCAGTTGATTTTTATGATTATACCCTTCAACTGGATGAAGATAGACTCTAAGTTTAGTTGAGTATCTGATGCAGGCATAGGATCTCTCTGATCTCTACAAGTGGATCCTCTGAATCCTTAGTTTTCTATTTCTGAATTCCTTAAGTTTCTTTTTATTTAAATTTCACATATATTCCTCAAATTATAACTCAATTTAGATTTCATCTCATTCTAGTTCTAGTTCTAGTTAGTTTCAGATAACGTACAGGTATCAGTCCTTTGGGATTCGACCTCGGTCTTACCGAGTTTATTACTACATCACAACCCAGCACTTGGGGAGTGAACAAGTTTTTTGGCACCGTTGTCGAGGACTGACGGCTACGTATTTCTGAAATTAATTGGTTTTAGAATTAGATTAAGATCAGAATTTTACTAACTTTAGGTTTAGGTTTTTCTGATTGATAGAAACTAACCTGTTTTCTTGTTTTGTAGGATTCTGACATAGACCATCTAATCTAGTAACATCTTGCTAACTTCTCCTCTTACTTTCTGTATTATTTTAGGATTTTGCTTTCTTCTAGGATTAGACTTAGAGTTAGGGTTCTACCATGGAAGCGTGGGTACGTGCATATGCCAAGATGGATAAGAGATATTGGGGAATGCCTGAGGGTTGTGGAATTCAACGTATACCTTGAGATTTCTCTCCATCGAGAACCGATATTGAGAACCGACTAGAACGTTATGTTCCATCAGTTAATATGACCGTATACGATCGTAATTATGGGAATGAGGATTATTATCAACCATCATACTCTCCCTTGTATGATCAGTATGACTATAACTAGTGGAAACAAAAAAAATTGAGAAAATGAACCAACAACATGTTATAATGAGTATTCTCTTGGATACCCTGCCTTTGAGACCCAACCAGAAGCAATCCAAGAGGATTCAATTCAGTATACCATGAAATGTCTAGTGAAAATTAGAAAATCGATGGAAGCACTTAATTAACACCTCGATAAGATAGAGGAGGCTCGGTTATCCCAGCCACAAGTCATTCCAGAAATACAATGCGAGGAAAGTGATCCCCACTCGCTTTTGAAAAACTCTGAAGTTTGGAATGAAGAGTTGAATTACGTTAACGAGCATGTGGTTCAATTTTTCGATGAGTCGATCTCGATGACTGTCCAAAAGAATGGGGAAGAGACATGGTTGTCTTTCAAATATAATGATGATGACACGCTTCCCTCACAGGACACGCTAGATTCCAATGATGAAGAAGAGGTTAGTTTATGCAAACCTCAACCCATTCTAGGTGTAGAATGTGAGGAAAGTGATCCCATCCCAAATGTGTATTGCACTGAACTAGAATATGATGAATATTAGGACGGCGATCCTGAATGTGCAGCCATAGTTCCCCTGGAATCCATCTCAAGTTTGGTCCAGGTCAATGATCAAAACGTACACGAAGTGGTCGGTCATAATGAGCCACTCCCCTCACGTGACACATCTGATTTAAAGGTGGAGGATGAGCCCCTTACAACCGACCCTTCTAACTCTTGTGAAACATGTTTAGACCACTCCCCTGAATTAAATGATGATATGATTAGGGAGAAAGAGGAGTTGCACGCTATGACTCTGGAATTTAAAACCACTCAGTTGAGGCCACCATCTGAGCTACACACATTTGACAATTCAACGCTTCGATTAAGTAATTTCAATGAACAGAGTAATCACATCAATGATTCACCTATTGATCTTCAATCTGTCTGTGCAAGACTGGAGCAAGAGACCGTACCTCCATCCACTTTCAAGGATGATGGATTCTTCGAGCAGATCATCACGAGCTCCAATATGAAAAATAAGTCACACTCAGCTAAACTTTCCAACTCTTGGGATTACTTGGCACACTTTGCAGTTTCAAACGATCCCATGTTAAAAGATAAAGTGGATGCCTTGCGAGATAACATCTCGGTAGTCATCACTGACCGAGAGAACCCTTATTCTGAAACCCTTTCTTCCCCTGATCTTAAACGTCTACTAGTAAAGGAAGAGGAGCTGAAAATTGAAATGAAGTTTGGAGCTTCGGAATGTGTTGAGACTACATCACTTCTTAAGAAGTTTTCTAAACTTTATTTACTTATAGACTTTGATTCACCATGCAATACTAACGTTGAAACTTCTTCTGTCATAGGTGAATCATATATATTATGGATGCCTTAAGCAATTCAATGGAAGATTTCTTAAGCAATACTTACGTTGAAACTTCTTCTTATGACGTTTTAAGATCATTTATGTCCTGCATGGTGGTTTGGTTGAATTGCAATTGTCCTTTGCATGAATGCTGCAACATGTCTTCAATGGTCCTCTTTTGTGGTTACACTTGTGGTGTGCTTTGAGGTGCAGGGGGAGGCCCTTGGGGAGGAGTGTTCACATTAGAGGCCCATTTTTTCAACTAATGTTAAGATGATTCCATCAATTAGAATTGTATGTATTAGAATTAGCCACACTAAATGGGCGTTGTTAAGCATTCATGCCATTTACTTGAGCCTGTAATATGTCCTGAAAAGCTGTGATTATAGAACAATCCTTTATAATTTATACATCACTCTCACATAGGTCACAAGCACTTTCAACAACCGCATTGGTGGGTTAGACCGCTTCCATCTTCCTGAGTTATATGGCCTCAACTTTTTTAATGAGACCCACAATTTTAGCATTAACATCATCATCTTCCTTAAGGACGTATATTCCTCCTTTCTCTTTAGATGTTGGCTTGACATTACTTGATTTGTTGGTGGTGTCCCATGATTATGCATTTTCAACTAACCTCTCAAAGTAATATCATGCCTCTTCGGCATCCTTGGTCATGAACTCACTACTACACATCATCTCGACAAATTGGTGCATATATAAGTTTAGTCTATTACGGAAAAAACTAATTACTCGTCAAATTTCATAACTATGGTGTGGACATGCGAGTAAGAGTTCCTTGAATCTCTAACAACATTGAAAAAATGTGTCACCCCTTCTTGGGAGAAATTCATAATGGCATGCCTTAATGAGTTCATCTTAAGAATCGAGAACTTTTTAAGGAACTCCCAAGTCATCTCAAGTCATGTGCCTATAGATCTCGGTCTCAAAGATTTGAGTCATGACTTGGCTCTTTCCTTTAGGGGGGAGTTTGGTGCATGGAATTAGATGGGATTAAATGGAATGGAATTGAAAATACCACCATTTAAATCCCACACCATGTTTGTTTTATTCAACAATTGATTGGTACATATGCTTTGGAAAATGAACCGTGTATTGAGAAGGATTATGAAGTATCCATTTAAAACATGGGATTTGAAGCAAAAGCTTTTCAAATCCATTGGAAATTTGAAATGTAGCAGGCCATCCCACCTGTGCACTATGCAAATCCAATTGATGAGTACGTTGATGTCAGTAAGTTCTATGGGTCCCACCATGATATATGGACTATATCCAAACCATCCATCCATTTTTCAATATCATTTTAGGACATGAGCCCAAAAATCAGGCAGATCGAAAGCTCACATGGACCACACCACATAAAGCAATGGAGATTGAACGCCTACCGTTGAAAACTTCTTAGGGGCCATAGAAGTTTTGGATCAAGCTTACATTAATGTTTTCCCTTTATCCAAGTCTATCTGATCTTATGAACAGAATTGATGGGTAAAAATATATCACAGTGGGCCCTAAGAAGGTTTCAACTATCGACGTCATTATCTTTATTATTTCTAATGTGGCCCATGTAAGCTTTGGATCTTCTTCATTTTTTGGCCCATGCCATAAAACGATCATGCGAAATGGATGGACGATGTGGATATAACACATACATCACAATGGGGTCCACATAACTTATTGAAGTCAACATAATAGGAAAAGTCTACTATATTTTCAAACAATGCATTTTGTGGATGATGGGTTTTGGTTAGTCCACGTACCAATCCAAACATGATTTCAAATCAACCCCAGGATTTAAATTTTCAATATTTACAATCCAAACATAAGATATAATATCTATTAAACCATGGAATTTGTAGACAAACTCTGACACCATGTCATCATTGCAAAAAATCAATTTTATCTCACTTAATCCCATCTAATTCCACATGCCAAACACCCCTTTAGAGAGAAGGGAAACAACTTGAGTCTAATGACATCTTGAGAGACGTTGTTGTAATGCAAGGTTGCTACAATCTCATCAAATTCCTTGAGATGTAAATATAGACTTATCGAATCAAGTTCATCGAATTTGGGAAGGAGTTATATCACTCCCAGTTTGAAATCTAGGTTACTTACATTAATTGGAAAAATCATGTAAGATGGTGAGGTTGTTCTTGCCGGTTGTAGATAACCCCTTAGAGTTCTGACCGGAGGAACATAGTTTGTCTCATTCTCATCACGCACCATCCTAGTCAATGGCGTATCAGGTTCAACATTAACGTTCTCATCAAAGTGTGGCTCTTACATGATCATGTTTGGAGCATTCACGGTCATAGTTTGGGATGACATGGGAGTAATCAGATATTTCTAACTCAACAATGGATGGAGAGCCCATCAACTAAACCTACCTCACATAGAAGTCGTTGTGCATGGCCCCTTACTCACTTGGGCATGAACCACGCACAGAAAACTAGGTTCTAAACCTAAACCTAATAAATAAATCCTATAGCAGAAATTTAAATTCTAAAGTAATTAACTAACTAGAAAGCAATTAAGAAATCTAGGAAACAACTAGAAAAGTGGGGAAGGAAGTTCCCGGTTTAGAAAAACTAGAGTTCGAAAATTCTGCAAAACAAAAAAAAAAAAAATTTGTTAGTGTTTTAAAAAAACAAAAAAAATCTTGTAAAAAAATCTAAATAAAATTTCTAAAACTAAAACTTTATGTGAGACTAGAAAACAAAACCTAATCTAATCCTTAATATTCTCGGCGCATTTTTACCCAACAACAATGTCAAAAACTTGTTAGGCAATCCCAAGTATAGGATTGAGCTATAGTAGTAAACTTGGTAAGACTGAGAATAATCCACGGGAAATTGATGAGAATCAGAAGCATTTATTGTACTTAGAAGCTACAATATATCACATCTAATCAATTTAACATATATAGAAAAAACTAATAACTTTCATTAAAAATGAATTAAATATTAAATATCTATCAAAAGATTTATCCCGTATCCTTATCTAAAAGATTAGCCTAACATGGCTAACATCTTAAAAGAAAAACAAACTCAAATCGATGAATTGAATAAGATGAACAATACTGAATAAGCTTTGCCTTCTCTAGAGCCTTCCCTTTAACCTAATTTGTGCCTAGAATGCTTACACCTCTTTAAATAAGAAAATTCTAAACTGACTTAAGATTTCACCACTTTGAACTTGATTTCTTTAGGTCTTTAAATCTTCAAATCCTAGTTCTATTCATCCAAATCTTCAACTCTTCATCATACCTTTCTTTGAGCTTTAATTCCTCCTTTTTAAGCACATATTCATTCTTGATTCTCAAATTACCTCACATGCAAAAAACATATATTAATATATCAATTAAGCATTCAAAATCATTAGAAACCAATGCAATTGAAAAGATAAATATACAATATTCAAGTCTCAATGAACTCATCCGATCGATCCAGCAGGCTAGTCAATCACTCGAGACCCTTGTTTCATATATAGATTGAAGACATCCAGACAACAAAGCAGCCCTTACAGGAAAACTTTGATACTCTAACAAATTGTGGTAAATGACATATAGGCACCTGGAATTATTATTTTTAATCACACGTGGCATTACAGGTAAATCAAATCAAATTTTCAAATTATCTTATTTAATCATCCAACAGCCTAATTAGTAGATTGTTATTGGATGGTTAAAAATGAATAATATCTCATTGTTTTATTTTAACATAAAAGTGTCCATAAATCAATGTTCAGGATTATTTTTTACTAATATGATTTTGGGATTATCAATCCGCGAGTGGGGCCCACAAATCAATCGGTTTAAGTTTAATTAACGAGTGTCACATGCGTAATTTATGAGCACACGTGTACCAAGCATCATACCCCATCAGGTATCACGTTCTCTAAAAAGCTAAGCAGTAGCTATCAGTTTTGTCACTCCCTTCTTCCAAGTAACAATTATCCAATGGAAGGAGACGGCCTCAGTTATAACTTGCTTAAGAACTTAGACTACATAAATTGTCACTTAAACGCTTAGCTGTAACATCAGTTGTTGGTCTGATGAGGTGCATTTATAGGTAGATGAGGTATGTAGCTGAAAACTCAGAAGAATCCACTTTTTTTTTTTGGACTCTGATCTCGTCTGATCATGTGGGCCTGCTTGTCCATGTCACCAGTCGTTTTATGACAAAGACATTGCTCCTTTCCTGTCAGACCAAAATTCAGTTTTTAAATATATATTTTTCCCTAAAGTAAAGTGCTTAGGATGACAATTGTCTCTCTCTAATTGGTGATTTACCTTGTTAAGGTTTAAAGATTCTACATCTCACAGATATTATAGGAGATCTGGTAAGGTAGGTTGTTGAGAGATAATTCAAGATATCACAAAATCATGACCAAACGCACCAACATTAATATAAAATATCGCGATTATACCATTGAAGGAAGAACCAACCTTTGTTCCTGATTTATATCCTGATACCGATGTTCAAGGTTATAACCAGCCTCTGTTCCCATCATGTTTTCAATTACATTTCTTGTTTGAAGTCTGAATTCTTCTCAGCTGACCGAAGAAATGGACAGCAACAGTACTTGAACCTCCATAAGTCTGGATGAAGAATGTACAGATACTGCTACTGAAGCTATCCAAGGTGGTGATCCAACTTGAGAGATTGGGCCTACTTAAGGTGTAGCTGGGGTGCTCAAAACTGTTTTCTCAATAACTTTAATATCACTGGGCTGGAGGCAAGGACTTATCACCTCTAACACAGAGCTGTACAGAACCAAGTTAGCTCGGTTAATTCGTTCGAATTGGCTCAGAAAAGGTATATTAGACACGGCTCGAAGCTGGGTTTGATCCGGGTCAAGCTGATTTTTTGAGCTCAAAAAAATTTCGAGCCGAGTCCAAGCTAGTCCAAGCTCAACTCAGAACTTGACTCGGTACTAATCGATTTGACTCAGATCAGGTTCAATTAATATAAATATTTTGTAAATATTTATATTTAAATAAATTATATATTATATACATTTAAAACCCTAAAATCAAAAGTTGAACTCAGCTCGGAGGCTCCAACTCAAACTCAGCTCCAAAGATTGAACTCAAGCTCAGCTCGAGCTGGCTTGAGCTGTTGGCCGAGCCGAGCTGGCAAGTCAGGCTCGAGGGCCGAGCTGAACTGAGTTCGAGCTGGGGTAGCCTGCTGGCCGAGCCAAGCTGAGTCAAGCTTGACTCGGTTCAGCTCCTGTACAGCTCTACTCACACGTGCAAGGGTGGGCCACAGGATGGACACAATCTTCACATGTCATTACAAGTTGGAATGACATCACCTGTTTGGCCAGTTGGAGAAAACTCAAAAACAAACCGATTTTGGAGTGGCTCCTAAAGCTTTATATCTCATCAAGTGGATGTTGCTTGAATAAATTATAGAATCTGATTGAATATGAAGATGGCTTTAAGCGTGTCGGATAACAACGTTTCAAAAAAAAAAAAAATAAGAGTCACGATGACTACGTTATCAGTCTAAAAATATAGATATGACTGATAGTTTGATAGCTTGGCAAACTATACCATATGCAAATGAAATGTTGATGTGGGTAGTCTATAACGTGTATTGGACGTTTGAGCAAGTAGCCAGAGTGGACGAATTATAGAGATTTCTTAATTCGGCAATTAGCTTTGCTTGCCAGCGAGAGATTGGACTGTCACATGCCAATTTGACAGGTATCTACGGGATTATAAGATGGGATTTTCAAAATGTCGGCAGTTGTTTATCAAAAAGTAATCACGATTTTTTATTTAAAATTGTAACTAAATCATTATATAATTGCATATTTAAATTTTCAAAATTATTGATTGATTTTTAATTAAATATAATTAAAACCCCAAGAAATTGAGAAATCTCCCCAGAAACTCCCGGCATGAACATTTGTTACTATGTTAATTGCAATGTCCAGAATATTTTGAAACGTCAATGAATCATTGGGTCTTCGGGCCTGAACTCTACTAGACTCCTGCGCCTGGTGGATTGGGTTGGGTCAGTTCTAAAAGATCATGCCACAATACTTGTGGGGCTAGATAGGGGTCAACACCATCAGCCATTAGGACGGTTGTGTTCAACTGGGCCATGTGAAATACATACTACAAGTAAAATACAGGGAACCTGCATATCAGATTGGGTTCACTCTTCGTAGATTCTAAATCAGCTCAGGTCTGCAGAAGTTGGACCATCTCCATCCACGCCCAGGCCTCGTATTATCATGCCTGTCTTAAACCAAACTCGACCTGACCCAGATATAATATAACAGACAAGAAACCAGCTCCCATTCAACCTACAACAACAAACAAACCCTGCTCTTACACACCAAAACCACACCTTTTGGGTCAAACAGAGTTCGAGGCCCAATAACAAGAAGCAAAAAGAGGGATATTTTCAGAAACGGTTGGTTTCAATCATCCCAAGCTCCCAGATTCATTATGTTTTGGGTGTCTTGAGGATGCTAGTGTTGACATGATGCACAGCACCACAGATCAAAGGAATCCCCTATCAAATAACCATCCATCTGTGGAGACAAACTGAAAGGTTCAAATTTTCCTATCAAGGTGGGGCCCACAGATCAACAATGTGGATCATTCAACCATGGGACCCACTCACACAAACAGAAAACATGGAGAATACAGACAGCACACGTCCTTCAGTTCAAGGATCTTATTATTACCCTTTCACCTCACAACCCATTAATGACAGATTATTTCCTCTTATCAGGCAGAAATTAGACAACAGAACTTAGCCACATGATACACCAACAATGGCTGTGATGAGACGCACAAGTGAATGAACTAATAAATAGCAAGTAAACAGATACAAAAGCAATTGGGGCAACACAGTCCATAGAAAAGTGAATGAACTGATAAATAGTTAGTAAACAAATACAAAAGCAACTGGGACAACACAGTCCATACAAAAGATTACGTCCATTGATTGCAATGCTTCCTTGAGGCACGATGTCCGACCATGGTGATAAATGCCACCTTTTTTTACGACTTATCAGCATCAGTACCTCAGTGGAAAAACGAAAATAAATGAATTCCTTTCTGTCGCTCTCCTTTTACTTTCCCAAGTTAAAAAAATGCTTTTACATTAGAATGCGGATTATAGCAAGACCGACGGCAGAGATGGAGACAAGGGTACCTATGCAGTATTTAATCACGTCATACTTTGCTGCTTCAAGTTGGGCCCGCAACGAATGAATTTCCTGTAAATAAGAATGCGCACAGATTAGATGGTGCCGGTGCATAACCAATTGCAAAATTATAAGCTTTTCCCAAACATCTTAACCCTCACCCTATCGAGCTTGTTGGTGAGGTTGGAGGTTTCTGCATTCTGATTGGCTAGTTCATCCCTTATCCGCCTGCACCCATCAATTTATAGTGTTGAAGTGGAATAGTGGCAAAACACAGATCTTGCACTGTTAACTATCAGATAGGTACTAAGGAAGCTTCCATGCCAGTAAAGTCTATCATATTTATATTACATTGACATGTTTCATACTCCAAGCATGCCTAGGAATTAAAACTCAGATTTGGAATACAACTCACGACGGGACCAATTAAAGCTTGCTTCACCTCGACCAAAAACAACCTAGACTCATGTGACTCATCCAGAAAATATAAATGTTTCAAGCAGGCAACTTGGGGCAATATCAAGATGAACCTGGTCAACTCAGGTGAGTCAATTCGCCTTTGGACAATTTTTGATCTCATGAAGAGAATTAAATTGCAGGTCTCAAGTCCAACAGGTTGGACCACATGGTCCGGTCCACCCAGCGGAGAACTTCCAACCTGTAAAGTGCATGTGAAATCAACCCTTCCAATAGGTTGGCCCCACCATGAAGATCGCATAGTGAAAAAGCAGCCCCATCTATTCATTAAATTCATAGGATAGAAAAACTCTTTTATTTTTGTCCTTTTAGTTCCCACAACCATTTTGAATTTAACTGACCCAAAGAAGCATGCAATAAAATGATTGAGCAACATAACTGTGCTTCATAAATTGCTAGCAAGAAGCAACAGGATGGAGGTGTCTGATTGAGACAGCAGAGCAAAAGCCAAGCCATGCAAACTAAAACCTAGAAAAGATGATAAGTCAATAGATCGTAGTTTGTCTTACCCTCTTTCGAGGTTTAGATCCAAACGCTGTCCGGCCGTAACTTTGTCAATCTCATACCTATGTCAAGAAAAAAAAATTTTAAGTTTTCACTCTGAAGGTTTGGAAAATAAGGCATCAAAATCATGCGGATTATTGAGAATCACTGTCATTTGTTGCTATTATAAAACACAGACCTCAACTCACTGCGCATCCTTTCAATATCAGTTCGGAGTTTTTCAGTCTCACGTTGTAACACCGAAAAATGGTGCTCCTGCGTCAAGAAGACGTAACTTAAAATGGTAAGCGGCTACTTTGCCATATCACTACTTTTCACATACATTTTCAAGACAAGTGCATTTAATGCCTAAAGTAGCCAGTTTACATGAAAAAGACAAGAACTTTTCTTGGGCCAACTAATCACAGTAAATTTTGAAAAATGTATGGAAATAAGCATTTATACAATTTTTCAGGAACAAATGCGACTATATTTTGTAAAAATCTGAAATATTTGAGAGGAATAGATAATTTATTTTAAGTATGGATAATGCTTAACTGGAAGTCAAAGTCACTGTAACTAGGGTGTGTTTGGAGTCCAAAAGCAGCAAGCTTTTCTGATCAAATCTACATTTGCTATATTCTAGTTCCAACAGAAGCATAGTGGATGTTGATTTGTGGAGAAAAATGATATCGTGCCTAATGTTGTTACCACTTTCCTAACTGCTCCAAACAGATGGCGCTTCAGATAAGCATCCTTTTTTTCTTTTTCTTTTTTTTTCTTTTTTTTTTTTTTTTTTTTTTTTTTTTTGGGAGGGGGAGGGGGGGGTAGTAGTAAAAGAAAAGAAGGTATGGTTGCTGATTTGGGAGTACGTAAACTCAGTTGTCATGTAACTGGACTGAACCTCCATACCATCGTCATAGCCCTCTCCCAACTATTTGGAGCAGGCGTATGTCTCATGACAATATTGTAATAAATGTAATGTACTCAGTCCCTGTACAAAAAATAGTAGTTTCAGAAAAAGAAAAAGAAAAAAAGGAAGGGCATAGTAGTGGCAAATAATACCCAGATCCTTCAATTCCCTCACATACCCATGTGATAAATGTAAGGATCTGGAATCTAATTCAGATATAGCTTACCCTTAAATATTTTATATTAGAAAAAAAAAAAAAGAACAATTTAATAAAAACAAATTCCAGGTTTACAACAATAAAATTACTAAAATATTAAATATAGCAATATCATTCCTCGTACCATGAGAATAGGTGCCAAGCAAGTACAAAACCTACTCTTCTCTCAGTAAGTATACTTGACGCGGGAGTCAGCGTTTGAAAAGGGTTATAATAGATTGCCATATTGGAAACAACAGATTTTATAGAGAGTTGAAGTTAATGTAAATGTATTCAACAAGAGAAGGATTCACGAATCTTAGTCCAAGATTTCATACAGGAAATCTTTACAACTACTCATCTATATGAGAGCTCACCAACTTGAAGTTTGATATATGCAGGCCCAAATATACTCAATATAATGTTTCTATGATGCAAAACCATTAAATCTCCAGTTATATTACTCCCAAGATCAGTCATCCACTCATGCATAACATCTCCACATGAGCAACTACAAGCTTTCAAGCAAGCTGATGCGGGGTGGTCTGATCATTCAACAAGAGACCACAAAGTGGCCCTATTGCTGGATAATCAAAGATTGGGCCATCAGATTGTACATCAAGCCCATTCAATATTCCTTAAAAATCTAACAAATCCAACTATCAAATTTGATATATGGACCATCTAAATGTCTGGATTGAAGATCTAGATAACTTTGAGGTTCCATATTGATCTGATCAAAGATCATAACTCAATCAATGGTCCTAACAGTATTCTGGACTATTTCAGCAGTTGGATTGATTGGGGGATCCACAGGACCAATTTGATGTTGTTTTTAGCATTAAAAAAAAAAAAAAAAAAAAATTTAAGTACGTTCTGTTCAGATGATTGAAGCATGGGGGTATGATTGCAGCATGGTCAATATGTATGGTTGAGGGATGGGTTAACTTTGAAGTAATGAAAAAACTTCAAATGATCAAGGCTACACTGAGAAATTGGAGTAGAGATAAGTTGGGGTCTAATGAGAAGAAGAAAAATGAAATCTTAAGCGAGATCAGGACTTGCAAACATAAATGCAGTTTTTATCATAGAATGGAAGATGTTTGACGCGGGATGAATTATATTCACATGTTGCATGTTCATGATAGATTTACTACTTCATGCATTACTCCAAAGAGCATATTGTGAGGCCAATGCTAGTTGGGCTGACTTCAAAGGCATTCTTGCAAATAAAGTAGATTGGCTCAGGAAGAAGTCAATAAAATTGTCGAGGACATGCATAAGGATAAAGTGCCTGGGCCTGATGTCTTTTCTATAACCTTCTTTTCAATCATGATGGGAGGTATTGAAAGAAGATAATGGGTTTTATGAATGAGTTTTATGAGAGATCAGTGATGACCAAAGGGCTAAATGCTACATTTATTGTTCCAAAATTGAGAGGTTTTAGAAATAAAAGATTTTAGGCCAATCAACCTTGTGAGCGGTGTCTACAAAATTCTTGTGAAGGTCTTGGTTGTAAGGCTAAAAGATGTGATGGGGGTACATTGTATCTTCAATAGGTGTTCTGTATCCGTTACGATGCGCCCATGAAGGCCGATATATATAGGTAACGGCCATGACCGTTACGCGATACAAGGGTGAAACGGGGCAGTTGATTTTTTGGCTATTATGGTGGTCATAAAGGCCGTTACCTGGCATAACGACTGTAATCCCATAACAGTCAAAAAATGACCACTTTTTTCCTATTTAAATCCATTTTTCTTCTCATTTTTTCACGTTTCTCGTTCAAAAAACTATCTTATATTATTTTGCAATAGATTTCGACCACTCTTATATGATTTGAGCGAATAGAAACTCCAAGGGCCGTATTTCAAAAAAATTAAAAAATTAGTATTTATGCCTTTTTCCTAGTTTCTAGTTATAACGCTTGATTATGACATGTAAACATTAGAGACATATTCATATTCACAAATTCACTAGAGAGCCCGATACAACACTCTCACCAAAGAGTTGACCATTACACTACCATAAACATGTTCAAAATAGAAAATGAATACATATTTGGAATATTTACATTATTCTGGACTCTTTAAATATTTTTTTCAGAATTTTTCAGGCAAAAGAAAATTTTCAACCGTTGTGGGGTTCGTAACGGTTGTTACGCCCCCATATCGGCCAATACACATATCGGTAATGGTGGTGCTCGTTACGGCCACCATTACCAATACAAAATATCTTGATCTTCATCTTAAGAAGCTTTTGTTAAGAAGTGACCAAGGTATTCAAAAACAGTTACGTTACGGGCGCAACACCCGTTACGTAACAATAACGGCACAGGCCGTTATGCATTACAAGGTCAAAAACGGGCTAGGCTGAAAACAGGACCCATAACGGTCAAAAAATGGCTTTTTTTTTTTTAGGGGCAGCATTTGTTGATTTTTTACACTTCTCTTTGATTTTCTTTGTTCCCAAGTAGATTCTATATTGATTCCAGGTGATTTTACCATACTTTTAAAGATTAAAACTTCAAATCAAATAAGTTTCGACAAATCGAAGCTTGAGTGAGTAGTTGGCCATTTTGGGGATTTTCAAAATAAAGATTAGTAGATGCTTTTCTTCTAATTTCTTGCTAAAATTGATGAAAACAAGTGATGAAACACCTAATCAGCATGGTGTTGCTGAAATTTATGCATTTTTCTTGCTTTTTTTTTTGGTATTTTCTCACCATTTATTGGCGATTTATGAAAAAATTAGAAAAATATGTTTTTTGTTTTTTTTTGCTAATTTGAAAGGAATGTTAGAATGCAATAATAGATCTAATGTTTGTATGCTTTTTTCAATTTTTTTGTATTTTTGCACATTTATTAGTGATTTATGAAAAATGCAAACGATAAGAAAATTTTGGTTTTTTTCTTACAGATTTTACAAGGTTAAGGTTAGAAATGCATGGAATGTTAGAAGGCAATAATAGATATAATGTTTATATATATATATATATATATATATATATATATATATATATATATATAGTATTTTCACACCATTTATTGGTGATTTATGAAAAATACGAAGAAAAAAATGTGTTTTTAAACTGATTTGAAAGGGTTATTGTTAGAAATGCATGGAATGTTAGAATGCAATAATAGATCTGATGTTTGTATGCTTTCTTCAATATATATATATATATATATATATATATATATATATATATATATATATATATATATATATATATATATATATATATATATATATATATATATATATATATTTGTATTTTCGCATATTTATTGGTGATTTGTGAAGTTGGTTTTTTTTTTTTTTTTTGCTGATTTTAAATGGTTAAGGTTAGAAACGCATCGAATGATAGAATGCAATAATAGATCTGATGTTTGTATGCTTTTTTCAAAAAGAAAAATATTTTTTTGTATTTTCGCACATTTATTGGTGATTTATGAAAAATGCAAAAAATTAGAAAATTTGGTTTTTTTTAAAAGCTAATTTTAAAGGGTTAAGGTTAGAAATGCATGGAATGTTAGAATGCAATAATAGATATGATGTTTGTATGCATTTTGCATTTATTTATTTATTTATTTGTATCTTCGCAACATTTATTGGTGATTTATGAAAAATTAGAAAAAGTTGGTTTTTTTTTTCTGATTTGAATGGGTTTTGGCTAGAATTGCATGGAAAAATAGAAATTTAGAATGCAATATTAGATTTGAATGATGTTTGTATGCTTCTTTCATATATATATATATATATATATATATATATATATATATATATATATATATATATATAGTATTTACTGCATTCTTTTATTTTTATCTCTTTTTTTTATAATTTCAATTTCTTGTGTAGGAATGGGCATCTAGAACTGTATTTTAAATTTTAAGTTTGTAACTTGTTCATTTGCAATTTAGATTGGATTTGGAATTATAAGTTGTAAGTTGGAACTTGGAGTCGTACTTGTAAGTTATGACTTGTAACTTGTAAGGGTAACGTGTAGTTGTAGGTTGAGCATTAGTTAAGTCTTGTAATTTTAAATTTTAAATTTTTTAGAAGATGGCGGGAGGGGCTGGCCAACACGAAGGTGATGATATTGGATGGCAGCATTGTGAGAGAGTAAGTGGGGGTAGGCACGCCATGAAGTGCAACTACTATGACCGAGTAATAACTAGAGGAATCACATGAGTGAAGCAACATTTGGCACATCAAAAGGGACAAGTTGCGGGGTGCCTTACTGTACTAAAAGAAATGTTATTGATGCAGCACAATTTACAAGAGGTGAAACAAAAAAAAAAAAAGGATGCTCTTGATGCGG
Source organism: Magnolia kwangsiensis (assembly GCA_037074715.1). NCBI lineage: Eukaryota > Viridiplantae > Streptophyta > Magnoliopsida > Magnoliales > Magnoliaceae > Magnolia > Magnolia kwangsiensis. Next base: position 128,352,329 of record CM073575.1, on the reverse strand, counting down.
ACCGACAATAGGTGTTTGGACCAGGACCTGACTACATGGGTGTTAGTCCATATGATATTGTTCAGTCTGATGATGATTCTCATCGGAAGGTCACATTAGCAAGGAGAGAGAGCATATGCTCCGTTCATGAAGATGAGCAGCGTCCATGCATGTTTGGTGATAGGGGGTCTGTACGTGATGCAGGGGGAGGGAGTAGGAGTGGCGGTGGGAGTGCGAGTGTGAGGGGTGGTGGAAGTGGGGGTGTGTTTAGTGATGTACAGCATGCCTTTAGCCAAAAGGAATCATGACATGTTTTTGTGGAAGATGTGGATGATGTTGTAGAGCCCGAAAGGCCATCATGTGATCCAATTCTCTTTAGGAAGGAAATGACAAAATAGAGGAAAAAAAAAAAAAATCAAACAAATGTGGACGAGAACTACAATAGAGAAGCTTGGGAGGGCAGCGGCCGAGCTATTTATACATGGCAACGTAACTCCAAATGTTGCCAACTCCCCATACTGGCAAGTGGTGATTGATGCAGCAATGGAGGCAAGCGAAGGAATGAAGGCTCCTACAACTCATGAAATTAGGGGGAAGAGGACGAATGCAAAATATGAAGATGTGAAAGCATATGTCAACACCTTTAGACCCATATGGCAAACAAAAAGATGCACCATTATGTGCAATGGTTGGAGTGGCGCAGCGAAACGTGGCATGGTCAATTTCATGGTGTATTGTCACTTCGGTACAATATTCCATAAATCGATTGATGCATTGACTGAAATCAAGGATGCAAATTATATATTCATCCTTATGGATAAGATGGTGGATGAGATTGGAAAGGCAAATGTAGTACAAATTGTGACCAAAAATGAAGCAAACAAGGCAGCGGGAAGCAAATTGATGATGAAGAGACCAAATTTGTTCTGGTCACCATGTGTCGCGCACTGCATTGACCTCATATTAGAAGATATTGGAAAGGGGAATGCCGTAACATTGGTTGAAAGGGGAAAGGAAGTAACAACATTCATATACAACCACAACCTACTCATTGCCATGATAAGGAAGTACACAAGAGGGAGAGAGCTTCTTAGGCCTGCACCAACAAGATTTGCGACAAACTTTATAGCCCTTCAAAGATTATATGAGCATCGGGGAGAGTTGTCCGAAACATTTGCTTCACAAGATTGGCTCAATACAAAATGCGGCAAGAAGAAATCGGGGACACAGGTCAATATTGTGGCAACTAAAAGGGATAACTACTAGAAAAAAGTTGCAAACATCCTCAAGGTGATGGAACCATTGATAAGAATCACTCATCTTGTCAAATCGGACGAAGTACCTACTATGGGCTTCCTCTACTATGCCATGGATAAGGCGAAGCTTACTATCCAACAGGATTGTAAAAACTATGTGATTTACTGGAAGATGATCGACAAGTGTTGGAAAAAGCAACTTCATCATCATCTTCATGCAGCAAGTAAACTCTTTGTTATGCACTTATTCTTCTCATCTTTGACCCATTAAATAAGTTAATAAATCTAACTTCATTATTGCAAATTTACAATGTAGGATACATTTTAAATCCAAGATACAAATATGCTCAATCATACACTGAGGATGAGGAGGTTCATCTCAGGTTTAAGAATGTGATAAAAGGATTAGAGCCCGACTTAGATTGGCAAATAAGGGTGTTAAATGAAGTACAACTATGGCTATGAAAGTCTTTAATCTTTAGTCTTTTACTTATTAGTCTTTAATTTTATTATCTTTGTACTTTAAAGTTTAAAGTATTTAACTTTGTAATGTATTATGTATCGTTCACAACACAGTTGGAAATATATACACTACGATAGGGTAGTTTCTCCGACGCCATTGCACAAAAGGCAATCTTTCAGACTACTCTAGGTAATAAAGTGACATTTTATATTTTTATTGGTTAGAGCTATTATTAATATTGGCATTATTCTACAAATTATACATTCTAAGATTAGAGCCTAATAGTTTACAAACTAATCAATGTAAGCATTTTTTTTTTTCCCTATACAACTGATTGGTGGATGCATTATGGGGAGAGTGCACCAACTCTCAAGTCAATTGCAATCAAAGTTCTGAGCCAGAAAACTTCCTCTACCTGCAAGAGAAACTGGAATTGTTTTGCGCTCATCCATACAAAGAATAGAAATAGAATACATATTAGGATATTGGACCGGCTTGTTTATGTGCATTACAACATGAAGTTGCGATTGCGTAATTCAAGGCGTGTGGCAAATTTAGTTGAAGAGTCCGACTTCTATCCAATAAACGTGGACCACATTTATGATGAGGATGACCCACTACTACCTTGGTTAGATGTAAGAGAGAAACAGGTAGAAGATGACAGTGAAGAAATCAAGATCAATGATCCGGAAATATGTGTAGCACAACAATAGAGTCGTGCATCTATCTTGGATCCAGAGAGGTCTCCTCCACCTCCTCGAGAGAAGATAAGTAGCGGCGATAATGAAGAAACCAACACGGATGACAGTGGCGACAATGATGATGATGCTGCTATTGGTCCTACTATTGGTGTTGCCACCACACAATCGTCTGCACATAATGAGGTCGATCAACATCTGCAAACTAAAGGCCGGACGTACGAGTGCACTAAGTCACTATATGACCAGCCAGGAGCACAAGGGGTGCATCAAGGTGAGGCTGGCACTAATGGCACAGGCATAGCAGGAGATGGAGCTAGAGGACATCAGACAGCTACTAATGGATATGAATATGATGAGTCATATGGATATACAAATCCTATTGCGGGTCATTCATATTGGACTAGTCCTGTTCGAGCATACGGTCAATATATGGGATACAGATATCCGGATCATCCAATTCCAAGTTCAACATCATCCCAATCTCACTCACAATCCCAGTATGAGCAGTACCAAGGCCAGGAGCGGGGTTATATGTATGGATATGGTGAACATGGGTCGTCATCTAGCCCTTACTCTTGCCCAGAGTACACACAACAAATACCTAGTGGTAGTGAGGATCGTAGTCAGTCATCCTCGGGATTCCTTGATTCGGTCTCCCCCCTAAGATCTGGTCTTGGTTGTTACTATGGATATGTAGCTCCTACACAGCTACAGCCGCATCAAGATGACGACAACGACGACACAGAGGTTGATCAACCACAGGGAACAAGGTTTTCTTTCTAGTGGTGATTAGATTATTGTTGGTATTTATGCAAGTAATGTAAGCATGTGAGTCCGTGACTGTGTGATTCACACAAACGGTGTACTGTATCTGTAATTCTGTAAATTATCACATAATCACATCACAGTATAATAATATTTCTTTTTTTTTTCTATTTACATTCATGAATTGAATATAATCCAGCAATTGTCTAATTAATACTAATATTATCTTATTTATATAGTATCATTGATAAAATATATTTAGAAAATCAAATATATTAATTTTACAACCAATTGAAGACTATCAGACCTGAGATAGCATTCTTACCAAAGAGTAGGCCATTGAGCCATCATAAACATGTTAAAAATCAGAAAAGAATACATATTGCAATCCTCTAATTAAATGGGATTTTTCCATTTTTTTTCAGATTTTTTTTAGCACACAAAAATTTGACCGTTACGGGGGCCATAATGGTTGTTACCCATAACGGTAACAGCAGTGCCCGTTACAGGCACTGTTACCATTATTGAATATCTTGGATTGGAAGTGACAGATTCCTGATGGTATTCTTGCAACAAACAAATGTATTGGTTCAAGAGTAGTGGTGGTGGAAATAGGAGTTGAGTTCAAAGTCGATGTGGAAAAAGTATATGATCATGTCAATTGAGAGTTGCTTCATTTGCTAGATAGAATGATTTTTTGTTCAAAATGGATCAGTCAGATTAATGAATTTCTTCAGCATTGTTCTCTATTTTAATCAATGGGTCCCTGGTAGGCTTCTTCTCTAGTTTGAGAGGTCTCTGGCAGAATAACCCATTATCAATCTTCCTCTTTTCATAGGGGGCAAAGAGTTGTTCTTGACTTATTCACGGCCTCTGATATCGATCTTATCTGAGGCTTAGGTGTTGGGAATCCAAAATTAGTGATATTTCATCTCTAATTCATATATGTTACATAGATTTTCTGCAAGTCTTCTTCTATGCAACTAAGGGTTGCAACAAGACAATGAGTGGGTTTGCACAGTGGATAGGACTAAAAAGTCCAATCTTCCATGCACCTATATGGAACATCCACTTGGGGATAATGCTAAAGTGGTGTCCTTCTAGGACCTTATACCAGAAAGACTGGAGACAGACTATCCAGGTGGAAGGGGAAATATCTCATGGTGGAAAAGATCTGGAATGTTCTAAAGGATGGTTCATGGCCTATACAAAGGCCTACAGTCCATATCTATGAAACAATGGATGATTATTTAGTTAAATACCTATTCAACAGCATGTCTTGGTTGTATTTCCAGCATTTGTTGCTTTATCCCCTTCAAATTTCAACCATCTGCTCTATGATTTCCATGATTATCATCATTGTTGTTGCTGCCACCACAATCATGAGTGTTCGTCACCCATCTCCTGAAATGTTGTTTTCAACCATCTGCCCTATGACCGCCATGATTATTATCACTGTTCTTGTGCAACCAAAAACGTCTCCCACCAACTCAATTATTGCTAGTAGCCACTATTAACTGTCATCACCAATACCACCTTCACAGCCCACTGCCCAATCTTGCCCCCTCTATTGCAACAACTTAGGGAATATGAAACAGGGGATTTCATCAATAGTTGAAACCCCAGTATAGAGGGCTTCCATGATTCCATCACTCCAAACGCATTGGGAGCCTACCAAAAGGCCCCTCGATTAAGGGGCTTTTATACTCATTGAACCCTCCTTTTATCAAGAAGGTTTTGGAATCATGAGTGAGGGAGACGAAGGAGGGGGGAGACGAAGCAAGAGAGGAAAAGAGAGTGACAGTATCAAAACTCCAAAGCTAGATTCTTCCAACTAGGGCACACTTTTTACCTAGTTTGTGAAAGCCTATTTGCACTTCTGCCTTAACAAATCCAGGCCCTATCTTGTCAGACACATGAGATAATCTTGACAGGGTCATGCTCATACACTCATGTAACATGGTTTGAATCAATAGTTTCACATTTTCACAAAGAAAATTTGCAAAAACAGAATCTCCTTCACTCATGACTTATTCTCGATCTCGATATTCAGAAAATAGAATATCCACGGTCAAGAATGTCGAGTATTTTTTTTTAAGATTTCAAGTCTTTATAAATTTGATAATCATATATGCAAATTTGTATAACTAATAAACTTTGATTTTTGGATCCTTCAAAAAACTAGAGTACTGGAATCCAATGTTTAGAAACTTGGATAAGGATTCCCCTTACCCAACACTTGAAACTCATAATTTCCAGGGTTTCAAACTCCATAAGCACCCATCATCATCATCATCTAAGCCTTATGCTAGCTAATTGGGATTGGCTACATGAAACATGTCCCGCTGTTCCACTCTATTCGGATTCATGATGGAAGTTATGGTAGCATGAGTTTGACACCACCCACCAACTTGGCGCAACCCTCCTTTATCTGTGCTTGAGACAGGCAATTGAGCACAAAACACTAATGTAAGATACTATTACATAGGTCAATTACAATCAAGCACGCAGTAATTGTAAGTAACTAAAATTTATACTAAATCTTCTTTTTTTTCCTCTTGAATGGTAAAATTTATAGCGAAGCTTTCCAGGGAAGGAAATGAACTGTCACACTCATTACTCATCGCAACCTGATCAAGTAGGTATTGAAGGAATTTCAAGGACAAGGAAGGTGAGATGATTTGGGCCTTCTCTAGTGCTTGCAAGGAAAATGACCCAGTCGGAGTCACACTTATGCGCTTAGAGAAAGGTTGCACTTGGTCAATCCCAGACTCTTATGGAAAAATTACATTGAAGCATGTGCAAGGTTCATACCTTGATATAACTGTTATCAAAGGAGTCATGGAGATCCAATCTTGTGTTCAGGAGACTAAGGTGTTGTTTGGATGCCAGGAAGTCAACTTACTACTTACAAGTGCAGTCAGAACACTTAAAAGTCAGGTTAATGGAGGAAGACTCTTGGGAAGCTGGGTTAATATTGTTTGGATGACTACTCAAAAGTTACATGGAACCCGAGATTTTGTGTTTGGACATCAATGACCTGGAACTCATAAAAATGGATGATTAGTTTGTGCACATGCAAGATGTGAAACACATTTAAGACATTAAAACCAACAAAGAGGTGGTTCTCAACGTGATTATACCCTTTTCTGAAATCTAAGTGGTCCACCCATCAGGTGGGCCACACATGCACCCTAAGTCCCTCACCATCCCAAAAGTTTTCTGTGAATGGATGTTTTAAACACATGCTTTTTCTCTTGTTATAACTTATAACTGACCATTTGCAGTTCACAGATCAAATCGCTCATATTTCTGGTCAAGTAGGTTGAATTCCTTCTTCTTTTTTTAAAGCTAATGGGATTATATAAAAGAAAAAGGAAATACAAAGAAAGACTGCTGAGATAGCAGCAAGAGCTAGGAAATTAAAAACAAAAGATCATAATCCTTAAGGTAATTAACTAAGTAGGCTGAATTCATGAAGTTGGCAGTCCAAGATGATGCCCACAAAATGTACAGTCCACATTAAAAATTAGACTGTTCATGTGTCAATGTGAGTAGCACCACAATATAAGAAGTTGCACAAGATCATCTTCCTTGTGAGATATTCTCTGAGAAGAGGCTGACAAACAAGATCTGTTCAATATATCAACACTAAAACTAAATAACCCATTAGATCAACAGTTCAGATCATTGGACCACAGGCCAATGTTTAGATGATCAACATCATTGGACCATAGGGAAATGTTTAGGTGATCAAGATCAGGTCTATCCACAAGGAGGAGCTTAAAACCAAGTGATCTAGATCACTCAAATCAAAGGAATCTGCTTTTAGAAATCGAAACAAATCAATCCAAAAGCATCATTCAGTAGAATTGGCTTTTTTTCAGATATACATAAGAACAAGGAAAATTGATGAAAATTAATTCCCTCCGCAATTGAGATTGGGGGAAAAAAACGACAACAAGCTCCAAAGGAGAAATTGCAGTAGTCGAATCAATTTATTTCAGGTAGGGTTGATAGAGAGAAATGAAGAGAAGGAGAGATAACAATATCATGTGACGATGGAGAGAGATGGACGAGATGGAGATACGTTTCCAGCTGGGGTGGTAGAGAGAGCGGCTGCTAGGGTTTACAATAGGTGAGAGAGAGAAGTACAAAATGCACTCTCATGTCTCATCCGAGAGACACGCACGACTGAATAAGTTGTCTTACTTGAAACCTTGCACCATACACTTCCCACCTCATTTTCGTCTTCCCCATTTTTGGGTAACTTGGCTCCCACCGAAAAAGTGTTTTCCACAAAATGAAACTCATCCAAATGCATGAAACCTACAATTTGTCGAACCTACAAATTGCAATCTTATTCTTACTTTGGAAGAGAAATGTTATATGATCCATAAAGGCATTAGTGATTGTGCAATCAAAGTTGCTTTTGAGGGAGCGACGAGCATCACTCACTAAAACTAATCCAAGCCCTTTCGTAATCTCCATGGTCATTCCATAATAATTTTGCATGGCCTTCCAAAAAAAAAGTTGAAATCTACATTGTTCATGGTAGCCTCCTGCATGCCTCTACTATCACCTCCCAATGCATGATCATTGTCACTACTCACTAGTTGTAGTTGCTAACCTTGTCTTGTGCAAGTGCCTTCTCACTAAACTCCGGTTTTAGACATGCAAACATCATTTGTGGAACTTTCTTATAGCCTTGAACCATGGATTTGAATATCGATTATGACATGGTTGTATCAGCCTTCCTCGTTACGCCTGCAGGGGTGAACATGTCTAATACAAGGAAAGGGTATGGCTGTATTGGTGCAGATACAAGGCCAATACAAGCTGATACGGCCATAAAAGACCCATTTAAAAATTTCTTTTATTTTCAATTTTCTCTCGTCTTTCCACTTCTTCATTTCAACCATTGAAGAAGCTTAGAAACACATTTCAAACAACATAATGCAAACCCTGAAAGGGGAAGCAAATAAGTCAAAGAAAAGAAGAAAGAGATTGTGGGAAAAGACCCAACAATCCTCTAGCCGAATGCTAGAGATCACGAGCAAGCTCAACAATCCTCTAAAATTACTTCTTGCCTAATATAAAGATATGGAAGAAAAAAGAAATTTCCTAATGTAGAGATTTGAAAGAAAAGGAAAGTAGTGGTGGGCTAAAAGGGGAAATTAGTTAATTTCTTGTACATGCGTGTAGAGCATGCATGAGTGAGATGTGGACCTTTTCTTCAAATCTTGATAAATCGGCTTGTGTGGCTATTTGGTTGCATCAATTCCATATGGCTTCAAACAAACCCATCCTTGAGTTTAAATTAGCAGTCATAATCTCCTGCAAAGATCATCGTTTGTAGCGGGTCTTCTTCAGCTTCACTAGCAGTTGATGGTGGATACCTACACACGTGATGGGTAGCTTGTGCATAATATGGTGTTGAAACACACACCATCTTTTCTTTTGCTTCTTGTTGGTGCTCCACATTCTAAATGTCAATTGTGGTCCCTTTGTCACAATCAGCTTTCGATCTGTGAGCCTTCATTAAAATTGAGATAGCATTGTGTGTCATAAAAGCATCAATCTCTTCGACCATTGGATCGTGCATATATGTTAAACCTTCGTTCTCTTCAATTGGGTCATCCGTCAACTGATCTTTTGGCTTGACTTGAACTTCTTTCGATCTGGCCATTGATCCATCCCCATCCATGGATCCATCAAGCAATCCAAATAAGGATTCCTCTTGGATCACCACATAATCTCTAGGAAATTCAGATAAAATAGATTGAAACCCAAAGCATTTTTCATGTTCAATCAAGGGCTCAAAGCATGCTCTCACCACCTCCTTGAGTTCCTTGAATTCTTTTGCAACATCTTCCTTGAATGCTCTAATCTCCTTCTTAACTTCCTTCAATCTTTCTTCCCATGTCTCTTGAACATTATTGGCCATCATTGATATTTCCGTGCTATGGGATGCTTTTGAGTAGCCGACATGTGGTTGTTGTTGCTCATGACATCTAGAGGGTTCATTAAAAGGATTCTCTAGAAGATCCATATGAAGATGGGTGAGACTTGAGACGATAGGGGTGATGATCATGATAGTCAGAATGAGCCGGATAAGAATGATGCGATAGATATGGACAAGCATGACAATTCGGATGGGGATAATTGTACGAGGCGTATGCACATCTTTCTATTCACGACATCTGCAAACAAGAATGTGAGCTAAACTATAGGCTTGGATTCTAGATCTAAGGTTATGAGGGTTATGGGGTTTGGGATTTTATTTTTTTTATTTTTTTTTTTTGTAAGGAAAAGAGAAAGGGCAAGGAATTGATGGATTGGAATCATGGTGTGCCGTAAACGCCGTTATGGGGTCGTAAGGCCATTAGGTGAAGGTAACGATGGCAATCGTTACACGTTACGGGATCGTAATGGCTGTAACAGTCATTATGAAAAAAATGACCCGTAATTGTTGTTAACGGTACGTTAAGTCCCCTATAAAGGCCATAGCAGCCCCGTAATTGTCTGTTATGGGGCAAATACAGGTTTTTCATACTTTTTAATCAACATTATGGGGCAAATACAGGTTTTTCATACTTTTTAATCAACATTATGGGGCAAATACAGGTTTTTCAGGGATTTTTTTTTTTTCAATTAAAGAAAGAGAGAGAGAGAGAGACCGTAACGGCTGTTACGACCCGTATCATAAAGGTAACAGGGGTGGCCGTTATAGCACCATTACCGTTATAGAACACCTTGATTGTAATGGAATTAGGATATGTGAGGGTTGGAAGAGAATATAAATAGGGATTTCTTTTTTTTTCTTTTTTTGTAGGGTTAGGGTTCGAAGGGTTTGGGGGGTAAAAAAGAAATAGGTATGGTTTAGGGTTTCATGATTTTGAAAAGGGAAAAGGAAAAGAAAATGAAAAATAAAGGATTGAGGAAGGGGAAAGATGAAAGGGTAGAGGATTGAGATGAGAAAATTACTTTCTTTAAGTTTCCCAAAAGCAAAACTTGGCTCTGATACCAATATAATGCAAACCCCGAAAGGGGAAGCAAATAGATCAAAGAAAAGAAGAAAGAGATTGTGAGAAAAGACCCAACAATCCTCTATCCAAATGCTAGAGATCACAAATGCAAGACTGTGAACAGTCCTCTGGTCTTGAACTAGAGATCACTCCCTTTAATAACTAACGTAGAGAAAATAAGAAAAAATTTCATAAAAGAGAACATCATTCAACTTATCTTATTCATAATCAGTCCTTACGGGTCTCTTCTCTTGGCTTAGTGGTAGACACCGTGTGTCTCATATCTGAGATCAAGGGTTCGAGAACCCATGCATGCGTGGGGTGGTAGTATGTGTGTTTCTCACCTTTCAAAAAGAAATAATCAATCCTTGCAATATGCAATAAAAACTATGGAATCTATAAATAGAATTCCTAGCTAGCCAAGATCTGAACCGTGCACACGTGAGATGTCGGCCTTTTCTTCAAATCATGATCAATCGGCTTGTGTGGTCATTTGGTTGCATCACTACATCAAGGCCTATTCTGACTTTTGAGGATCAAAACATGAGATTTGAATGGAGACCATTTTCTAAAAAACTCGGAAACATGGGTAAACCACTGTTTTTTGTTTTCTTTCTAATCTTTTTGTTGTATTTCAATGTAATGGGCCCTTATCAACTAAATCATGTTTGACTTGTGTTTAACTAGGGCCTATTTAGTTGACTTTCGATAGGTCAACCTGACAGATAGCACTCTTATCATAGACTGGTCTAATACACCAAATACATGTTAAAAACACAAAGAAAATGATCAATTTAGTGTATTACATTTTGTTCCCTATTTTTTCAATAATTTTTGAGATTACACCAAAAAGCTCGTCTGAAACAAGTCTTATGCACCCCATATCGTATTTTTTTTAGCCTAGCCTCTATCCCCCCCGACGCCACATTTAAAAACTTGCTTTGAACATCTTCTTAGATTGAGTACAAGTGATATAAAATCAGCAACTGATCATGCGAATGAAATTTGTTATTCTCTTCATCGCCTTTTTAGCTAAAATCTTCTTAGCTTTTTATTGTCTACAGGTGTCTCTCTTTTTTCTTCTTTTCCTTTTTTTTTTTTTTTTTTTTTTGAGAGTTAACAATAATTTTATTAAAAAAGTGCACAAGCGAAAGAATATAAACCCAACACCACAAAAGCTGCAAACTTGTACTTGACTGTAGCACTTGTACTTTAGCCAAGTACTTGCATCCCATTCATGTAACTATCTCCATTGTGTGTGTTCATTGTGTTTGTTTCTTCCTTAAATATAATTAAACATTCCCCAAAGCTAGTTAAAAATCTTTGAGAGATTCTTTTCTGTTTCTTTTTCTTTCTTTCTTTTTTTTTTTTTAAATGCAAGCTCGATAGGGACCTTAAAGAGTTAATATGGTGGGTGTTGGGAAGGAAAGGAGTTAGGAGTTTAAAGAGGATATAATGACATGATAAAGGATATGCATAGGGAATGATAGCAAATTTGAGGACCGCTAGTGGAGAGACAAGTGAGTTTCAATTATTATAGGCTTGCACCAAGGGGTCAGCATTGAGCCCATACAATTTCTACCATTAATGAAGCAATGCAAGCCCATAATGGGCCGATACACTTTTTCCTTTTAAAAGAAATTCTACCATTACGACCACTATTACCATTATTGAATACCTTGCCGATAGGTAATAAGATGAGGGGAAGTAGACTTGGATGGTTTGGTCATGTGCAGTTGAGACCAAGCACCGCACCAGTTAGGAGTGACTTGGTACAAGTTGAAGGCTCCAAAAGGACAAGGAGAAGGCCCAAAGGACGTGAATGGAGGTAGTAAGAAAGAGACTTGATGACCTATGGTCTAATTGAAGCTATGGCAAGTGGAATCGTGAAACAAGATTCATGTAGCCAACCCCAATTAATTGGGATAAGGCTTAGATGATGATGAAGCTCAACTTGATACCCAGGACCTCAGTGTTGAAAAGAAATTTGTCTACCATTGAGCCATGGACTCAAACCCCAACTTTGAGGGTTTTCTAATGTTGACCTATTGTAATTGTCTAAGGCAAGCACCATGCAACAAACTTGACATTTAGTGCTACAATTTTCGACCTGAAATTTGTCCAAGGCTCAATGACCACTCAATATTTGTCTCATTTTTCAACCTGAACAATCAGTGTGTCTGTATATGTTGATGGCAAAGAAGGGACCCGACAGGGAGTACAAACTAAATTCCACATGACTGACCCCAAAAACAAGGTATTCGAAAATGGTAACAATGGCTGTAACAGCCAGCTGTTACAATAAGCGCCATAATGGTCAAAAAATTCAAACGAAAGTATGTATAAGCCCATATCTTCCCAGTAGTGGCCCATTAAATGCCTGTATCAGTCCATCACAGCCCCATACTTTTTTTTTCCAAATTAAGCATTACAGCCCCATATCAAATAACGCAAGGTATGCCAAAATGGTTACGTAACGGACATTATTTACTAGGTTAAAACAGCCATAACGGCTGTTACAGAAAAATGGCTTGTAATAATCCAAAAAAAAAAAAAAAAAAAAAAAACTTACAACGCCAAAACGGATTTTTTAAAATTTTTAAGACCGTAATGGCCATTACGACCCATATCGTAATGGTGACGGCAAAAGCCATTACAATCACCATTACCATTATGGAATGCATTAGCATAACAAGCACCACCATTATCATTACATGATGGCCATTATGCAACCATTTTTAACACCATGCCCAAAAGCCTCATGTATTTTCTTGGAGGGAAGGTAATTAAAGCAAAAATGTGCAATTGATTTCTTGGTATGGGCTCAATTTACAACAAAAGAGCATCCTCCTCCTAAACACAATTTTGAATTCCCAACTCAAATAGAAGACCCACTTTCCTCCCCTATTTCATAATTTGTAGAGAAGTGTTGTTAAATTGATCAACTCAAAAAAACTTGACGATCTCTCATCCATGTTAACGAGGCCGTTTAGTTCGAAATTGATTCTTGAAAGTTGCATCTCCAGTGTGCAACATATTCTTTGATGTGTGTCAGACATTCACAAAGAACTGTTATTCTTTTCCATATTAGACTTCAAGCATTTTGTTAACCAAGGCCAACCAGATAGGTGCTCCTACTGATCTTAAGTCAACTACATGCTATTGTATTTTTCTTGATTAACTCTCATTTCATGAAGAAGCAAAATCCTAGTAGCAAGGTAACACACTGTATATACCCCATGCACATGCAATGAAGTCCCATGGCTTTAGCACACATGCCAGATCTTGAGGTTCGCACTACAATACCCGCATCTCTTCATTCTAAATTGTTTCCTCCAGCACTTATGTCAGGCCTGGAGCTGGGTAATAGAACTTCCTTGCCACGTGTTTCCTTTAGGATGAGTGTCATACAATTTATAGGATGAGTGTAGCTGAAATGAGGATGTTGGGATGGATAAGTAGAAAGAGGAGGAATGATGGAATTAAAAATGAATGCACTCAAGGGAACTTACAAGTAGCAACAATAGGTAATAAGATGAGGGAAAGTAAACTTAGATAGTTTGGTCATGTGCAATGGAGGTACAAGTTGCAACAATAGGTAATAAGATAAGGGAAAGTAAACTTAGATGGTTTGGTCATGTGCAATGGAGGTACAAGTTGAAGGCTCTAAAAGGGCAAGGGAAGGCCCAAAAAGACATGGGTGGAGGTAGTGAGAAAAAACTTGATGACCTATGGTCTAACCAAAGTTATGGCCTTCCATGGAGGGGAATGCTAGAACAAGATTCATGTATCCGACCCCAATTAATTGATATAAGGCTTAGATGATGATGATGATGATGATGATATTTCCTTTAGCCTCTAAATTGCACAAGTTTCACCAAAGGCATGGCATACCCTTGAGTTGCTTCCTCATTGGAAAAATGTCCATTTTTTCTTTTGTGTGTATGTGTATGAGTGTGAGTACGTGGGTGTCATGAGGTTTTTTTTCTTTTTGTAAAGTGTGTCATGGTGGGTGTTTATTATGCTAGATTTCATGCCTCAACGATCTTATAAATTTGATTGCTCTCTTTTTTTTTAATCTCCAAACAAATGGCAAGCAAAACCATTCATCACACAGTAGACATCCATGAGGAAGCTAGAAGGTCATGGATGTTCCCCATAGCATTATATCAATCTCAGAGAATTTCTTGAGCCCTGGTCAATGTATCATGTATCAAGAATGCTAAATGAGAAAAGAAGAAAAGAGATACAATACCTGGGAGGCTTTTACTTCAGATTTGAACTTAGAGAGGTTTGAGTCTTGAGTCATTTCAATCTACACCAGTGAGAAGTACAATCAGCGAATGGGAAAGATAGTTCTATACATAGGAAGAAGCTGTGAAAAGATCATGCATGATATGACTTTCTGTAAACAAGTTTCTATGAATGCAGTCAATGGATAATGATGACCATCAAAAAATGTCCTATAGAGCATGCATATGGCACATACAAAGTGAAACATATTAATTTCCTCCAAATGATATGAACAAAAAAGAAGAGGAAGAAATGCTTACCTTCTGCATCTCCGATCTTGATACAAACGTCTGAGCTGAATTTTCCAAGCTATCATTTAAAACTTCAGTAATGGCTGCAGTTATAGCCTCAGCTTGTTTGGATGGTATGCCTTGCGCTTCTAACCTTCTGACCTAGAAACCAACGCCATCTTATTCAAACTCAAGCAAGCATAGCCAATCAACAACCACTGTGTATACATGGTTCAGAAATTAAGACCATCGATAAAATGGTCCACTATATGTATGAACAATCCTAACCCTTACACTGTTGGAATATAGATGGCAACGATAACCAAAAAAACAAAAAGTACACAAAAACTCCACATTCGACTTCAAAATGGCCAAACGTTTAGGATTTTCCAATCTGGGATATTTTCTTGGCATGACGACCCATCAGATCAATGGTCTAGATCAATGACTCATGGGCCCCGCACATACAACCACTATGAGCAATAGCGTGATTCTCCATTCATTGATCATAATATCAAGCAAGAATTTAGAGAGAGAGAGAGAGAGGTTTAAAGATCGAATACCAGCGCTAACGTATCGACGAGAAACGCACGCTTTCCGTTGGATTTCACAAGCTGAGAAATCTGCCGGAAGTCGGTTCTGCTGTGATGCCGGAAACCCGAACCCGAAAAGCAGATGGAAGAAGACGATTCGAGCCCGACTCTGTCCACAACAGCCAACGACGACCCGCCATTGTTACATCGCAATGCCGACCATCGTGTCATCGAAATCGCAACCCGTCTACTAACCGATGTAGCCATTTGCAGCACGAAAATCTCCCCCGAAAAAATCCCTAATTAATTAATCTTCTGCATCGTATGTTCGAAATCGGCTCCGAAATTTTTCACAACGAAGACCTGAAAATCCCTCCAGAAATAGGGAGAAATCTCTCTTCTTTATGGAAGCTTGGGTTACAAGAAATTGATAACGGACCTCTCCCTCTCTCGGAGAACAGACACAGCGCGGATTTCAACGGCTCTAACACGTAGAGGACCTCTCTTCTTCTTCTTCACCCCACGATATACGGTTGCTTGTCCAAAACCACCACGAGGAATTTCTTTAAAGAGAAATTTCCAACTGTACGACCAGTATATATGGCCCACAACCTTTTTAAGCCCACTTGCTTTTACCTTTCAAGAATAACTCCCAGCTGTACGGCCCCATTTCTCAGATCGAAAATGCCCCTGCTTCCTTCCTGAGGTGGCTCGCCTGGTGCACGAAGACGAGCGCTTACGCTCCAAGAACTCCGAGTTGTACGAACGGTTCAAAAGATATCATAGTTACATTGGCCCACAGTTATGTATTTATCATATCCACGACGTTCATCCATATTTAAAGATAATTTGGGAGCATTATCAAAAATAAAAATCTTCATCACAATAGGTGGGAAAATTAATTTTCACCGTTGAATATTTTGTAGGGCCTGTCGTAACATATATTTTTCATTCAACCTATTCATAAGGTCACAAAAACCTAAACGAAGAGGAAAAACAAATTTCATAATAATCCAAAACTTTTATCTAAAAGGGTTTTATTAGTATACGCTCAATTCCCCACTGCCTTTTATAGTGTGGTCCACTTGATAGTTAGATCTATCTTATTTTCCGTCTCAAGTCTTAATATAAGCTCGTCAAATAGACGGACAGTTTGGATATAACCCAGACCTTATGATGGGACCCACAAAAGCAACAAAAATTCAACAGGAAAAAAAAAAAAGTGACCTTTTTTTTTTCTTGCTTTTTTACGGGGAAAACTTTTTCCTCCTTACATTTTCTCTAATACGTAATTATATAAATATGTATATATAAGTATATAAAAATATTTTTTATCTTTTAATTCATTTCTTTGCCTATTTATTTATTTAATGAGTATATCTCCTGAACTAGAATGAGTTACTTAATGTACCACATATGATTTTAAGGTAAGAGAAGCTAATTTAGCCAACCAACATTGTTATTTTTCATGATTCCATCGGGTTAATGGTCAAAATTTCATTTTATTTACCTCACAGTAAATTTCATTCATTTTATTCACTTCACGGTCATTTTTATGCATTTCACGGTCATTTCTGGCGATTCCATTTAGATTCACGTTCATTTCCATGCACTTCACGGTCAATTTCCTTCACTTCACGGTCATTTCCATGCATTTCACGGTCATTTTCATGCATTTCACAATCAATTCTGGCGATTCCGTTTAGATTCACGGTCATTTTCATGCACTTCACAGTTATTTTCATACATTTCACGGTCAATTCGCTTCACTTCAGGGTCATTTTCATGCATTTCACAGTTATTTCCGGCGATTCCGTTTAGATTCAAGGTCATTTCCATGCACTTCATGGTAAATTCCCTTTACTTCACGATCATTTCCACGCATTTCACAGTTAATTCGCTTCACTTCACGATCATTTCCATTCATTTCTGGCGATTCCATTTAGATTCACGGTCATTTCTATGCACTTCATGGTCAATTCCCTTCACTTCACAATCATTTTCACGCATTTCAAGATCAATTCACTTCACTTCACTGTCATTTTCTGCGATTCCGTTTAGATTCATGGTCATTTCCATGCACTTCACGGTCAATTCCCTTCACTTCATGGTCATTTCCACGCATTTCACGGTCATTTCGCTTCACTTCATGGTCATTTCCATTCATTTCATGGTCATTTCCGACGATTCCGTTTAGATTTACGGTCATTTCCATGCACTTCATGGTAAATTCCCTTCACTTCACTGTCATTTCTATGCATTTCACGGTCAATTCACTTCAATTCGCGGTCAATTCCGTGCATTTCACGGTCAATTCCCTTCATTTCATGGTCAATTCCATGCATTTCACGGTCAATTTCGACGATTCCCCTTCACTTCACGATTAATTCTATTCATTTCATGGTCAATTCTCTTCACTTTACAGTTAATTGCGTACATTTCATGGTCAATTCCATCCATTTCACGGTCAATTCCCTTCATTTCCAGTGATTCCCCTTCACTTCACGGTCAATTCCCTTTATTTCACGGTCAATTCCATGCATTTCATGGTCAATTCCGGCGATTCTCCTTCACTTCAAGGTCAATTCATTTCATTTCTTAGTCAACTCCCTTCACTTCACAGTCAATTTCGTGCATTTCACGGTCAATTCTCTTCACTTCATGGTCAATTTCATGCATTTCACTCCATTCACTCCCTCACACTCAAATACACGTCCAAACTCATCTCTATCATCTATATTCCCTCAAATACATGTCCGAACTCATTTCTTCCATTTATATTCCTTCTTTTCACCGATTTTTTTCATTAAATCTCCATCCTACTATCACATTGCATCTTTCATGTTCTATTCTACTCAAGGCTACCTGCATTCATTTTTTGAGATAACGTGAATGCATTGATAAACGTGAAATGTTGTAGGCTTTTTCTTTGAAAATGTAAATGAATGGAAATGACCGTAAAGTGAAGCGAATTGACCATGAAATGCATGGAAATGACCGTGAAGTGAAGGGAATTAACCGTGAAGTGCATGGAAATGACCGTGAAGTGAAGGCAATTAACCATGAAGTGCATGGAAATGACCGTAAATCTAAATGGAATCGTCAAAAATGACCATGAAATGAATGGAAATGACTGTGAAGTGAAGTGAAGTGAATTGGCCATGAAATGCATGGAAATGATTGTGAAGTGAAGGGAATTGACCGTGAAATGTTTGGAAATAATAGTGAATCAACACGGAATTGCCAGGAATGACCGTGAAATGCATGAAAATGACAGTGAAGTGAAGCGAAGTGAATTGACCGTGAAATGTGTGGAAATACCGTGAAGTGAAGGGAATTGACCATAAAATGCATGAAAATGACCATGAATCAACACGGAATCGCCGGGAATGACCACGAAATGCATAGAAATGACCGTGAAGTGAAGCGAATTGACCATGCATTTCACTTCACGGTCAATTCAATTCATTTCACGGTCAATTCCGTGCATTTCACAGTCAATTCCCTTCATTTCATGGTCAATTCCAGCGATTCCCCTTCACTTCAAGGTCAATTCAATTCATTTCACGGTCAATTCCCTTCACTTCATGATCAGTTCGATACATTTCACATCAATTCCCTTCATTTCATGGTCAATTCCATGCATTTCATGGTCAATTTCGGCGATTCCCCTTCACTCCAAGGTTAATTCATTTCATTTTACGGTCAATTCCCTTCACTTCACGGTCAATTCCGTGCATTTCACGGTCAATTCCCTTCACTTTATGGTCAATTCCATGCATTTCACTCCATTCACTCCCTTGCACTCAAATACACGTCCAAACTCATCTCTATCATCCCTATTCCCTCAAATACACATTCGAACTCATCTCTTCCATCCCTATTTTTGCTTTTCACCGATTTTCTTCATTAAATCTTCATCCTACTATCACATTACATCTTTCATGTTCCATTCTACTCGAGGCTACCTACATTCATTTTCTGAGATGATGTGAATGCATTGATAAACGTAAAATGTTGGAGGCTTTTCTCCGAAGATGTAACACCCCGAATTTTTTCCAACCTGGGATTAGACGTCCTTAGGCAATGGGTCAACCATAACAGCTTGGTAACCTCTCAGAACCCAATTCCAAAGTCAAGAAATCGTTTAAAACAAAATTCTTTAGAAATTTAACGTGAATTAGCCAGCGCTACGTTAGATTAGCTGTGAAATTAGCACTGATCGCTTTAAATACGATCTGTAAGACCCAAAACCTCTAGAATCGTTGATGCTACGTTACCCTAAAATCTAGGATCAAACGTTAAACCGGTTTGTTCTCAGGAACCCTTTGAAACTTTGTATTGGATCTAGACCGCGTGTCGAAAGTCCGATATCCGCAATCTCAGACCGTTATGACCACTTAGCTGGACTTGACAATCATTTCGAAAATCAAGCCCAACCGATGCTCTGAGGCTATTTCATTGAGCCTGGAGCAGAGAGTGTGAGAAAGAGTGAAATTCATTAAAAATTAAATGTCATTTAAATAAATCTGGCACGTTTCGCTTGCGGGTTAAGTATAAGCATTCAGACCGTCGGAATCTGACCCAAATACACCCTCGGATCAGGGAACATTTCTCACTCAGGTCAGTGTACTTGGAATCCTCGATCGAGTCTCCGTGACCGCTGAACTGAAACTGGTCCGCCACGTGCGATATGAGAACACTACCGGACTGAAAACTTGATGTGAGCAGGATCCAATATACATGAACTTAAGTCCGACCGCGTTCAGCCAGGGGACCTCTCGAAATGCTCTTTTGGATCGAAAAAGACCCGATTTGACTATAACCCAAGTATACCTTGACTTGGAGTCTGTTTTGGTTATGTTTGAGCTTATAAAAGGGGCTTAAACCCTTAGCCTTCTAACCCATACGAATTTGGAGAAAACCCTAGGAGAGAGGAGAGAAAAGAGAGAGAAAGTGAGGGAGAAGCTGGTGATTTCTCCTGGGATTCTTTCCTGCTGCTCTACGTGCCAAATCCACCCTTCTGTATCGCTTTTTCGGTGACTCCAGCTTCGTTCTAGGTAAGAAAACCCTAACCTCAACCTGTTTTAGAGATTTCTTCGATATAGGTAGTGAAGTAGCTGATGTATCTTGTGAATTAGGTCATCATATCGCCGTTGACGAAGCGTAGACTTTCTGTTCGATTCGTTACACTTCTACGGCGAAAGGTGCGGATTTTAGATGCTTAGATTACCTATTTTCAAAGCTTTCAATGCCGTTTAATAGTAGATTGCTGATGAGGATGTTATTTGACACGTACAACATGCTGTCCGTTTTTTATTCCGTATACGTACGAAGAATATGAGATTTAGGGTATTTTGGGTATTTGTAGGAAATACTGTATACGTACGTATTTTGCCGGTATGATTGTCATGAGTATTTGCCGTGTACCTATGATATTTATGCGTGTATGATCTGTTTGGCGAAGAGATTCGCCCTAATGCACATATTGGCCGACATATGCTATGTAGACTAATGTGTGTAGACTAAGTGTTTGTGGAAATGCCTAAATCAATATGATTTATGCTTGCCATATGTTTTGCATGTAAGAACATGATTGTTGTGTATTAGACATCTCCTTGATATAAGGATCTATCATATTATATGTTGTAATCAACATACGTCAAGTACGTTGGAGTTGAGTAGTCTAAGTGTTTGTATAAATGTCTGTATTAGTAAGCATTGAGTAAGTGGTATTGTAGATTAGCGTTGAGAATGGATTCTCAACTAATTTGATGATGTACATGAATTTCTCCATGTTTGTTGTATTGAATTGATTACCTTATGTGTGAAATACTCATGTATGGTTAACTGCTTCTGATGTATGTTATAATATGCTGATAACATGCTTAGATTACTTGTTATTTCAATTTTGTTTATCTCATATGATTACTGGTTCACATCTTTATGCTTGGGGCTATACTCTAGTCCAGGCAATCGGTAACAGTTTAGAATTCGTGGTTGAATTCTATTTTTCACGAAGGATGTGTATGACGAACTCGAGTCGTACTAGAGTCGTCGACAGTGGTTAGGCCACACGAAGTGCTTGTGCACTTCATGTTGGTTGATTCAATGTGCGCTCGTGCAAGTCGGACTCATCAAGTAACCCGACTGACCATTGTATGTTTACCTTGTATTCGTCATAACTGCTTGAACCTAGGGTACTAAACTTACCATTGGAAAACCCCTCCTGCTGTATAAGGGAGATTACTAAGAGTGACGACCCTAGACAGGATCATTGTTTGGGTATTGATATAAGAGAGGTACCTTAGTTTCTCAATCCTGCTGTATGAAATGGACTAATAACAACTCGGTAATCATATCCACGTCACACTGCATGTGCCTGAAAGATGTGGAGCACTGTGGGAAGAAAGCATACCGCGGACGCAGATGGTGCCGCATGAGGGAGTATGTCGGTGAGGGCATCCATCATGTCATTTCATCCATGCATTAATCACAGTATTTAGGAATATTTTTTTTGTTTGCTTTATCATTATCGCGTGATGGATTTGATAACATGTTAATCTTTGTTCTATGATTCCACTGAGTTAACTACTCACTCCTACGTTATGGGATGGTGTTCCGGACACCCACCAGTCCCTATTTTAGTTTCAGATGAGGGCGCTGCTTATGGAGCAGAGCTGGACTTGTATGATGCTGAGGAGGACTTCTCCTCCGTGTTTTGATCGACGGGATTACAGGGAGGTTGATTAGATGCCATGACACTTGTCATTTTATATTTTTGGAGCACTCATGTATATTCTTTTCTTTTTATTTTGGAGTATGCATGTATTTAGTTAACCTGGTAACATGTTCACACTCTGGAGACTTACAATCATTTGTATATTTTATATACCTATCACATTCTTCCGCTTGCTAATTTAACTGTCTCTGGAGTATGATATGTTGTTTTGGCTTAATCCACCTCATGTTTTATGTACTGTTATCGACGACATTCATCCACTATTGAAAATGTTGCATAAGTGATGTTCTGGAACTCGGGAGTTGGGTTTCTACCCGACCCCCGATTTTCGGGGCGTTACAGAAGATGTAAAAGAATGGAAATGACCGTGAAGTGAAGCGAATTGACCATGAAATGCTTGGAAATGACCGTGAAGTGAAAGGAATTGACCGTGAAGTGCATGGAAATGACCGTGAATCTAAATGGAATCGGCAGAAATGACCATGAAATGAATGGGAATGACCGTGAAGTGAAGTGAATTGATCGTGAAATGCTTGGAAATGACCGTGAATCAACACAGAATCGCCAGGAATGCCCGTGAAATGCATGAAAATGACAGTGAAGTAAAGCGAATTGATCGTGAAATGCATGGAAATGACCGTGAAGTAAAGGGAATTGATCGTAAAATGCATGAAAATGACCGTGAATCAACACGGAATCGCCGAGAATGACAGTGAAATGCATGGAAATGACTGTGAAGTGAAGCGAATTGACCGTCAAATGCGTGGAAATGACCATGAAGTGAAGGGAATTGACCGTGAAATGCATGAAAATGATCGTGAATCAACACGGAATCGCCGGAAATGACCATGAAATGCATGAAAATGATGGTGAAGTGGAGCGAATTGACCGTGAAATGCATGAAAATGACCATGAAGTGAAGGGAATTGACTGTGAAATGCATAGAAATGATTGTGAATCAACACAGAATCATTGGGAATGACCGTGAAATGCATCAAAATGACGGTGAAGTGAAGTGAATTGATCGTGAAATGCATGGAAATGACTGTGAAGTGAAGGGAATTGACCGTGAAGTGCATGGAAATGACTGCGAATCTAAACGGAATCGCCGGAATTGATCATGACATGCATGGAAATGACCGTGAAGTGAAGCAAAATGACCGTGAAATGCATGAAAATGACCATGAAGTGAAGGAAATTGACCATGAAGTGAAGGAAATTGACCGTGAAGTGCATGGAAATGACTGTGAATCTAAACGGAATCGCTGGAAATGACCATGAAATGCATGGAAATGACTGTGAAGTGAAGCGAATTGACCGCGAAGTGAATAAAATGAATGAAATTGACCGTGAGGTGAATGAAATGGATTTGACTATCGACCTGATCGAATCTTGGAAAATAACTACGTTGGTTGGCTAAATTAGTTTCTCCTACCCCAAAATCATATGTTGTACATTAAGTACCTCATTCTAGTTTAGGAGATATGCTTGTTAAATAAATAGACAAATAAATGAATTAAAAGATAGAAAAATATTTTTATATACTTATACACACACACACATATTCACGTAATTATGTATTAGAGAAAAATGTAAGGGGGGAAAAGTTCTCTGTGTAAAAAAAATAAAATTTGCCAGACTGCCGCGGTACTCCGTCGTACTGGCGGTAGTGCTGCGACAATCTAGTTTGTTTTTTGTTTTTTGTTTTGTTTTTTTTTTGCTATTGAAATTTCATTACTTTTGTGGGTCCCATCATAAGGTTTGTGTTATATCCAAACCGTCCATCTATTTGTCAAGCTTATATTAAGGCTTTTTCACGGTCAATTCGCTTCACTTCACCGTCATTTCTATGCATTTCACGGTCATCCCTGGCGATTCCGTGTTAATTCACGATCATTTCGATGCATTTCACGGTCAATTCCCTTCACTTCACGGTCATTTCCAAGCATTTCACGGTCAATTCACTTCACTTCACCGTCATTTTCATACATTTCACTATCATTCCCGACGATTTCATATTGATTCATGGTCATTTTCAAGCATTTCACAGTTAATTCCCTTCACTTCACGGTCATTTCCACGCATTTCACGGTCAATTCGCTCCACTTCACTCTCATTTCCATGCATTTCACAGTCATTCCCGGCGATTCCATGTTGATTCACGGTCATTTCCATGCATTTCACGGTCAATTCCTTTCACTTCATGGTCATTTTCACGTATTTCACGGTCAATTCGCTCCACTTCACCATCATTTCCAAGCATTTCACGGTCAATTTCCTTCACTTCACTGTCATTTTCACGCATTTCACGGTCAATTCGCTTCACTTCACGGTCATTTCCATACATTTCACAGTCATTCCCGGCGATTCCGTGTTGATTCATGGTCATTTTCATGCTTTTCGCGGTCAATTCCCTTCACTTCACGGTCATTTCTATCCATTTCACGGTCAATTTACTTCATGGAAAAATGTATGTAGAATAAAGTTTTTCATGTAAAAAAAAAAGTGCACAGGTGGATGTGGGGCCCACCAAAATCATAAACATTGAGTATGGGGCCATTCAAAATTATGTGGGGCTCACGATGGGACCCACCCAATTAAAAAAAACTAGGCGACAGTACCACACCCGGGTGGCATTATCACACGGATGTCCAGAGGTCAGCAGCAGTACTGCCTTTGCCTGTGATTAAAATCTGTCAATGGCTACGGTTATGGCTACGGTTATAATTCGTAGCAATAGGATCACCAATCGGTCCTCTTACAAAAAGCAGGAGCATTTTCGACCATTGGCGAGTCGTCCGTACATGTGGGGATTATTCCGGGCAGGTAAAAAGGGGTGGGCTTCAGCGGGTAAATGGGCATAAATGGGTCGTACAGTTGGAAATTTCTCTTCTTTAAAAGGACTTCGATACTCTGGATGGTTTGATGGATGATACACAGACAGTTCGAAATTACTACGAAATTTTAGTATATTTCAAAATATATTGTTCAAAATATGGGTGATGGTTTAGATGTATCGTTGATTTCAAACTTCTTTTTTTTTCTGGTTCCAATATTAGATTGATAGATTTTCATTGGACGGTTCAAAATGAAAATGTGGAAGAGTCTTATTTCAAAAAAGAAGTGCCCACGATCAGAGGTTAGAATTCTTCAGCCCAGTATAAAGCTTTTACTGTAAGTTACATACAGTACATTCGACAATTTAGACGGTTGAATTTGAGTTATTTTATGCCACATGTGTCATCTCTAAGTGCCTGCGTATCAATTGTCTGTAGAGACGGAGTATCAAATACTTTCCCATCCTTATGTTGTGCGGCCCGAGGATTTGACAGTATATACGGGTTTTCAATTCTGAAAAGTGGGGCCTATGGTTCAGTAATCCAGACCATTGTGTTGCTGTGGATCACCGTGGATGGTATCTAGACCTAAAAGATTTCTGATATTGGAAGATCCTTGGCACCAACCATTGGATTTTATTCAGTTGGATTTTCTTAACCGTCTATTTATAGGACATATTTATAAGGTTATGAGTGTTCTATGAAAGCATAATTTTGGAAATGGTCCATCCAGAGTGGGACACGACAGAAGAGTGGCATGGATTTCTGAAGAATGGGCCACACTTGTCAGAGATGAGAAGCCACGTAGACTGATCAGAGCCTCGGTTCGCGTGTCATGTACTTTGTCGATAACAAACGGACGCGGATTGGCTACTCCCCCTGACACCAGCCAATAGCTAGTGGTCGGTGCTCCGTGGGACCCACCATGATGTATGTGTTTCATCCATTCCGTTCATATATTTTTATGGATTATTTTACGATGTTATAGAAAAAATGAGTTATATATCAGTCTTAAGTGGACCACATTACATGAAAAAGTGTTGAATGAGCGTCGACCATTAAAAAACATTTTGTGGCCATAAAAGTTTCGGATTAAGATGATTTTTGTTTTTTCCCTTCATCTGGCCCTGTATGACCGAATCAACATATTAGATTTCAAATAAACGGTACAGTGGGCCTTAGGATGATTTTAATGATAGATATCCAACCATTATTGTTTTCATGTGATGTGGTCCATATGAGACATATATAACTATCATTTTTGGGACCAAGCCATAAAATAATCTGTAAAAATGGATGAACGGAATGGATGAAACACATACATCATTGTAGGGCCCACAGAGCACCGACCATCAGCCCCGGGGCTGGTATCAGGGGGAGTAGCCAATCCGTTTCCATAACAAACCATGTATTTCTTGGAAGGACACGATATGTTTCCACGCGGCTTAGTTGGGGTAGGTGAATCCCTGAAAACGAATATGGAACGGATATAAATCTCAGATGGACCACTCCATAGGAAATAGTTTTGATTGAACACTTGCCATTAAAAACTTCTATGGGCCACAAAAGGTTTCGATCAAGATGATATTTGTGTGGCCCCTTCATCCATATCTCTGTAACCTTATCAACAGTTTGGATGGTAAATAAACATTCCAGTGGCCCCCAAGAAGTTTTTAATGGTGGCCATTAAATCAAAACTCTTTCATGTGGTGTGGTCCACATGAGACTTTTTTCTGCTTCATTTTTTTCACATTTTCCTAACATAGTGTTTCAAAAGGGATGGACAGCGTGGATATAAGTCACATACATAACAGTGCCCCACAGTCAAGTATCCACCGACCTCGGTGGATGTGGGGATCCACCGAAGCCGCGTCCAGATGCTCGGCTTTTTTTAGTTTGTACGCCACCGTCCACGATTCCTAAGTTATTAGCCATCAGCTTTCTTCGGTCAAAGGTGGACTGGACCATTGCTGATTTATTTTCTCAGCCATCTATTCTCAAACGTGTGATAATAAGCTAAAATAGAATACAATAAACACTATCCCTTCCAACGGTTAAGAAGGAAAGTACAGCTACATTTCTAGTTCAACGGAAGAAAAGAAAAGTCCTTTTTTTTTTTTTAGCACGCACACACGCCGTAACGGGATTTCACCACGTATGGATACTCGAACCCTTAACGGGTGTTGAAACACCTGGAAGTCTACCACCGGAGCAAGAATAGATCTCGGGGGCACCGAACCAATGGTCTGGATCCACCCAAAACTAAAGGCCTTATGGTTCATTGATCTGAATGATTGCTAAGGTGGTGCCCACCGTGGATGGCCCATGCACTAAAGAGACATCAGATTGGGTGATCTTATCACCGTATCTTTGGCCACTTTCTGGTTGAATTGAATACACACAGTTGTATTTTCTCTCCTGAGACCAGTAATCTACAAGTGCTGCTAAGGTTGCGACTTGCGTTGGGCCAACCAGAGCTTGATTGGCCCAACCCAACCTTTGAGCCATGTTCCATTTAGGGGTGTACATCGATTCCATCCGAGTCGAACTGGCCTCAGCTCGGCTTGGCTCAAAGAGTAGCCGGCCTCAACTTGAATTCAGCTCGGCTTGTTCTTCGAGCTTGATTGGCTAGCTTGGCTTGGTTCAGTCAACAGCTTAGGCCAGCTCGAGCTAAGTTTGCCATTAAGGCATTTCCGCAAACACCTGAATTGCAACTTTAAAATCTCACTATTTTATAAACAGAGGCAATAGGTTTACAAGTATTTTTTCAATCACCTTTTAAGTAACATAAAATTAAAAAATAAGTATTTGTTTCATGTACATACCTTCCTTGCCACCTTGCCACCAACGAAACCTTCCATGCCACCAACCAAACCTTCCTTGCCACTAGCTACATTTTGTTGAGGCATTTTATCAAACAGCTGTGAGCAACATTAATGGCAAAGTAACTGAGTCACTGAACTAGTTGGATTCATGCTTCTTTTTTTTTTTTTTTGGTTTGGGGAGTACACACACTCCATGTTAGCCACCCCCGCTACAGATCGATGCCAAGACCTCAAGTGTTAAAATGAGGTATCTCCACTCAGTCTGTCGATTGAGCTATGGATCTGGGTGTTTTCAAACTGGATTTGATCCGAGTCAAGTAGAGCTAGGGCTTGCTCAAACTCATTTTCGAGCTCAAAAAATTAGCTTAACTCGGCTCGAACTCAACTTCAAACCAAGTCGAATCGAGCTTTTTCGAGTCGAGTCGAGCTAACCAAGCTAGCTCGATTCGTGTACACCTCTAGTTCCATTGGGATCTACCAAGATTGGTGGATTTTAATTGTGGGACCCACTGTGATGAATTGCGACTTTAAAATCTCACTATTTTATAAACAAGGGCAATGGTTTTACAAGTATTTTTTCAATCACCTTTTAAGTAACATAAAATTAAAAAATAAGTATTTATTTCATGTACATACCTTCCTTGCCACCTTGCCACCAATGAAACCTTCCATGCCACCAGCCAAACCTTCCTTGCCACCTTGCCACCAGCCAAACCTTCCTTGCCACTGGGTACATTTTGTTGAGGTATTTTATCAAACAGCCGTGAGCAACATTAATGGCAAAGTAATTGAGTCGTTGAACTAGTTGGATTCAAGCTTCTTTTTTTTTTTCTTTTTTTTTTTGGGTTTGGGGAGTACACACACTCCATGTTAGCCACCCCCGCTACGGATCGATGCCAAGACCTCAAGTGTTAAAATGAGGTATCTCCACTCAGTCTGCCGATTGAGCTATGGATCTGGGTGTTTTCAAACCGGATTTGATCCAAGTCAAGTAGAGCTAGGGCTTGCTCAAACTCATTTTCGAGCTCAAAAAATCAGTTTGACTCGGCTCGAACTCGACTTCAAACTGAGTCGAATCGGGCTTTTTCGAGCCGAGTCGAGTCGAGTCGAGCTAACCAAGCTAGCTCGATTCGTGTACACCTCTAGTTCCATTGGGATCTATCAAGATTGGTGGATTTTAATTGTGGGACCCACTGTGATGTATTTGCCTTAAATCTAGGCCGTCCATCAGTTTTGGCAGCTCGTTTTAAGGCATGAGCCAAAAAATGAAGCAGATCAATGGGAGCGGATTAGGTGAGACCCCGAATCCTCCATGGTAGGTGGGACCCCTGACTGTGGGGCTCATAGTGATATGCCTTATATCTGCACCGTCTAACCATTTTGAAGGCTCATTTTAGGGCATGATACCAAAAATGAAACTGAGTCAAATCTTAGGTAGGCCACACCATATAAACAGCCGTGATTGAATCCCCACCATTAAACTTATGGGATTCCACAGTAATGTTTATTTGCCATCCAACACGTTGATAAAGTCACACAAATACCTAGATAAAGAGACCACACAATTATCAGATGGATCCATTGCTTCTGTACTATGGTCCCTTTGGGACTTGGAATTTGGTATTTGGAACTGCTTATTTTTCGGATCATGGCTTAAAATGAGCTTTAAATTCGGATGTAGGGTGTGACGTAATCACAGTAGGACCCCACAGTCAGGGTCCCACCCACCTCAATGGATCTAGGGTCCAACATATTCTGCTCCCGATTCAAATTTGACGTGGACCACGCCAAAAGAAAACAGTGGTTATTGAAAACGCACCGTTGAAAGCTTCTCGGGGCCACTGGAATGTTTTATTGCTATCAAACGCATTAATAAGATCAACCATAGTTTTCTGTGTTACGGCTCACCTGGATTTGAATATACTTTATTTTTGGTAAGGTTAACTACAATTTTCTGTGGTGCAGGACACCTGAGATTTAAATATGCTTCATTTTTGGTAAGGAAAACCACAGCTTGCTGTGGTGCAGCTCACTTGATATTTGAATTTGTTTCATTTTTGGTAAGGACAACCACAGCTTACTGTAGTGCAGCTCACCTGAGATTTGAATATGCTTCAGTTTTGGAATCATACACTAAAATGAACTTTCGAATTGGATAAACACTGTGGATTTAAGAAACATGCATACGGTTGGCCTATAGTTAGGGATAGGGCTGTACATGAACCGAGTTAGCTCAGTTAACTCGCTCGACTCAAAAAAGCTCGATTTGACTTGGTTTGAGCCGAGTTGAACTGATTTTTAGAGCTCAAAAAAATTTCGAGCCAAGTTTGAGATTGTTCAACTCGAATTGAACCTCAATTCGAATCAAACTCGAATCAAATTAGTTCAGTGACTCAGTTATTTTCATCAAGTGTTTAATGAAATGACTCAATGAAGTGTTATTGCGTGTGCATACATTCTCCGTGGGATTGGCTGGTGGCAAGGAATGTATGGATATAAAACAAATCGCTACAAAAAAAAATGATAAAACTACTCTCGTATCTTGATTTTGATGCTGCCCACTGAGTGTTTGATGAAACATTTGTAAATTGTTGTTGTTGTTTTGCATACTGTGACAAATTGAAGGTGCACTTCATGTATTTGAGAAAATGTCACACAGACTCGAACCGGCCCAAGCTATTGACCAAACAGAGACAAGCCGAGTTCGAGCTGGTCAACCATTGACCAAGCTGCGGCAAGCTCGACTCGGTTCAACTCGTGTACAACTCTAGTTAGGGATCCACCAAAGCCACATTATTCCTTTGAGCCTGAGTTGAAAATCCTAAACTTGGACTTAGGTTGGGTTGGGTCTTAGTTGAGGCCTTCCACAATTGGACCCAACCCAAACTCCGACCTTATACATAATATACATATAGACGCGAGTTATGATTAATATGCATAATGCAAATGTAGATTGAAAATAGAGCTCATGCAAGTTTGACTTGCATGCTTATTAACCTATTTTGTCCATTTGCTTTTTGATGAGCATTCATCAATCATGATTATATTGAAACGGTTGGAATCATCTACAACAGAATCCACCCAACACCTAACATTGGGGTTAACCATGTCATGTACGCGTCAACTATCTCATCCATTTTTTAATTTTATTTTTTATAAGGGGTAATTATGGACTTTATTTTTCTAGTGTTATTTCAAGTATTGCATATGTTATTTTAATCATGTAATTTGATATGGTTAAATATTTTATTTTATGTATTAATTTACCAACTACAAGTGTTAATCCAATCAACTTGATGTTGAGGGCCTTGCACAAAACTTTGGATTTAGCCTCTCAGAACAAACCAGAATTATGGAATAGTAAAGCAATGAAATAAATCAAAGCATAAACCACACCATACAAGAGATTTTTATGTGAAAAATTCTTAAGGAGGTAAAAAACCACGGGACCTCATCTACATCAACAATCCACTAGGAAGTAGAACGTTACAACCTTCTTCACTTATGCAAGAGTGGATAAACAATAAGAGAAACAAAGAAAATGAAGAGATCTCACCGATTACAAGGACGTGAAAGCACTGAGATATGGTAGATCACCTCTACGAGCATAGCCTCCCTTCCACAAGCTTCCTCTCTCTCTTTCTCTGTTTCTCACACCTTTGATAGCCCTAAACTCTTTAGCAAACCTTTGCAAAGCTTTACGAAACCCTCTTGTATTATTTTTCATACTTTAGAAAACCCTAGGGACCTCTTATTTATAGTTTTAGGAAACTCTCTTCCGCATCATTATTGCGAAAAGACTCAAAATTCCGCAATCCGCATAAATCGCGTAATGAATTTACATAACTAGGACCGGTAGTGCAGTGTACTCGATTGGTCGAGCGGCCCACTCGACTGGTCGAGCATCTCCCACGACTGGTCGAGCACCTCGGAGGAAAAAAAACAGATGGTCGTTAGACTTTGAGTCGAGCCCCACTCGAACGGTCGAGCGCCACCTATGACCGGTCGAGCGAGGCTCACGAACGGTCGAGCAGTATGGTGAATTACTCTAATTTTTCACCCATTGCTCCATCTCTCCTCTGAACTAAGGAGGAAAAACCTCATCATTTGACCTAATCCGACCAAACTAAATCTAACCTAACCCAACCTGAATTTTGATAGGGTCAAGTATTTAATAGACTTTATAAACAAAATAGACCAAAGGTCTGCCAAAACTAGATAATTGAGTAGCCTTTTAACATCTTTTTCTTTTAGACCTCTAATGTTTTTTTTTTTTTTTTTTTTTTTTTTAGTTCTAAATGAAAATGCTCATGCTTCTCGTACTCATTCTTCATTTTCTTTTTTCGCTTTTTTGTTTTTTTGAAAAAAATTGACAAATAAATAAAAAAAAAAACCAATAATTTACATTCAATAACTTCTTCTTCTTTAAAAAATAAAAAGAGAATGAAAATAAAAATATCAAATAAATAAAATAAGTCACTTATTTATTTATTTTTTTGTTCTTCTTTTCATTCTCTCTCTGTTTTTTTGGAAAAAAAAAAGACAAAAAAAATTTAACTAATAAGCAAAAAATAATAATAATATTCTTAATCTTCTTAAATAAAAACGAAAGAGAAAGAGAATGAAAAAGAGAATCAGACTAACAATAACAAATAATAAGATAACATGCACTTGTCTTCTCATTCTGCTTCTTTTTCTTCTTTCTCATTTAAAATAAAATTTTAAAAAAATAAAATTTTTAAAAATAAAATTAAAATTAAAAAAAAACCTAAGACCTTAACCGTCAACAGAGAATTAAGACTACATTCTTATAAGGGTAATTGCGAACTGCCACCCTAACAATCAATGAAGAACCGAGACCTTGTCCTTACAAAGGTAACTGCAAAATACAACCCTAATAGTTAACAGAGAATTGAGACATTGTCCTTACAAGGGAATCTGTGAACTACGACCCTATTAGCTAACAGAGAATTGGGACCTTATCCTTATAAGGGCAATTGGAACTGCGTCCCTAAAAATTAATAGAGAATTAAGACCTTTGTCTTTGGGACAATAGCCACCTTCAAAGTAAGACCGAGACCCTTACAAACGCAACAGAACTGCAACCCTAACAGTAAAAAGAGAACTAAGACAATGTCCTTGGGAACCGCAACCCTAATAAGGAATATGTTCAAATTGCGACCATACCCAACAAAGAACTAAGACCCTATCCTTACGACAACAATTATATTTAAAGTGAGAACCGAGACCCTACCCATTGGGACAGGTTCTTGGTTCTCATTTTGAAGGTGGTTGTCCTAACGATGGTATTTCAATTCTCTGTTGACTATTAGGGTTGTAGTTTGCAATTTCCCTTATTAGGACAACATCTCAGTTCTCTAATGAGGGAAGCGGTTTTCTGTTGACTATTGAGGCCATGTTCGCAGTTAAGCTTCTAAAGATAGGTTCTATAAACACCCCACCTAGGGGTTGATAAGCTGATCAGAGCATGCAATCTAACTTAGTTAAATCGGGTCAACTTAGTCAAATGCCATCCAAACCTAGTCAACCTAGCCAATCCCAATCAGCTCAAAACTAAGCTTGATTTCAAGCCTGAAACCAAGCTCAATCCAGGCACCATTCAAGCCCAAACCTAAGCCCATTAGTATTTAGGCCGACAATAAAGAAAATCCGAATGAACCCAAGTTAACACACTACCCTAAGAACACCCCTACAAAATTTGGGGCTCATCCATGAAGTGGGCGGTGCCCAAAGTGCCGCCTGCCATGTGGAACCTTGCCAAATTTTATAGAGCAGTTAGGTGGAGTGACGACGTCACTCCTTTAAAATATGGCACACTTCCATATGGTGAGCAGCGCCTAGGGTGTCGCCCACCTTGTTGCCCCTGTGGTGGACAACATGTGAGGTTCTCCTGGCTTAGCAACAAGCGTGTGGACAAGGGAAAAGACCACGCAATCCTCTCCCTTGATCCAAAATTATGCCCTTTGCCACTCCATCCAACTGCTTACATTCTGCCAGGTGGTGACCCCAAATCCAAGGCATTAAAACCCTTTCAACCATGGACTCTCCAGCAATTACAAAAAGAAAAAAAAAAAAAAAAAAAAACCCAAAATGTTATAAATAACCCCCTTCTCTCTCATTTCAAACCATCCATTAACATCTCATCACCTTTGGTAATCCTCCACACCGCACTTTCTACATCTTCCCTTCCATCCCTCCACCAAGGAAAAGAAGATTAGCATGAAAGGAGTTCCAGCCCAGGTTCACTTAGTCAAGCCTAGCCTTTAGACATTTGAGACACTAAAACACCAATCCAACTATTTAAGTTTACCCTTATGAAAGCTCATCCACCCAATCATCCAACTCTGATCATCTTCATTCATACTGACATTAGTATTGTACAATATCAATTCCCTTCTCAACCCCCATTCTTACTACATCCTTCAGCATTACATTTCATACATAGTATTTCCACACATAGTCAACTCGAGTGTATGCTCCGTAACCTGTTGAGTCATCAAATCCTACCCATAAAAAACTCGAGTCAATCGGTAGAATAATCGCTTTAGCAAGTAGGTGAGTTAAGGTAAATATATCATACTCGGGTTACTGCTTATCGATAATGGTGTATTAACATAGCATTACACACACCTTTACATAATCAGTACATAAACTAATCCTAATTGCTAATAGTTTGTTTAATCCTGTTGTGAAGTAAATATTGTACATTTATACAACCAGAGAAGGTGTCTAATACCTTTCCTCTTTGTAATCGTAATTCCTTACATCAAATTTCCAATCGCATATCAAGGAGCCATTTAAGGATCAAGAATATTTAGAGTATCTCTCCTAACATTTCTATAAGGTCTAGCTGACTATGGAAGCGAGTAACTGGCTAATGGCAACTCCAGTCAAACATATTACCCCCACACCCCTGCATATCAAACAAAGCACACCCCTAAAAAGGCACACATGAGTGCAATCAACTCGCAATCCAGCATCCACAGTGTCTAAGTTCTTTGTTAACCGTTAGGGTCTTAGTTCTCTATTAATTATTAGGGTCTCAATTTTCTGAAAAAAAGAAGAAGAAGAAGAACGAGAAGATAAAGGTACATTGTTTTATTTATTCGATATTTTTATTTTTTATTTTTTATTTAAGAAGATTAAAAATATTTTTTCTATTTATTAGTTTATTTTCTTATTTATTAGCTTTTTTTCAGAAAAAGAAAGAAAAATAAAAAGAAGGTAAGTTGTTTTATTTATTTAATATTTTTATTTTTGTTCTCTTTTCATTCTCTAAAATAGAAGAAGAAGAAGAAGATATTGAAAGAATATGCTTATGATTTTTTTCATCTTATTCCAAAAAAAAAAAAACAAAAAAACAAAAAAAAGACATATAAGAAAAAAAAAGAATAAAAGAATAAAAGAAGGTAAATTATTTTATTTATTAGCTATTTTTATTTTCACTTTGTTTTATCTTTTAAAGAAGAAGAAAAAAAGAATAGAAGATAATTACCAATATTTTTCTAATTTATTTTTATTTTTTCCAAAAAAATAAAAATAAAGAAAAAGCAGGGTCATTTTGGTCCATAGCTTTTTTCTAAAAGTTATGGAAGGTCTAAAAAGAAAAAGTTCTCAAAAAAACTGCTCAATTACCTAATTAAGGTAGACCTTAGGTATTCTTTGTTAATAACCCTATTTAATACTTGGGTTGGGTTGTGTAGCTTGGTTTGCATTTAATGTTACATTGGACCTTGGGTGGACTGCTCTTGAGCATGAGTTGGGCCTGGCTTTACTCTAAATGTTACTCATGGGTCCACTGTGGTGTGGTGCGTTGTATAGTGTTGCTTGTTGGTTGGTTGTCCATTATATTCAATGTGGCCCACCTAATGATTAGATAGACCTAGCTTTGGGGTATACAACCATCATCAGAGGGTATGTCATGCGCGGGTTAGATGAAATGTTCACAACAAAGAAAGCCAAGGTAAGGCAAGTCTTCAAGCAAGTGAATGAGGATGTAAATAAACAGTTGACTGACTATTACATGCAAATGAGTAGCTTTTTATACGCAGGTGAATAGCCTCGTAGAATAAGCTTATAATACAAGAATTTGTTGAGTACACCTCTTCGCTTGTCCATTTCTTTTTTGACCTCCATTTGAAGGGTGCAATTTATCTGTGTTGGATTTTTTTGGCCATATCAATGTTTGGACCAATGAAATTATAGACCTATGGGAAACTGAAAAGGGTAGCTGTATAAAATTATGTAGAGGATTGTCCATTACTCCTTTTTCCTAACCGATGTGAACCATGGGTTGTAATTGGCCATTTTCAACCTACGGGTAAGTTGTTGAAATAAAAAAAAAAAAAAAAAAAAAAAAAAATCTGTGTAAAACTTTTTAAAATACAATGTTAGATGACTAGGATCTACTTCTTATCTAAATGAAAACAGATTTTTAGAAGGAACAAACTAATTTGGGTTTGATCAGGTTAAGACCTGCAACTAATATGTTAGCACATAAAATTAAACATCTTATCATTAAAATGTGGATGTGGATGTAGATGGTCAAAACCATCTGTTCAACTTTCTTTTTTTTTTTTTTTTTATCATGGCCCGCATAGCTAGTCCATACCATGGGCACGAAGAGGCAATTCCCTCTGGTGATCAAGCGCCCATCCGTCCATCCAAAATCTCCTAGTAGCTCCTGATTTGGCCTGTTATACTAGCCTAGCCACTATGAAGGGGTCTTTCTTAATTGTCGTAGTGTTAAAAATATGGGTCTCAATCAATTATGATCATGGACCATATTTCCCATGTTTGAATGGTTTCAATCATGTCAATAGCATCCACAACATAGAAGCTTCACATCCCGAGCCTTTCACCCTTGAACGCTGCTCCTGCCCACCATTACTATACAAGGGCTTTAAAGCCAACAAGCTTAGGCTGAAAAGCCTATTAGTAAAACGCACTAGCACGTGCATACATTTTAAAGCTTAAAAGTGAAAGTGACTCCATAGCCCTATAATAAAGAAGGGGGTAGCGGTCATTTTAAGATATTTGCAAGTAAAGCTTATGCATGTGTACTAGGTGTTAAGAGGAAAGAATGAGATGCCACTTCTGCCAAATGCATTTTCACGAGCCAAATGATATAGGAGATAATGATCCTGTGACAAAGAATGTATTTGTTGCCAGAAGTGCACATATTGTTGAAACATCTCTCTATGACTTTGCCTATTATGGATGTTTGATGGAATATTACTATTTCATTAAGGGGGAGGGGATGAGGCTCCTTCAAAGAAATGCCCGAGATGTCATGATTGATGATGTTTCATGATCGACGATGTTGTTGACTGGAAAACTATACTCGACGCTTCGTTTGTCGTGTTGATGTTCGTGGTAGCTTGCCCAACCCTACCACGAGCAAGGCTCGCCAAGCATATAGTTAGTGATCGGCTTTCCCAAGAGTAACCCAAAACAGGGTTTTAAGGTTAAATCATGTGAAGGGCTCTTCTAGGTAAGTGAAGTGTACCCAGCATAGGGTAGCACTCAGTGTCAGTTATGTATCCTATGTGGGCTCCTAGTTCCTCTCCCTTTTTGGAGTGTTAATCTTCTGGCCCAAAAAATTATAGTAGTAAGAATATGAAAGAGAAGAGCTAAGAGATTAGCAGAGGGAGAAATAGATATATTGGGTGAGGGTGAAGATGCACCATAAATAGAACCTGGAGCCAACAGGATCTAGAATGGGTCCAATTCGATCTGCATCTGGTGCAACTAGCTGATTAAGAGAAATTGCTTCCACCATTGGTGGTTCTTAATCTCAATCCCGTAGGAATGCTCTTGGTCTTGACCAAATCAGGATTGATTCATGTTGAAGCTTCGAATCATGAAATCTATTTTCCATGTAATCCATACATTTCTATCATGTATGTTAATCATAATTCATATTTATATATAAATTGTATGTAGGTTGGGTTTGGTTTGGGTGGGTTGCCCGACAGGTGAACTCAAGCATGATCAATTATAAACATTGTTTGAAGGAGTTACAGCCCCATCCTGAGCTGATCCACGTAATCGTTACAAATTTGACCTCAAGTTCAAGTTTAGCCAGTTGACTTTGGATTGATCCCATGCATTAAGTGAGCCCCACCAGAGGAATTGGATGCCCCCCAAAATAAGAGTTATCCAATTATCTGGTCAGATCATAGAAAACAATAGACAACCATCCAAAACCTCCAAAATCATTTGATGGCTCAAAGTATGCCTGCTCGACTTTTGGGGCATCCAATTTTCAGTGGAGCAACCCTATGGACAGGTTGGACACAAAGCACACACCACGGTGGGGGCCACCCACCACCCTTGTAGACTAAGCTTACGCGCAATATGCCATACATGCCACCATCCACCTTCTAGTGCCTCATGTGACAGGTTCCTATGTCCCACGTACCAACATCCATCTTCAAACACCGTACTTGTGCCAAACTTCATAAGCTATAACATGTGTCAATGTGTTACCATCAATCTTACACCGTGTTGCATATGCCAATGTATCACCATCCAGTTTCGAAGGCAAGGATGTGCGAATGTCTCAGTGCGACATTTGCTAATATCCAATCTTCAACCAA
Organism: Magnolia kwangsiensis; assembly: GCA_037074715.1. Taxonomy (NCBI): domain Eukaryota; kingdom Viridiplantae; phylum Streptophyta; class Magnoliopsida; order Magnoliales; family Magnoliaceae; genus Magnolia; species Magnolia kwangsiensis. Next base: position 128,314,055 of record CM073575.1, on the reverse strand, counting down.
CCAACATGTGCTAACAACCACTGAGCAAATTTCGCATGAAAAATAATCTTCGCGAAATAACATATATGAAAATGAGCCATTGATTATACTGAAAATCCTATTAAGAAACAAAAAAACATAGAAACATTTATTGAGTTGTAAAAAAAAAAAGAAAAAATCCATTCATTCCTCACATTTTCACAGAAACGCCATTTCACATAACACTTTCCTCTCATGTATTTCTTTTCACATAACACTTTCCTCTCATGTATTTCTTTTCCATGAATCCAAGTAGGCCCCAACTACCGAATGATAAAATAGAAGTTACCTATGTTTGCGGAATTCTAAAACTATCAAACTAAGCTCAGCATATGAATTCACATGATGAGAAATGATGTCATGAGCTAAGTGCATGGTATTGATTTATATACATAGCAATGGGTGTATAGGCTCATGTTCAAGCGACTTTCAACAATACCAACAATACCATTACGCCTGTTACAGATGTACTAGGTCAGGTGATTTCTTGGCCCTGCTTTGTTTTTTTTTTTAAAAAAAAATTGGATTAGAAGCACAAGAATTACCCAAACAGTCCAATCAGTGGCATGCAAAAATATAATGGCAAGATCATGATTAAAAGATAGGTCCAGTCACTGATGTTTTTTTACCATATGATTAGTGTTGTTACAAAAATAGCAGAAGATGATTGGACACAACCTAATGGATAGTCTAGATAGGTGATGTGGATGTCGATGGGTCCAAATACAACTATGTGGATGGGAAAGTTTCCAAACACTTAGCCTCATAGATCATATCTCGACAAAAAATTATCCTATCCCTAATATTAAAGATGAGGTTTTTCCCTCTGTCATGCAACTCTTTAAGCTGTCAAAGTAATATCTTCGAATGGTTTGATATTAAATCACATTAAAAAAATGAGAAGACAATAATTGAATTGCAAAATCAGGATGAAATTATACCCTACAATAGGTGGGTCCCATATCTTAGATGCCATGACTTTTCCTTGATAGGAATAATATTAATTTTTGTACAGAGAAACTTGAGAGAGACAACGACAGCCTGCATTCAGCTGAAAAGAGTCCTACCATTGGTGTTTAGAACCTTCTAATCTAGGGAAAAAAAAAGCTAAAAATATTAATCACACCCAAAAGCTTACAATTAGTCTCATCCAAATATCAACATACAAAAACTTAATCACATTCACATACCTACAATTAAATAACTGACCATATCGGCATGTCAGCATGCACAAAAGCCAATATGGTTTTTTTTTTTTTTTTTTTTTTTTTTTTTTTTTTTTTTTTTTTTTTTTTAAATGAAAGGAAAAAGAAAAAGAAAAAAGAAGAACACACCTAAGTCTAACTACATCCACGTGCCCTCCGCATACACCACCAAAAAACGTCATCCACCACTCACATCTAAAGCCTGAAAAAAGGTCCAGTGATTATTTGTGAGATCAGGTGGACATCATTCATTAACAAACATCAACAACCATTCACGTCTTAGCTCTTCATCAAGTGCTAAGAAAATTGAGGCTTTGGTTGGTTCCTTCGAGAAAAACTCAAGGACCCTTAATATGAAATGGTTGTTGATGTTTGGGATCTTCTTAACCTCTTCATACAGCTGCCTCATTTTGGAGACCTCGTCCTCCTTTTTCCTTGTCGCAGCTAAATCTGCCATTGCTCCCACCATCTGGGACAATGATTCCACCATCTTATCCCTGAAGTTCCGCTTCCGCTTCTTAGGCTGTTCAGATCCTGACTGTCCCATATCTCGATGCCCACTCCTTTCAGATGCTGGAGACGCACCTTTTGTGTCTGCATCTGAAAACTCAGACTCATGACCCTCAGCCAGCTGCGCATCATGTGGTTCTGATGGGCATTGCTCCAAGATGCATAGACCGCCTAATCTTGGATTACTCTCATCGATCTCTACCTCAGCTTCCACTCTTAATCTTGGAGTGCTCTCATCCACTTCTATCTCAGCTCCTGCTCTTGATCTTGGAGTGCTCTCATCGATCTCTATTTCAGCTCTTGCTCTTGACCGGATTTTGTCAGTTTGATCATTGCCGAAGATCAGAGCCATCTCATTGAAAAGCTGAATCGGCTTATATCTATAAGCAGCAGCATTGGGGTGCGCCTGTGGGGAATAAAAGCAGCATTACAGATAAATCATACCGATACGTGCATATTATATTAATTTTATGCACGAGTAAAATTGAACATGGAGTTTACCTTACAGTAATTATCCCAAACTTGTTCTTCTGCTATCACACACTTCAATCCATCATCCCATCTGAACCCGTTCTGATCCAGTAGATTCCTCACATGCGTATATTGTTTCCGCCATGTCTTTAGTCGATTCTTACAGTGTTGGGCTGTAAGATACATACACAATCTTTCATTCAACATTGCCACTACTTCCTTCCATGCCTGTGGCATGAAACCATGCTCTACCTTTCCGCCTAAGTGGACCTGCTCCACCAGTAGCTCTGCAAGGCAGCGATCCATTATTGGCGACCACAAGACCCACTTCTTCTGGCTACTCACGGCAGCCTCTTTGGTGTTCATTCCTACCAAATCACATGCAAACACATAAGTTCCAAGAAAACTGTTCACATTCATACATGTAAATAATTGATATAGTTTCCATCACATACAAACACAAGTTTCCAATCACATGTCCGGAAAATGCTAGTGTTTCAGTTTCGATGCCCATGTAAGTTCCCAGTCACATGTCTCTTGAAATCATACCACTGCTTCCAATTTCCATACAGCAATGAGAACTATCAGCGTAACTATATATCAATCTATTGGTAGATACATGCATTGGTCCGAACTACATATTGCCCGAAATGAAAATACATATCTTTTCTGAATAGCATCATAAATACACATCCAAACAACTAACCACCACCATAATCATCTAAGTGCTATCTCAACTAATTGGGGTTGGCTACATTGTTCGGATTCATGAAGAAAGTTCTGGCATAAGTTTTACGCCAGCTGCCAACCTGATGCAACCCTCCTATATCCATGCTTGGGACTGGCAATGAGAGCACAAAAACTCGAACAGGCGCAATGTAATAGACTATCACATAGGTTGATTACAATCAAGTGCTATCTTGCCTATTACATAGGTTGATTACAACCCAAACAACTATACAAGTAAATACATAATATAGCATCCAGTTTCCATACAATTGTAAGTTTCCAATCATAATAGTTTTTCTGATATACATATACATGTTTACAATTCACATGTTAGTAAACATTTTAACTTCCAATTCCCATACACCATTGGGAATTGTTGCAATTTAATGCAGATCAATCTATCGGTACATACATCTGAACAACTACACGACATCTTGACTTTCATAATATTCTCGAATCGACTTTATAGTATTGGCCAAGAATCTGACCACTTGTCTCTTTCCCTTCAGGACCTTAATGGGAATGGCTGAATGATGACTTTGTCTCTCCTCTGGTTCTCATCAGTTCTCTTTGTCAACCATCTCAGAATCCTGCTCATCACCTCTATCATTCATAATGTGATGATATATCACACAATATGCGTTTCAAATGGTTAGGCCAGCACACACTTCCAGATAGAGAACCATGCTTTCGATACCCCATGAAATGTTCAATGAGATTCTGCAATGATGGATGTGGATGATTCTTTCCATTCAGTTTGTGAGAAACATCATGATCACAATATTCTCATCCCATCTATATGAGGTCAGCTACAGAATTCTCCTGATTGAAAGGCAAAGGTTTTACAACTGCTGTCAACCTGACAATAACCACTTTCAGATGGAGTTTCTAAGGAACCACCAATTATGAATTCCATTAGGTGGTAGCGAACACAAGGATAGGGGGCAAGAAAGCCATTTCCATTCAAATACAATGGGTCAACAAGGTAGTAGCTACCTCATCATCATCATCATCATCTAAGCCTTATCCCAACTAATTGGGGTTGGTTACAACTTACATGAATCCTTTTCTGCCCATTCCACTCTATCAAGGGCCGTAACTTCAAAGATAGTAGCTATCTAAATTGGCAAGGACAATAAGTGTCTAGCTCCACCGTAGGGGAACTTAATACCCACAAATCCATTGTCGATCCTTCTCAATCAACAAGAATGTCTTAAAACTTTAAATTGAAGGAACAAGGAATGGCATTTTGTGATATGAATCGCATCTTATTACAAAACTTTGTAAATCCCTTCTTATTCCAAAACTTTGTTTGTCCTTCAAAAATCAACCCTTGTTAGTTGTGTATCCCATCTAGGGCTCCAATATGACCCCATTAGTTTAGCATGTAAACTTCTAAACAAGAGAAAAAAGTACATAATCATGAGATTACTTAGTAGTTGTGCACCTCGAAAGAGTAGAATGCTTTCTTATTGGTACTCATTTCCTAAGCTACAAAAAACCCTGTAGGTTTCACAACTTTTGGGTAATGTCACAAATGTGTTCAACACTATTAAACCAGAGGCTCAAAATTTCACCTGAATGGTGAAACTACTGTCCAGTATCTGGATTCTTAATATTGTAACTAACGGTGAAGAAAAACATCAACTCTTCTCCCAGGCCAAACCCAACAGTGTCATGTAGTCACCTTTTTTGTTGTTGTTGTAGAATGTCAATTAAACAGAAGAAAGTTGCAATTCATACATATTTGGTTGTGACAAGTAGAACCTTGGTCATTAGCATTTCATCTGCAGACAGGAGATGTGGGGATGTGTGAACCCAAGAATCCTCATTCTCTCTCTCATTCTCTCTTCTTTTTTCTTTTTCTTTTTCTCTTTCCTCCTTTCTTAATCTGTCCACCAAGGGTATCAATAGGGTCTAAAATTAATGGATTTACTTCCAGGTTCTAACTCAAATGATGGTCCTGTGATGGGACTAGTCACAACCAATAGATTCCTTAGATACATACCTGAATTGCTTGAGTAACCTCATTGACTGGTTAGGTATATCTAGCAATAGACCATTTCCCTGAATAGCCCTTAGTTGCACCTAAACGCAAGAGTTTCTTTGTCAATTGCCCATTCCATGGTTCAACCACTAAGGACCTCTCTCATGGTCATACAAGATGTAGTCTTCACCCTTGTACGAAATGACGAGTCCTAGCCTATCTCATCCATGGTGGCCAGCCACGGTGCTCCAAAAATCACATCCTACACAGCTCTTGTATTTATAAAGGTAAATTAGAGCATTTACCCAGTGTTGTCAATTTCCACATTCAAAAGTCATCACTTCCAAGAGAATAGCTAGACCTATTTTATAACCCACGGCTTCACGAACTTCGGCCTGATGAAATTTTGAGTGGTGCCCAAATCAACAAGAACCCACACTAGTCTAGCTTTCATTAAACCTCGGATTTGCATTGATTTTTAAGTCCCACTAGCTATAAGGATGTAGTGATTCAAATATCGATATCACATGTGGCTGATACGATATAGAAGGTGAGTTATCAAATTCCCTCGTATCGCACAAAATATTGCAATGCATCACCAATATATTGCGATATATCGATACATAAAGATAGTTTGCTAAAAGTCCATAAAATTCGTTCATATCATCTATACGTGCAATGCATTGCAGAAATTTCAAAAAGAAAATCACAAAAAAAACCCCATAAAATCCAAATTTGGGAGAATTTTTTAGGGTCAAATATTGCATATTAGACCCCAGTTATTACCTGATTTTACGAACATGATAATGCTTAACGTTGTATTTTAATCGTGTTTATGTTACATGGTGACTTTAGGAGCCTGAACTGAAAAAGCGTACTAAAAGCATGAATTTGATGCTCATAAATCACCAAGGCAAGGGATGGACTCCAGAGGATCGAGATTGAAGAATTTACACAATCGAGATTCGAGAAAATCATGCCACTCATATTAAACGGGCCTGAAAATCATCCAGAATGCAAGATCACAGGGTTTCCACCATCCGTTCGGCTCGAAACTTTATATATGGCCTGAGGACCATAAATTAACTGTACACGTCAAATTTTAGCCATTAGATCCTTGTGAAAGTGGCCCAACGTACAGATCAGCCTTGATTTGGGGGCCACCTGATATCTGGATATGCTTTAATTTTGTCCTCAACTCCTTGAATTAAGTGGAGTAACAAGTGGACGGTGTAGATGTCCCTAGGAAATACGTTGTGAACCCCAAAATCTCTGAAAGCGCACACAATGTGCATGCACCAGCAAAACACTACACTTAGGATCGGGTCAAACCGAGTTTGACCCAATAATTCCAGCCCGCAACAGAGATTTCCTTCTCTGTTTACAACAGACGAATGATGTCCGTCCAGGGTTATGTTGTGGACCACCGCGATCATCCAACAAGATGATTTGAACCGTCCATTGGGAGCGGATGACATCTCCAACCAAAACCAAGCCGAGCTGCGTCGGAAAAGGGCCAGGAATCATCCCCACCTTTCCCACTGCGATCAGATCTCACTGGAATATCAATCAGGTGGGCCGCATCAACGGACAGCCAAAACCATCCATCCTACACTGAAATCTCGCCACGAGTCTAATGGACGGAGTGGATTTTGTTGAAGATGTTGATCATGGGCCCCATTGATGCCACCGACTCCAAGATTCGTAGCAGCAACATGCGGACGCCGTCCAGCCCTCCATAGGCCATTGTGTGATCACAATCACGGTCGGATCTGTGATCCGAACCATCCAACAAATGCAAAGGGGGGTCCCGACCCTGTCCATGAAGTCAGATCAGAAGGCCGGGACCATCAGCCACCACAAATCTGAGTCGACGCAAGTCAGTTTCCAAGTTCTGTCGCACCAAAACAGGGACTTGCATAAATAGCTGCGTACGCAACGCCCACCGACTCCAGCCTGGCATTCCACCAACTTCTCTCACCCCATCACCACCCCCTACTACTATAAAAGGGAGAAAATGTGGAGAGAGGAGATATCAAAGATCAGATTCAAGGAGAGACGTCGGAGAAAAGAGAGAGAAAAATTTAAAGTTGTTTTATTTCTATTTTCTTATGAATTTTTGGAGATTTAGCTTAGTCATGTCGGGCTAAACCTCTTAGCTAGGGCTAAGAGGTGAAGCTTGTGGTGTGATGGGAAGGATTCTATGGCTTTAATTATATTTTGAACTAATTTGCTTCTAGTTTGATTATAGGAATGCTTTCAGTTTTTAATGGTTTGTTGTGACTGAAATTACAATAGATTTGCGATGACTTTGTGCATTTCCTTTTCATTATTTTGATTGTGAAGTTAGGAAGCCCTATTGTTCACCATTGCCCATTGGACATGGTTAGATGATGGAATCCTTCCTAACATTCATACATTTTTCTGATTGGTTGTGGATTGGTTTAATTCTGCTATTTACTTTGTCTCATGGGCATGGTTTTGTGATGAAATCATCTCTAATTTTTATACCTTTCATCTCTTTGAAAACTAGATCGAAGGAAGTTCAGATTGAATTTTAGTGATATATTTTTCAATTGGATGAAGATGGGACTCGAAGTCTAGTTGAGTTCATGGATCAAGCGTAGATCTCCCTAATCTCTACAAGTGGATCTTTTGAATACCCAATTTCCTACCTTTGAATTTTACAAGTTTTATATTAATACTTTCACCATTATTCCCTCATAAGCCTCTGATTTAGATTTCATCTTCGCCTCGTTCTACTTCAAGTTACTTTAAGATTACGTACAAGGTTCAGTCCCTATGGATTCGACCTCAGTCTTACCGAGTTTATTACTAAATCGCAACCCTATACTTGGGGTGTGAACAAGAATCTATTTTCATACTTGTATGATTTATGATGTAAGAAGTTATTTTTTGTATAATTACATCACCTTTGTTAAACAACGTATAGAGCCTAGGACCCCATACAAAGCTACTTACTGTGCATATTTGTTTAATCTTTTGAGTTCTAAGTGCGTAAACATGTCTCTTTCAACATATCTTGAAGTTTTATTAATTGTGCATACTTGTTTTTTTTAATCTTTTGAGCTATTGTAATTAGGGCTAATTGAGATCAGGGCTCTCCTCACACCCCTCTCTAATTTATATTAATAAACTAATAAGAGAAATCATATGGTAGTCTATACGACCACCTAAAGTACAATGTTTCCTACTTCAACACTCCCCCTCAAGCCGGAGCATAGATATCTAATGCAAGGGCATTTTCACACCGAGCTTGAGTGGGGTGGCCTGTGGAATGCAGGGGCAAACTTGGGGTGGGTGGCCCATGTGTAGTGGGTGGCTCGTGTGACGCGGAGCCCATGTGAAGTAGGGCCCATGAGGGGAGTTTGGCTGAGATCTTAACCCATGCAATGTGGGGTCTGGACTATGAGATAAAGGGATTGATTCGCCATGCTCTATCAGTTCGAGCTTTTAGAGCAAGTGGCTAATTGTCCTGCATCAAAGTGGTATCAGAGCGGGAGGTCTTATGTTTGAGACTCCTCACCGGAGGTAATTAATGCAGGGGCATTTTCACACTGGGCTCGAGTAGGGTGGCCTGTGGGATGCAGGGGCACACTTAGGCTGGGTGGCCCGTGTGAAGTGGGTGGCTCATGTGAGGTGGAACACATGTGAAGTGGGGCCCACGAGGTGGGTTCGGCCGAGGTCCTAACCCATGCGATATGGGGCTTGAGCTATGAGATAAAGGGATAAATTCGCAATGCTCTATCACTTCAAGCTTTTAAAGCAAGTGGCTAATTGTCTTGCATCAATATCTGTCATGCTCAGCTTGGAACATAGTAGAGAAAAGTATGTGTATGGTAAGGCCTTAGTGAAAATATCTGCAACCTGAGATTTGTACTAAACATAGGTTGTGATAATGTCCTTAGAAGCAATCTTTTCTCGAATGAAATGATAACTAACTTCTATATGCTTAGTCCTCTCATAAAATACTGGATTATTTGCTATGTGCACCGCTGTTTGATTATAGCAATAAAGCATCATAGGACCAAATAAAAACAACAAAAGCTATTGTAATAAGGACTTGAGCCATAACAACACACAAACAACATGACCCATAGCTATGTACTCGGCTTCTGCATTGAAACGGGCCACCATATTCTGCTTCTTACTCTTCAAGTAACCAAATTCCCCCAACAAAAGTACAATATCTTGAAGTCGACCACATATCCATGATGGAGCCCACTCAATCAACATCAACAAATGCCTTAATCTGAAGATGACCATTAGCTCAATATAAGGTCCCCTAGCCAGGTGCTTTTTTTAAATACCTGGAATCCCGAGAATGCCTCCCAATGTGGAACTCTTGACTGGTGCATGTTTCTACTCACAATGCTAACATCAAATGCAATATTTGGTCGAGTGGTTGTAAGATATATCAACTTGTCAACCATTCTTTTATATCTACCTAGGTCATCAAACAACTGTTCCTGGTTATCAAATAACTTCTCACTAGTCTCCATAGGCATATCAATCAGTCTACTTGCAAGCATGCCAATCTCCTTCAGCAAATCAAGAACGTACTTCTTTTGGGAAAGGTTAATGCCCAACTTTAATCTAGCGACCTTAATGCCCAAAAAGTATTGAAACAACCCTAGATCCTTAGTCTGAAAATGCTTCTAGAGATGCTTCTTGAGCTTTGAGATGCCAGATGTGTCGCTCCCTGTAATAACAATATCGTCAACATCTACAACTAATGCTATCATACTCTTATCACTGCGCTTTATGAAGATTGAGTGATCCACCTTACTCCAATCAAAGTTATATGTCAGCAACACCTTAATAAACTTGTCAAACCATGCCCTGCGCTTTATGAAGATGAGTGATCCACCTTACTCCAATAATAGCTATACGCCAGCAACACCTTACTAAACTTGTCAAACAACAGTCTTTAAGCTGTAATTTGCTTTTCGAAGTCTACATACTCTCCCAGTCTCCCTTTGAGCAAGAAAACAGGGAGATTGCTCCATGTGGACTTCCTCAACTAAGTCTCCACGAAGCAATATATTCTTGACATCCAACTATACAAAGGTCAGTCCCTGATAGCTACAATAGAAATCAATACTCGAACAGAGTTTAATTTGGCCACAAGAGAAAACATCTCCTCAAATCACATCCCTCTGTCTGCGTGTATCCTTTGGCTACCAAACAAGCTTTCAACCGTTCAACAGACCCCATCTGAGCAATCCTTAATGGTGTAGACCCATCGACACCCCCACCACCCTTTTTCCAGCAGGCAAATCAAACAATTCTCACGTATGTGCCTGATACAAAGCAGCCATCTCATCTTCCATAACCTTACACAAACTAGGATGTGCTAGTGCATCATGGTAATTTGAAGGCACAAATGCATGTGACAGGGACAAAGCAAAGGTATGGAAATAAGGACTTAAACCGATGATAAGAAATGAAGTGAGATATAGGATGGTGGGTGCAAGATCAAATACCTTTTCTAAACACAATAAGAAAATCTAAATCAACAAGAGTGGAGGATGGACCCACAGATGAAGGTGAAGATTAAAGGGTGCCTGAATCAGGAGGGACAACCGCTTCTCCAGCAAATTCTGGTTGTGGTAGAACCATAGTAGCAAAGTCGATGGGCCCTGAAATATCAACCACCAGACAAGGGACAGCGTATGAAATGTCTATGGAGAGTAATTCCCCCTTAACATCAACAAGGATAAAATAGGGAGTCCTCAAAAAATGTCATTAACACTCACGTATAGACGAGGGGTCAAAACACTTATACCCTTTTTGGTACAAGAGTATCCAAGAAACACACATTTGATTCCATAAGCATCAACTTTGTCACTTCCAGGTCCAAACTTATGTACAAAGGAAATGCACCTAAATACACAAGTAGGTAAGAGAAAAGGTTCTAAATTAGAAAGCAAGGCAGAAAATGGATTTTTCCTTTTTAGCACTACAGAAGGCAAACAATTAATGAGGTGACAAGAAGTGAGAATGGCATATGTCCAGAATCGTTTGGGAACATGCATATGAGTGGAGCTGGGCACAGGATGACTCGACTTGGCAAACTTGACTCGTTCAAACCCGACTCAATCTGAACCAATTAGACTTCATCCAATATGATCTCAAACTGAGTCGAGTTTGAGTCACCTAGTAACTCGACTCAAAATCCAACTCAGTATTGACTTGACTCGATCCGATACTCGACCCGTATATATATATATATATATATATATATATATATATATATATATATATATATATATATATATATATATATATATATATATATATATATATATAACTCAGATCTAACATTTCGGATCTGAGATGTCGTGTAGCTGATGGACAGGCTGCAATTCTGGCAAGTGCACCTAGGTTTTGAGTTGTGATTTCAACTCGTGGATACCTGATGCACCCGAACCGACTCGGTGTCAACTAGACCCAACTCGGTACTTGTGACTGGGACGGACTCAGTCCGGATTAGTTCGGGCTAGACCCAGACTTGGATCGAGTCAGGCATGTTGGACTCAGTACGGAGTCGGGTCAAGTTCAAGTTAGGTCTATTTCAAAACCGAATCAAGTCAAGTCAACCCTAACTTGGTCCGACTCGACTCGACTCGATGCCTAGCTCCAACAGGTGTCATTTTTTTTCTCTCAGCTACCTCATTTTATTACAGGGTGTAGGTACACTAAGTCTGGTATACAATCCCAAATGAAGCCAAGCATGCTTGGAAGGAGGTGGAGAGATATTCTGGAGCATTATCATATCAAAATATTAATCTATTGGCGTTAAATTGATTTTGAATCTCACAATGAAACAATTGGAAAATATAAAAGACTTCATGTCGGTCTTTCATCAAGTACACCTAAGTCGTGTGTGAGTAATCATCAATAAACGTAATACAATATTGAAAATCATTTGAACTAGGTATCTGAATGGGACCCCAGAAATCAGGGTGTACCGAATAAAATGGAATAAAGCATCTAATATCATGTTTTGGAATAAAAGATGAACAATGGTGTTTGGCTAATTGGCATGCCTCGCAATTAATTGAATTGATTGAAGACAAGGGACTAAAAGTTTTAAAGATGCTAAAGAATGGTGACCTAACCAACTATGCCACATTAGAGGTGATTCACTATCATGTAGTGTAACTCCAGAAATCCCGAGATCAAAGTAGTAAAGTCAACATGATTCACGATCCCCACCAATCGTCCTCCTCGTTTGCAAGTCCTGAAATAGACAATGAGAAGAATAGAACATCACTGAACAATTTTAGCTTTTGGTTAATGTGCTCACAGACATCGAATTAAGGGGCAATTCAGGGACACAAGGAACTGAAGATAAGGATAAAGCAGAACTAAGGTGAACAACACCCATATCTTAGATATTTGATAAAAATCCATTAGCAAGGGTAACAGAGGAACGTGATGGTGAGGTATCTAATCGGGAAAGAAAATGTATATATCGTCATATGATCCATTGACCCCGAGTCAATCACCCAGTAAGTAGAATCAAAGGATGGAACAAAAGCATTACCTGTGTCAACTAGAGTAGCAATGGAGGTAGATGGTGTTATCGTTGTCATATGCTTACCAAGCATCCTCTCATAGTCATCTCGAGAGACCAGGATGGTGACTAAATCACCTATAGAGGCCGGGCTAGCAAAGGAATCAATAGACGTTCCACCCTCAGAATACATCGCCTGATTGACCAAGAGTGGCCTGGAGGGTCGACTATGAAGTAACCAACATCTGTCAATGGTGTGATTTTTTTTCTTACAATGAGTGCAAACATGATGTTCTCCAATGTGGTCAAGTGAGAAACCACAACTATGTTCACATCCAACGCCATACCCCTCACGTCCTCCCCCTCTACCACCACTGTGGCTGTTAGAAGTTGTCACAAAAGCCAAGGTATCTCCAAATACAACATGGGAGGAAGAAGTAGATGGAAGAGCACTCAAAGTACACAAGAAAATACATCAGTCAAGGAAGGCACAGTATCACCCCCTAGCATTTGAGCTTGCATCGGCTTAAGATATGGGCACGAGGTAGCAAGAAACAATCTTACACCAAGCTCCTGACAATACCATCTTTGCTAGGCAATATCACTAGTGTAGGGATGTCACATAATCCACTCATCAAATAGACCTTTAAACTAGGCACAATGCTCATGGAGGTTATCTCCCTGTCTCATCATACAAATTTTCCAAAAAATGTCACAGAGGCGATGTATGTTCTTCTCGGTCGAGTATAACTACTACAGATTTTCCCATACCTCGTTAATAGTCTCATGACACATAACAATGGTGGTATAAACCATCTCATCCATATTTCCATACAACCGATTCATGACATGTGCGTCATCTTCACTCCTCTAGAGATATGACGACGAAGTCTCAAAAGGACTATCATCTATCAAGTGTTTAAGCTTTCTCTTTGATTTCAAGTAAAGTGTAACAGACCGCCCAGGGTAAAAAATTCGATGCCCCTTTCAATTTAATGGAGATGATCTCATAAACCTCATTCTTCATATCAACTTTTAAGTTTGTGCTCGTGTTGGCCATTAATATAGAAACTTCTTTCAAAGAAATACATGGATGAAAGCAAAGTGGGTTCCAGAAATATTATCGACCATCAACGGAATCAACCGGCTAATCACTTACGACAAGAGCGGCATGTAGCACAAGCAGAGAAGCCGGAATGAAATGGCAGGTTCACCAGAAAAAGAAAACGAATCCAACAAATTCCAACTATTCAAATGGCCAGTCCAGAAATCGAGGGAGCAATGCCCTGGCCACGTGTCAGCACAATAATGAGGGCATGTGAAATGGCGCTTTATCATGAGACGAAACAAGCCTAATAGGCCCACAACAATCTTGTGGTAAGCAAGCGACAACAAGCCCGTATGTGAATCAAGGCCAATTGTGACTAGTTGAGCACGAACAGAATAGGTGGGCCATGGTAGGGGGCAAAGACAGCGGGGAGAGGCCAGCAACAAACAGAAGAGGTGGGTTGTTGTAAGGGTGAGGCCGGCGGTAGAGGTGGGCCGTGGCAGGGAGTGAGGACGAGGCGAGGATGGGGTTAGCAGGAGAGGTGCCAAGGTGGGTCGGTGTAGGTGAGTAGAGGCAGGATGAGGCAAGGAGGCGGAATTGGGCAAGAGCAGAGGATTGGGCAATGGGTGCGGGGGTAGAGGTGGTGGGTGTAGGTGTTGAGTTATGGGTGGTGATGCGGGTGAGGGTGTTGGGCGGTGGGAACGGGGGCAGTGGAGGTGGGTCCATGCGTCAGGTCAAGACGTTGGGTGGTTCTAGAAGTGGTGGTTACGAGGGTAGAATCAATGGGTTGGGGTGAGGGGTTGATATGGTGATGAAGAAGATGATTAAGGATGAGAGAGAGAGATACACCGGTGGCGGGTGATGGAAACGAGGGAAGAAGAAGATTGAAGGGGGACTAGGGTTTTCAAACCCTATCTCTGTTACCATGTAATTAGGGCTAATTGAGATTAGGGCTCTCCTCACACTCATGGTGTGTCACAAAGGCCATTACGGGGCCGTAAAGGCCGTTACATAAAGGTAATGATGGCAACCATTACACTTTACAACCCCCGTAACAGGCTGTTACGACCCCCGTAAAGGCCATAACGGCCCCCATAATTGTCCATTACGGGGCCGATACATGTTTTTGGGTTTTGTTTTTCAATAATAATAATTAAAAAAAAAAGACACCATAACAGTCGTTACACCCCGTGTCGTAAAGGTAACGGTGGTGGCTGTTAAGGTCACCGTTACCATTACAAAATACCTTGCTCACACCCCTCTCTGTAATTTATATTAATAAACTAATAAGAGAAATCATATAGTAGTCCGTAGGACCATCCAAAGTACAATGTTTCCCACTTCAACAGCTACAAGTGTGTAATCATGTCTCTTTCAAAATATCCTGAAGTTCTATTGAAAAAATTCCATCATTTTCCAATGTTTCACTCAAACAGCGGCATATTTCATGGTACATAAGATATCGATATCTTTTCGTATTCCCAGGGTGAAATATGTGCATTGATACATATATTTAAATTCATTGCATGGATGAATACATGGACCCTATTTTTTAGGCCCTCTTCACATGCTTGATCATCATCCACCTTAGCCTCCTCATCTTCATATCCTTTCAAGATTGGAAAACCAGCCTTCTTGTGACGTTCTAGAGTAAATCTCTCATCATGATTATAATAAAGCCACCTTTTCGTCTCTTCATCATCTCTTGAGGTGTCAACTTCTTTGCTGATGGCGCCCCTCCCTCAAAAATGGAACCAACAAGATGAATGGGCCCTCCAGGAAGTGGCAGCTTTACTTGCTTCCTAGAGATCTATATTTTCTTTATGTCATCTGCAAGCTCGATTGCTTGCATAAGAGTGATGGGTTTAACGAGTTGCACACGTCCCCTCATTTCATCATTATGGCTAGCAATGAAGAATTCTACCAAATAGGATTGAGGTTTGGAAGCGTTGAGATTTTGATAGCCCTGGGATTCAATTAGCCAACCTTTGGAATTGTGTTTTGGAAAGCGAACATAATTGAGGTTTTTTTAACTACTAATGGATAAATTTTCACTAAACCTTGATTCAGACCACCCATAATGTCCACATCATTTCTTTTCACATTTACTTCCGTTATAATGGATCAAGTGCAGATCAGGCTTCATTGGTTGTCGGCAACAACCACGAACTCCTAATAGCTCAGAAGGTCAATCTAATGGCTCGACATGACACCAAGGACTAAATCATCCTCGAACACAAGTCAGTCAAAGCTTCAAACGTGTCCTCAAAAAGCTATGATCCCCAACAAAGTACTGAAACAACCTTTTATGGCACAAAAGATCAAGTCACCATTCCATCTTCTGCATCATCTAAGGTTGATCTAGAGTTTCATAATACACCAAGGATGCATACACAGCGAGAGCATTAGTGAAAAAAAGGAAAAAAGAGCTGAAAGCCAAGTGTTTCTGCACATGTCATGACATTCCAAGGCCTACAAAGCAAGGCATATTGTGCACGATGTGTCGCCAACGACAATCATGCAGCAATACAACCTCTACAACAACTTTCTGGCAACACGGGCTCATGAATGACAGGCAGTTATAAGCAGCTCCTAAATTGTGAGGAACGTGCAAACTTGATCTTTATCCCTTCCAACAATCTCCCAAGCTTATAAATAGGGTCAAGAATAATAAGATAAAGGCATCAACAACAACTCATCAAAAGTAGTTATACTGCACATGTGCTCTATCTGTGCCATAACCTCTTTTTTTTTTTTTTCTTAGCTTGTTAGTACACACCCCACTGTCAGTACACAGTCCACCGTTAGCCACCCCCATTAGGGAATCGATACCAAGACCTTAGTGTTGAGATGAGAATATCTTCACTCAGTCTACCACTTGAGCTATGGATCTGTGCCATAACTTGTTGTAACTCTTTAACAATGTTTTCAGTAGCGCTCGTAGCGGTAGCATACGCTATGTAGCATGCCGAATAGCATATATCCCCTGTAGCGTACAGACGCGTAGCGTGTAGCTAGGTAGTGTGCACTACGCCGCGGTATTTTTTTTTTCTTTGTTATAAATAGGGGTGAACTAACACCACAACTACTCAAGTTACTTTTAAAAAAAAAAAAGAAAAAAAGAAAAAAAGAACAGTCGAATATGGTATTCGAAATCCCTTGGAAACCTACGCCGAACACAACTTCCTCTTCCCCTCTTCAATCTTGCAATCCAAAAGCCCATCAAAGGGGCTTCTTTGGCTGACTGTTGGAGACTATAAGAAGGTCCATTTGGTGCAATTTCATGACCATTGGAGAAGAAATGAAGGAGAAATCAGATTTCCCCAATTCCGGTTCCGGTTAGCTATGGAGCTTCAAATTTTAGAGTTTTCATTAATTGAATCTCATCTTGAGACAATAATAGGTACGCTTGTTCCCCTTGGTGAGTTTCTTTTGATGCACAATGAAAATAACTTGTTATTTTGAGTTTTTTTTTTCCTTTTCAAAATGCCAGTTACTATGCGTTTTTTTGTTCTTTATCAATTTTATTTTTATTTTTCATTTCTTTTTCAAAATCTCTGTGGCTATGCATTGTTTGCTATGGTATGGCCCACTGATGTGTGTGAATGGGTGGATTTCTGAGGAATGTGATATTTGTATTGTACTTGATGCTCTTAACTGTAGGATTTTTATTTTGAAGAATGCGACATATATATATATATATAGCTTTTTTTAAAATAGAAGTATTGTGTAGGTTACACTACACACTACGCTATTTCGCTACACACTACAGAGGGTTGAATGCTACGCAACATGCTACCGCTATTTAAAACACTGCTCTTTAACTTGTTATTTTTATATAGTTCTTTGATGTAATTGTGTCCAATAGTCTAGGAGAGTCAAAGGTGTGAACCCACTACTGATTCAACAATCAATCAGAATGAGAATTGCTTACTTTCAATCATCAAGGAGCCCACTTTAAAGGCTTGTCGTCCATTTGTAATCTTCTATGTTTTGAGTAACAAAATCACAAAGCATTCCAGTTTTACATCCTAAAGCGCATGCATACAATAATTTAGCCAAACCACCTATAGGATTGGCTTGCTCGTAGTTTTTTTTTTTTTTTTTGAAGACACAGGGTGTCCCCACCTCTTTTTTGAAGTGAGACTAATCCCTGCGGATACACGCAATCACCCACAACCACGTGTATCGGGTAAAGCCAAGGAGGGGTGCTTAAAGCTCTAGTGAAGTGAGTCCGTGTTTACCTCTCTACTGCTTAAAGTTCTAGTGAAGTGAGTCCATGTTTACCTCTCAAAAATTTCTCACAACCCACTCAGTATAGAATCACCTCCTTGATGGATCATTTCCAACTCTACCATTTATATCCCTTCAATTGTTACAGCTGAAAGGTCCACCTTAAAGGGTCTTCCACATCAAATCAAGTAACATCAATCTTGAGATGCTAGGTCAGCCAACCCGTCATATTCTCTTTCACCCAACATCAAATGTCACACCAGACTTTGTTGGGAATCATCATTTGAGTTATGGACCACTTGCATATAGGATGACTCTCGCAGGGGCAATTTAGACGGTTCCTCTTCTCTAGGATTTGTTGCACCCTTCAATAATTGGTCGAGCTTGGCCTCAATGTTAGAAGAAAATTGTTAGCATTTCTCCCCAGCCGCCATTAGCTACACAAGAACATCCTTAACAACTGGTTGTTTTGAACATTGTTGCTCATCGAATCCCTCGATGTATTCATTTCCAGTTGCTTGAGCCTAATCTTGTCAACCAAGCTCTGGTACCAAATTGTTATGACTCCGAGAATAAGGAAAGTATTTTTTTTTTTTTGGTGGGGGGTGGGCTTTAAATGCAAGGAATAAGAGAGAGAGAATAGTAATGGATAGTGACCTTTGGGTGGGTGATCATCCATCTTTGAAGGGACTCAGGTGGGAGAGAGCCAGTCCCACATGCGCACTCGCTTGATTGCTTTAGATCTCTGTCTTAAAAAACAGTCTAAAATCCCCTAGGGAGGCAAGGCATAGCTTGAGGGAGGTGGCTTTAGGATCTTGGCTACAAAACCCATTTGACGGGCCAAACTCTAGCTACACAGCTGGGTATGGGGTGGCCAGAGTATGGTCGCTTGGCAGTATGTGCTGTGACAGTAAACTCATGCATTAGGATGGCTGTCAACCATCTTCATGCCATGGGTTCGGGGCAAGCTCTGGGAGAGGAATTTGGGGGAAATTTTAACCGTGTTATGTTCATTTTAGACTTGAGAATGCCCTGTGCTTTCTTGTGAAGAAATTCCACAAACTTCTTTCAATCAAATTTAATGATGAGCTTTGAGAGTGACAAGATTGCATGGCCAATCTTTCAAAAAATCCACAGAAAGTTTATAGAGACTCAAAAAGTTTCAAACAGCTGACGTCAAGATGTTTGTTCAGGAAAATTGGCTTTCAATCTTGTATTGGAGGAATTACTTGATTCCTCTGGAAGTGTTACAAGAAACAAGATAAAAATAGGAAATTACAAGAATAAGAAACCCTTTTAAAAAATGGGTTCCAAGCGGCTTGAGTACAAATCAAAACAACTTGATTTACAAACGAATCAAGGTCAGATTTGTATGTTGGACTCTCCTAGGATTCTAACCATTCCTTACAACTTGATTATAGATGAGTAAAAATGAAACACAAAGAAACACAATGGCTGTGTGAAATTCTTGTTGTTGTGAAAGTTTGAGATTGCATGTACACAATCCATCAAAGTATCAATTATTTTGTAGGTTTTCTTTTATCTGCTTTCATGCAAAAAGATGGGGGCAGTTATGGGCCAAACTGAGATTTGGCTGCCTTAGGGGCAAGATTGCATCCAAAATGGGCTAGCACACACCCTGTCCAGCGATGACGTGCAGCGAATGGAAAAGCATTACATTGGCACTATAGGCATGGGGCCCACAATGAAAAGTAATTTTTTTGGAGAGAGTGAAATGTTTTTTTTTTTAAAATATTGTGCAAAAAGACGATTTTGCTTGCGGGCCCCACACCGGATGCGCATACATGATGTTTTTTCATCGGCGACACGTCATCTTTAAACAAGGTGAAGGGTTGATGCGGATTGCCTGCAAAAGCCTTGTGCAGGAACTTCCTAAGATGAGAAGCTAGGTGGGGCTCACTGTGATGTTTGTGAGAAATCCACACTATCCATCCTTCTTTTTTTTTTTTTCGGATCATGTGAGGACATGCGCCTAAAAATGAGGCAGATCCAAAACTCAAGTGGGTAGGGATATGCCTACCGTTGAAACCTCCCTGGGCCCCACCGTGATGTTTATATGCCATTCATACCATTCATAAGGTCATTCCTACTAGGATGAACTGAAAACAAAAAAATAGTAGCCTGATACAAAACTTCTGTGGCCCCAAGAATGTTTCAATGTCTTAACATAATCTGGCAAAACCGATGGACGGGGTGGATTTCTCACAAACATCACAGTGGGCCCCACCCCACTTCCCGTCCCAGGAAGTTCCTGCAAAAGGCTTTCGCAGGCAATCCGCGTCCGTGACAGGGGTGGCTGCCAGAAGCCCTGCTGGGTAGCCATAGTCTGGCCCTGGGCAGCCAGAGATTAGCCGACGGAAACAGTTTGGGCTGCCCAAGCGTCGATTTGGGTTGGGTTGGAGTGATGTTTTCAATTTTTTAGAGGCTACATGGAGCATCTAGAAACTGATGATCATCTATGAAAACTGTTCTAATCACTTCATTTCGTTGAATCACACAAATCTTTTTCTTTTCTTTTCTTTTTTTTAGAGAGAGAGAGAGAGAGAGAGAGAGAGAGAGAGCGATGAAAGAGGAGGAGATAGTAAGAATACCTGGTGGAGGATGGAGGGAAAGGGGAGAAGGGGCATTGGATTTTAACAAGGAAGAGTAATAGTGGCAACCCTTGCATGATTTTCCCGTCTTAGACCATTGCTGGTGATGATGATGATGATGATGCTCGTGATGCCGCCCTCCTTTCTCTTCTTCTTTCACCACCACCCCATTCTCTGACGCTACCATCGCTCGCATCCTCGCATCCCCCCTCTCTCTCTACTCCTCAGAGAGAGAGGGAGCCTGCCTTCTCTTTCTCACAAATGATCATAAAAAAGAGGCACAGAAATGCTGAAGCGTCCTTGGGAATGTATGAGTACCACCCACAGTTTAAAACACGGACGAGTCTGATTCGACTCGTCCGAGGCGACTCGACTCTGTCCGACCCGACAATGTATTGGGTTTGAGCCAGGCCCCATTTGGACCGGCCCGGCTAGACACACCAAGGGCCAAGGCACAGACACGAGCCAGAGCCAGAGCCAGAGCCAGAAAATTTTTGTTGGGCCTAAGCTCGACATGACCTATACGTAAAATTCACCAAGTCCACATTTCCCACTGGAATGATCCTAATCCGTTGTTGATAAGTGGCCCATCCGTACAAGGCAATAGACCATTTAAAGAACATAATCGAACGGTCTACATGCAAGATGCATATGTTACCTGACTGGGGTCTGGAACTGTGTATTTGTAGGATAAAAGGCAGCTACTATTCGATGGGGCCATGAAGGATTAAGTGCAGAGCTGTACAAGAATGGAATGAGCCGATCTTGGCATAGCTTGGCTTGGCTTGGCAAGTAGCTAACCCATGCTCAAACTCGGCTCAGCTCAGTCATCAAGCCTAATTAGCTAACTCAACTCGGTTCAATTCACAACTTTGGCCAGTTTAAGCCGAGTTCAAACCTATGCGACATTTTTCCAAAGATAAAAAATACATCTTCAAATTTTCATAGGATGCAAAACAATAACAATAATATACATGTATTTCATCAAACACTCGGCGTACAACATCAAAATCAAGATTTAAGAATAATTTTATAATGTTTTTTTAAAATTTTTATTAGTAATTTATTTCATATCTATTCCTTTCTTGCCACTAGTTGATCCTAATGAGAATGCATGCACCCAAAATAATATTTCATTGAGTCATTTCATTAAACACTCAGTGAGTAGTATCAATATCAAAATAACTAAGTCACGGACGATTCGATCCAAGCAGCATAAATATCTAAATAACCAAGTCACGGAACCGGTTCAATCCGAGTTGAGGTTTGATCCTAGTCAAGTTGAGATTGGACAAGCTCGAACTCGGCTCAAAATTTTTTTTTAACTCGAAAGATCAGCTCAACTTAGCTCGAACTTAGTTCCGAACTGAGCTTTTTTTAGCGGAGTCGATTAAAGTTAATCGAACTAACTTGGTTCGTGTACAGCTCTGCCTAGGTGGGCCCACGGGCTAAGCCAATAGCTGGGCCCGGCTGGCACGGCTGCTGGCACATCTATCCGCGGGAGAGGTTAACGTGCGAGAGAGGCGCATGCATGCCAGATCCTATCCGATAGGATGGTCTACTCAAATGGTTGGTCGCACGTTTATGGTGAAGCCATTTTGTGATATTCTTTCAACCCATATCTTTTCATGGCATGATTGTGGCCCACCTGATGAGTTGATTGGCCTAGCTTACGAGCTACGCAATGTTCACGATGGAACCATATCTCGTTGGCTGGGTTGGCTACAGGTCACCTCTACAGTCTGGAAGCGGGCAGGTGCTCTGTGGGGTCCACCTTGATGTACCGGTTTTATCTACACCATCTATTCATTTATAAAAATCATTTTAAATTATGAATTCAAAATTGAGGCAGATCCAATGCTCAAGTGGGCCACACCACAGGAAGCCGTGGTAATGACGACCACCATGGAAACCATCCTAGGCCCGCCATGATGTTTATGTTCCATCCAACCCGTTCGTAATATCACATAGATGTGGATGAAGGGAAACACGAATATCAACTTGATCAAAACTTCTGCGACTCCCAGGTAGTTTTTAATGGTAAGGGTTGAATCCCTATTGTGTGGTCCAATTGTTTCTCGGATGTGCCTCATTTTTGGGCTCATGTACTAAAATGATATGAAAAAATGGATGGACGGCATGGATAAAAGTCTCATACATCAAGGTGGGCCCCACACAGCTCCTTACCATGCATCATTTTTTTACACAGATTGGACGTATGAAATTAATCATGGTAGAGTCTGGAGTTGGTGAGTGGTCACAAAAGGGATCAAAACCATCCAATCAATGCCCATCAAAATTTGCGGTCAAAATTGATTATGATATGGAAATGATCAATCACGGACCTAATTTTCCATTATGAACGATTTGAATTTCTGCTCTAGAAATTTGGATATTTATATATCGGACGCGGTTTTCCTGCGAAAGGCTTTCGCAGGAAGTTCCTGCGCTGGAAAACTGGGTGGGCCCAACGTGATGTTTTTAAGAAATTCACCCTGTACATCCGTTTTCTGAGCTCATTTTAGTACATAGACCAAAACTGAGAAGGATTCAAGACTCAAGTGGGCCGCACTAGAGTAAAAGGTGGGTAGGAAAATTCCCACCGTTGAAAACTTTCTGGTGTAGAAAGTGATGTTTACATGAGATCCATACCGTTAATAACGTCATTCCTACTTGGATGAACTGGTATAAATATTAGCCTGATTCAAGATTTCTATGGCCCACAAAAATTTCAACTGTGTATGTTCAATACTCACATTTTAGGTCCACTTGAGTATTGGATACGGATCATTTTTGGCCTATTATCCTAAAAATATTTCCGAAAACGGATGTACGGGGTGGATTTCTTAAAAACATCACGTTGGGCCCCACCCAGTTTTCCAGTGCAGGAATTCGCAGGAAATCCGCGTCCATATATATCAAGGGGGTAATGATCTATTAGGTTAAGTGCATTGAAACCTTCCCGTACACATACTTGCATTTGGACTCCCTGGCAACCACGTCACCCATCTGGACCGTTCATCAGTTCCAGTTCACTCTTCATAGGAGCCTTGAAGAAATCATTCTGATTGGATGATCCAAACCATCCATTAAGCGGCGTGTAAAAATGAAGGTACAAGATTGCTTCTAGAGCGTGGATCCAATCGGGTAACTGTAGGGCAATTGATTGCTGGGAATTTTGGATTGTAGTGGAAGCAGAAGGTGTTGGACCTAATGGATGGTTCGTAGGTGTGACGTGAATGACATGAAGTCAAAATGCAACTATGTTTGTGATAAGGTTCCAATGCGCTGGGCCGACTAGATAATCACTCTCTACTCAGATTCTTGTGTATCCTTTCTTTTAAATGGAGGCCGGTTCCTAAGCTACGCTCCTAGCCTCCTACCATAGGCCTTTTTCACAACTGCGAGTTGGGTCCTGTGGAGGAATGCACCCTGTCCGCCCTCTGCACCCTTTATGTTGTATTTGAGGCCAAAAATCAAGCTAATCTACGAGTCATGTGGCCACACCATGTACTAAGATCATGCATAAATTTATTAAAATTATGTTGCATGGCACATCTGAATTTCTTTAGTGTCCTAATTTCTAGAGATTAAATGATTTTGTATAAATACATATAAATTGTGGTAAACGTTGTCTAATATCTTAAATCTGTTTGTAATAGAGTTTGTCATTGACAGACCACTCGATCCCATCGAGCAAATGTTGGTGCCATCGATAGATACTCGATCCTATTAAGAAAATTCGAAAAATCCTAGTTAATTGTTGGACAGTTTTGGATATGTTACTTCATGGCATCAAAGGAGGCTTCGATTGTTGAGAATATGGAGCCACATCTAGGCCGCTTTCGACCGGTCGTAGGACGTCTTCGACCGGTCGTAGGGGCCTGTTCGACCGGTCGTGGACTGGTTCGACTCAAAATCCAGTGTGCTATTTTTTTAGTGTCCAGGTTCTAATACCGGTCGAAGGGATTTTACGACTGGTCGAAGGGGTCCTTCGAATGGTCTTAGCTCTCCTTCGACTAGTCGAAGGTTACGCAGATTCGTTTCCGAATCTGATGCGGACTGCGGATTTTGGTGTCGCCTTTCGCAAGGGTGCGGAAGGGAAGTTACTTAAACTATAAATAAGGGTTCCTAGGGCTTTTCTAAGGGATTAGGAATATTGAGAAATAATTTCAAAGGTGTGGGCTAAGGGTTTTCTATATTCTTCCAAGGGAGAGGTTAGTATTTGCCTTGTAATCTTTGTTTCTTCATAGTGAAAGTTTGCATCCGTAGTTTTTTATCCTAGTTTGGGATTTTTTCACGTATATCTTGTCTTGTGGTTTATCTGGATTGCTTTGATCTGTTTCTACTTTATATTTTCATCCATTTATCGTTTGTGGGTGAGGCCTGAGATTGGATCTCGGCTCACTGCGTTGTTGGCGTGCTGCACAACATCGATGTCATTTACAGGTCTTCAACTTCAATGCATGTCGATGCCACCCAAGGTTCCATTGAAGGCACATGTAGAATTGCGTAAGTGCACGATTTTTTTCCTATTCCAGTTGTGATAATATATATATCGGGTGTAATCGTGATTATGAGAGGATTTGGGCTTTGTAAGTTGTTCTCAAGTGTTCAAGGGCATAGCTAGGAATTCAAAGGAGATTCAAAGGGTTGTTCAAATCAGTAACATCATCTATCTCTTGTAATATTGCTTTCATAATGCATTATTCGTCACTTTGTGTCGTGATTTTTTCTTGCAATGATTTTTCCACGTAAAATTTGGATTGTTCTCTGTTTAGGTTTGTTTATGGGATTGTGATTACTTTGCTTGATTCTTCTCTATATGCTTTCATAAGTCTAACAAGTGGTATCCGAGCTAATGTTGCAAAGCATATTGAATCTGAAAGCAACGTAACGATGACACCTAACATGAAATTCGATGTAGAGAAGTATTTTGGTAAAAACAATTCTGAGTTATGAAAAGTTAAGATGAATGGCATCCTAATTTAACAAGGATTGGAATATGCACTCCTTAGAAAGCGACTAAAAACCATGAAAGAAGAAAAATGAAACAAGTTAGACAAAAGGCCAATATGTTAATCTAGTTATGTCTAATGGATGAGTTACTTTATAATGTTATGAGAGAAAAAACTATAGTAGATATATGAGCGAGACTAAAGAACATTTATACGAAGAAGGCTCTTGAGCATCGCTTGTATCTAAAGCTACATTTGTTTAATTTGAAGATGACAAAGGGGGATGATGTTGAGGCCCACATTAGAACTTCAATAGACTTATTTGTAAATTGTTGGATGTGAATAAGACAATGAAATATGAAAATCAAACATGCATTCTGTTGAATTCTCTTCTAGAATCGTATGAGTCACTTAAAGAGTAAGATGACCGTTAACATTAAGATGTTATCTCAGCACTTCAGTCGAAGTCAATGAGAAAGAAAAGTAGCGGCATGGGTGCTTCTACAAATGCGCTGGTTACGAGGGGGAGAAATTTTGAGCGGGATAGTGGATTTTCGCAATCGAGATCCAAATCCAAGGGTAAATGAAAAGGCAAGCTAAAGTGTTGAAATTGTTCCACGACAGGGCACATGAAGAAGGATTGTCAGAATTCTAAGTCGAAAAAATAGAACTTATAGAATTCTTCTAGAGAGGTTAACATTGTGGAATCCACTGAGGAGGTGAATGGTAGTGACATGCTGACTGCATCGAAATCTAAGTACTTCGACGATGAATGAATTTTAGATATGTGGGCTTCGTATTACATGATCCCTCATAAAAGTTGGTTCACTTGTTGCATTGTGTGCGATAGTGACCCGGTGTTTATGGGCAACAATAATGTCTGTAAAGTGGTTGGTGTTGGATCAGTGTGTATTAAGATGTTTGATGGCATAGAGCGTATCTTAACCGATGTGAGACATGTTCCTAAGTTGAGGAAGTGTCTGATATCTGTAGGTGCACTCAAAGCATTGTGGTGTAAATTTATTGGGAAACCAAGGCTCCTTGAAAATACTCATGGCCTCCATTACTTCAGTCATCTCAGATTAAGGGGAACTTGAGGAGAAAATGAACTTGAAAAAGAAACGGCCTCCTCTGAAGAGGAAGATGAACAAGATGACAACACCAACTATAAAACGCCTATGACCAACTATATACTCACAACTTAACAATTCATAAAAAAACTTGGTCAGGCCAAGGCCGAAAACAAATAGTTATACAAAGAATTAGAAGAAGCCAAAGTTGAGAATGAATGTTTGGCCAATAAATTACGAAAATACTACATAAACAATGCCAAACTTTACAAGAAGCGGTTGATGATGGATTCAGCTTAGAAAGATTTGCTGAGAAAATTAACTATCTAGAATCAGAAGTGAACAAAATGAAAATTATAAATCAAAGTCTGAAACTAGAGTTAGAAAAATCTAAAAATCAAGCTGACATTAGCCATAGGTTCACCCAAAGCGAAGAAAAATTAGAGAAACTTTTGGATTTGGGTAAAAACACTAAAGATAGGAGAGAGCTAGGCTACGAGAGTAATGAGACTTCCACTCATACAAAACTTATGGTTAAGAAACCAGTGGCTTCAGGAAGCCAATTGAAAGCTTCTCCAATCTATCATGCATATGGAGATACGAGACATTTGAAATTTGAATGTCTAGCTTTTAGACACTTACAATCCATAACCAGTGTGAACTTTATAGGTAAATTTAAACCTATCAGAAAAATGCTACAAAATGTGAGGATTCCTCCTCGAAAGCCTCAAATACCAAAACAAATAAGGAAGTTTCCTACTCATCTCAAAATGACCAAGAGGATAGAGGAATTACTTAAATAAGTTACCTCACCGAATCTAAAGACAAAAGAAATGATGAATTAGGTAAATTAAGAAAGAGTCCAATTGACCCCAAAATCCAAATCTCCTTGAAACAACATGCCTGTTAGAGGAGAACCTAAGAAAAATTCTATCTCCTAGGAACAGTGCAAGCTCAAAGAAAGTTATAACCAAATGGGTCGAAAAGAACAAATCTAACTGCCTAGTGATACACACCGCTCTTAAAGCTGACAGTAGTCCAAAATGGTACTTAGATAGCGGGTGCTTGAGACATATGACCAGTGATAGGACCCACTTTTGCAATTATGCCGATTTTAACAATGAGTTGGTCACTTTTGGGGATGGTAGCATCGCTAGAATCATTGGGCGAGAGACACTTGTTGGGCCAGGCATGCCCAAGATTGAAAATGTTCTCTGCGTAGAGGGTAGAAACAAAACCTCTTGAGTATATTGTAGATTTGTGACAAAGAACATTTCATGAAATTCTCCAAGGAAGTGTGTGAGATCTCAGATCCAATAGAAAAATTGATTATAGGAGGTCTTCGTACCAGTGATAACTGTTATGTGATTGAAAGCTGTAGAGAAACTGTCTCACCCACTAAATGCCACATGACCAAGAATAATGAGTATGAACTTTAGCACTAAAGACTCGGCCATGTCCATTATCAGAATTTGTCTCACCTAAGCTTTAAGAACTTAGGAGAGGGCTTCCCAAGATTAGGAAAAAAGCCAGGATTATATGTGGCGACTACTAGAAAAGTAAACAAATTAAGGTTTCCCATAAAAAGACAACCACCATGGTGTAAGTGCTACAATGTTTAAAGCACACTTTGTTTGTCAAATTTTATTTAGTCAAAGTATATTATTAAGTGATCTTCAAGTATGGTTAAAGATAAAGGTTCAGGCCAAGTCTAAGTTCTCGTAGAAGATCAAGCTCAAGTTTTAGTAGAAGATCAAGCTAGAAAGACAATATGAAGTCAAGATCAAATGATGTTCTGGTAGAAGATCAAGCTCCATAAAGAAGTTCAAGTCTTTAATCTATTTCAAGACAAAAAAATTTAGTATTTCAGGTATTATAAGCCCTAGAAAGACCTTAGGTTTAGGTGCTTTCAAAAAATATTTAAGATTGGGTTCTTATGCTTGTGTTTGGTCAAGTTTCGACCAGTCTAAGGTTTGGCTCGATTAGCCTAAGTTTTACTCTGCCAGTCCTAGAGCAAACCGAAGCAAAACAGAAAATCTTTTGCATTTTCGGCTAGTCGAGTGGCCTACTCAACCAGTTGAAGGGCAATCTTCGACTAGCTCTAGATTTCTTGGCTCGAAGTCTAGTAACTAAATCAGTTCGAATTTTGGCACAGTCGACCAGTCAAAGACCACCTTCGACCAGTCGAAGCCCACCCTTGACCAGTAGAACAGGGCCTTTGACTAGTCGAAGATTTGTTAAATCTTATCCTACTCAAATATGAAAATCCATTGGAACCGAATCCGGAGCTTGGGCCAGTCAAAGAACCAACTTCTTTGCCTATAAATTGAGGTTCTCTCTCAATCCAAAAGTTCATTCAAGACTATCCAAATCCTTTTGTAAGTGAGAGAGAAGTTCCATTTATATTCAAGCCATTAAAAGGTATTTATAAATTACTTTTTATAGTTTTTTGTTTAACTCCTTCATTTCAGACTCTGTCATTCTAATTCTAAAAAGAATGGATATTACTCTTCTTATTGAGATTTAAAGGAATTAATACAAGTAGCCATTGGTTTAATCTTAATTAAAAATCAGTAGAACCTTCGACCTTTTCTATCTAACTAAATATTAAACATTCAACATTTAAGAAAAGAAGTTCTTCAGTTACAACTTCTTTTATGGTGAAGATAAGTATACATTTGTTTACTTTCTGTATTTGATTTTTCTGAGATAGCCAAAAACTCTTATTGTTAGTTGTTCTAAGATAGTCAGAAAATCTTAGTGAGGGTTTATTTTTTGTGATAGTCAGTAAAATCACAACTGTATCAAGTTTTAAGGTGACCCTGACAAACCCTTATTCATAGTGAAAGCCAAGATTACGTGGAGAGTAATTTTGAGAGTAAAGTAAGTGTGGTTGTTTGAGAATAGTTGTTGACACACCAAACCGCTATAATTTTGTGTTTGTGGTGAATGTTTTTATTTTTCATGTGGTAAATGGTTGTAATTTCTTTTCAGTACAAGTGGTAAATGATTGTAGTATTTATTTTATTTACTCTTATTTAGTTTGAGGTTTTAATTCTAATCATACTTGTGATATAAGGTTTTCCTACCTAAACTTGTTTGGGTGAAGGTTGTCTTACAAATCAGTTGGAATCAACATTTCAATACTAAGGCAATTGAGATCTCTAATTTATTTATTATTCAGCACTTTATTCGATTATTTGGCATAGCCTTATTCACCCCCCCAGGACTTCTTAAGCTTTCCTTTTCACATGGCCACCTCAAAACCTCTTGAACTCTTACATATGGACCTTGTTGGTCCCACCAGAGTTTAGAACCAAGGTGGAAAGAGACATTTTTTAGTAGTAGTGGATGGTTACTCCAGGTCGCCTGGTCACCCATAAAAAGATAACCACCCTTGGACGCAAATAGATTTGGAGATCTTCAAAAGTCTATCGGGGTATGCACGATATAGGTAACCATTGACTTATAAGGAATTAATGTCATATTTGAGGAATTATAGTCTCATTAAACTTTTTTTTTTGTACAAATTTATTTACTTTATTTTTGGCAATTTTTTTTATGTCCTTAATTGAATATACAAATGTTAGTATTAAAGATCTATATTTATGTAATCTCATAGTTAGAATCGAAGCACGCAAAAACTAAAACACTTAGTTATCTGTCCAAGCTTCGATAGGACCCTCGATGCCATCGAAGCAGTGCCTTTGATGACATTGAAGGAGGTTTGATGTCATCGAACTATCGATGACATTGATAAAAACAAGAGCATGATGAACACAATTCATTACGTTTATCAATTTCCTTTGCTCTTGCGTTGTCTCTTCGCCTCCCAAGCATTTCTTTATCCTCCAAATCACTGTGAGTGAAGAAATCCCCTCTAGATTGTGCTTATCTCTTGTGGTAAGTCAGATTGTTGATTTATTTTTATCATTTTTGTTTCATATTTTGCTAAATCCATCTATTATACCTAATTTTCCATCTAGAGTGTCGTTTTTCCATGATTCTTCATTGATCCAACATGCCCAAAGACAAAGGGAAAGCTCTAGCCAAGGGGGAGCCTTCTAGATGCCCAAATGTTAAGAAGCTCTCTCCGGGGCGGGTGGATATGGCAAGGCAGCAAACCTCATCGCCTTTGTCATCTAAAACACAATCAACAACCACAACACCCACTCTATCACGCCCTGACAATAAAATACTTGAGAAATATAAAGGGCGCAAGGTGATTCAAGAATGACAAGTGGTCCCTGATTGTGTTAAGCCCTATGACATTAATTCAATGCTCATTGTCGTGGGGTGAGAGAACGTCTTAAAATTTGGAGGAATGACCTAAGCCAACCAAGCCTATGAATTCTTGTCTCATTATAGAAATCTTGAAATAGATCCTTCATCTTTTGAAGTTGAAGTTGAGCAATCTTCTATCGAAATTACCCTTGAGCGTTTTGCAAATCTTCTTAGGGTCTCCCTATCTAGAGCTAGATTATTGAGGCATAATTTGGCCTCTTCCATAGTTAAGTCCATGGTGACCAAATTTTTATGTAATGGGAGAGATGAAGCCTGGGTTAAAGGCACACTTCGCTCTTCACTCATGACCAGTTAATGCAAAGAGACCACTCTATTTTTTCGACCAATGTCTATCCCCGAGGAACAAATATGGTAGATCTCACACTTTTCACGATAGACATTATATATAGCATAACTTCTGGCATTGGCTTGTGTCTCTCTTTTGTCATCATGTATCAACTTGCTTATTCACCACCCCAAATATAGGATCACGATGTAGTAATAATCTCAGTAAGATCAAGATCGAATCCACAGGGATTGAACCTTATACGTAATCTGAAAATAACTAGAACTAGAACTAGACGAAGATGTAATCTAAATCAGGAAAATTTAAGAGAATAATTGTGAATTATTAAACTAGAACTTGTAAAATTTAAAGGTGGAAAACTAAGGTTTTCAAGGATCCACTTGTAGAGATCAGGGAAATCTATGCTTGATTCATAAACACAATTGGAATCAGAGTCTCATTTTTATCCAACTAGAAGATAATTCGTTAAATTCAAATATGAACTTCCTTTGATCTAGTTTTCAATGGAAGAGATGTATGAGAACTAAAATTGATTCTATCACAAAATCATGCCTATGAGATAAAGCAAACAAATGAATTTAACCAATATGAATCCAATATGAGAGAGTTATGAATGTTAGGAAGGGCTCCATCATCCAACCATATCCATGAGACGATGGTGAACAATAGGGCTTCCTAACTTCACAATTATAATAATGAAAAGGACATGCTCGGAGCTATTGCAGATCCACTGTAATTTAAGTCACAATAAACCATTAAAAACTAAAAACATTCCTTATAATCAAACTAGAAGCAAAGATAGTTCAATAAACATGAATCACAACATAAAAAAATACCCCATCACGCTACAAGCTTTACCTCTTAGCCCTAGCTAAGAGGTTTAGCTGATCATAGACATGATCAAACTAAAGATCTTAAAAAGCATCAAAGGAAATAATGAAGAAAAAGGGAGAAAAAAAACACTCTAAGGT
This sequence comes from Magnolia kwangsiensis, assembly GCA_037074715.1. NCBI lineage: Eukaryota > Viridiplantae > Streptophyta > Magnoliopsida > Magnoliales > Magnoliaceae > Magnolia > Magnolia kwangsiensis. Next base: position 128,282,109 of record CM073575.1, on the reverse strand, counting down.
TGGTCGTCCAATCCTTCTCTCTCTCTCTTTCCCTCTTGCTCCACACGTCTCCACGTCCGATCATTCATCTCTCTCTATTCTCTTCTCCTTTTATAGGCACTAGGAGTTAGTGCTGGATGGTGGAAGTTAGTGGCTAGGAATGCAGTTTACGCAGCAACATCCCTTACGCACCATGCGCAGCAAAAGCGCGGAAGTGCTTGCGCTTGGACTGGGTTTTCAGGGAAGGTTCATCCATGCCATTCATTTAGGGACCATTTGGCCACCTGAATTAAGTGGGAGTAGCTGGGATTGCATTCGTCGGCCCGCCATATCCACGGTACAGTCATGTTTGGAGACGATTTTTCAACCCGAGATAATGAACTTTGGGTCTCCCGCCAATACCGTCTGTCAAAAGGAAGGATTTGGCAATCCCATCTTGAGTTTTCCATAACCCACTTCGACTTCACCACCGGGTAAACCGCTTCCACTTCTGTGTGTTTGAGTGACATCCACATGAATGAAGCCATTTGGGTATGACGCTTGACTGTTGGCCCCTTGTGCAGTATGTGATTACATCTATTCTGTCCATACATTTTAGAAGATAAGTTTAAATCATTAACCTAAAATTGAAAATTTTCCAAAGCTCAAATTGACGACACCACTGGAAACAGTGTGAATTGAACAGCTACCATTGATAATTTCTTGGGGACCAAAGAAGTTTTGTATCAATTTGATATTTGTGTTTTCACTTAATCAATGTCTTTGTGATATTATCAACAGGTTTGATGAAAAGAAAACATAACCGTAGGCCATAGAAAGGTTTCAACGGTGAAAATCATTATTCCCTATGGTATGGCCCACTTGAGATTTATATATACCTCATTTTTTTATCTCAAACACTAAAATGATCTGAAAAAAAAGGATGAACGGAATGGATAAGACAATACACTGACGGTGGGCCTAATTGAGTGTGCTCAGTACGATAAGTGGGTACTGAGTAAGTCAGCACGATAATGCAGATAGCAATCCGATTTCATGTGGGTTCCTATGAATGCCTTTCACAGGATATACGTGGGAAGGATAGCTAGCTGGGGCCCACAGTGATGTTTATGAAAAATCCACCACGTTCATCAGTTTTTGAATAATATGTTATGACATTGAACCAGAAATTACCAAAATCTAGTTCTCATATGGGCCACACGACTGATGATTAAATGTCCACCATTGAGACATATGTGGGGCCACACAAGATTTAAAACATGATAACTTATAACTTTTCACCAATATGTGCATAGAATTTACTTTGTGAATGGCATAGATGGTATCAAAAAAAACATGGTGGACCCAGGAAGGTTTCAACGGTAGGAATTTACCTACACACGTTTATCTTATGCATGGCGCACATTTGTTTTGGATTTAGATTATTTTCGGGCCCATCACCTAAAATGATATAGTAAACCTGTTGGGTGTGGTGGATTTCCTATATTCATCATGGTGGGTCCCACACTGTAGAAAAATAATGGAAATTTTAAGTCAAAGCTGTTGACAAGGTGATTCAACATGCTAGTGTGGCCTATTTAATAATTGAACGGCCTGATTTTTGCAATCCTATCTTTCCCAAACATGATTTTGCTTCAATCCTGATGGATAAAATTTACTCCCATATCTTCCAAACATGCCCTTAAAAAGCATGGGATACACCCAATCCAGAGATAATACCTTACACATGCATTTAATACTACTTTTTCAATTCCATCCAGTTTAATCCCACCTAATGCAGGTGGCCAAACGGGCCCTTAGAGACTATGGGAAGGGTCGTGGCTAGCCTAGGCTTCACCTGAACGGTTCAAATTGTCCAACCGATCACAGCCAAGATCGTACAATGGCCCACCGTGGGCCGAACGTCCGGATGCACATACCTTGCGCACGAGATTACGCTGAGTTGTTCGATAGGCGCCATAGTGATTTTTTCAGAGAAATCCAACCCGTCCATCAGATTCGTGGCGAAATTTCAGTCAAGAATGAGTGGTTTTGGTTGAGTTTTAGTGTGGCCCACTATATCAAGTTACGCTTTCGTTCATCCAGTGTTTAATGGTAATCTGCATGTGTACACATACATGGGAGCAAAAAGTCAACATAGGTACGGTTGGCCCCACGCCCTGAAACCAATGAATGGTCCAAATCGACAAGATGGTCCATGGTGGTGGGCCACTACACACCCCAGCGGATATTGGACGTCCGCTGGGGGCATAAACAGTCGAGTCAACCGACTTTTGACCAAAGTCTTAGTCCGGTTCGCTGCGTGCGTGCACCTGTTGTGCACACGCACGTCCCCAGGTGGGGTCCAATGTGATGTTTATGAGAAATCCGCTCCGTTCATCCTCTCCTTCATCCAATTTAAGGGGTTGAGACCAAAATTGAAGCATATTCAAATATCAGACAAGCCCCAGATCAATGATTTAAGGTCACTTCCACAAAGATCCAATGACTGAATTTCGACATGTACAGTTAATTTAGAGACCTCAGACTAGATATAAAGTTTCGAACCAAACGGATGGTGAGAACTCTGTGATCTTCCATTTAGGACGATTTTTAGGCTTCTTTGTCGTTAATCACTTAGTTTTCTCGAATCTTTGGTGTGCGAATTCTTCAATATCGATCCCCTAAGATCTGTCCTTTGCCTTGGTGATTCTTGAGCATCAAATCCATGCCTTTTAACATCTTCTTCAGTCCAAGCTTCTTAAATTCACCTTGCAACAACAACATGATTAAAGTAGATCGTTTAGACATTATCATGTTCGTAAAACCAAGTAATAACTGGGGCCTCATATGCAATATTTGATTCTTAACATTGATTTATTGATTCAGAGTACTCATGCGACATATCTTCCGTTCAGACATCTCATCTGCCTACTTACCCGTGATTGCGGTTTTCTACCTATTACTAATGAACCTATCCAATGTCACGGTTCACCTGGGAAAACATTAAAAAGATGCTACTGTCGATGATGACTACAACTCCTTCAGTGACAGATGCTCTGGACGTTGCTACTATTGATGTGGGGTAGACGAGGGAGGCTGGGACTCAGCAGGCCGAGCAGTCGATGCAATTCACACCTAAATTTGTTGCTACATGACGATACATGCACTAGGAGGAATGTGTTGAGCTAATCATTGTGGAGCAGCTCGGAAAGGAGGAGAGCCTGTCATGGATGGAGCATATGATACAAACCTTGTAGCACACAGTTCAGGACCTCGTTCCATTTGTGACTTGCCACAACGACGATGTCGTCCCTCCGGGGCCTGGATCGAACAACTAAAGATTGGTTCAGGGCATGCTTAAAGTCATCTGACCATCCGAACATGAATATCTTTTTAGATGCCCCGAGATGGGAGTATACGTAGTGGACATATATAGTTATACTTATGTTTACATATATAGATCCATTATTTTTTTATTGATGATATACTTGTGGATATTTTGGATATTATGGTTAGTGCTTTATTGGTATATTTTGGATATTATGTATTCGCCATCCTTGGCTATTTCTCTTTGTGAATGAAGGTATATTGTCTTGCTTTTGGATATATTGTCATGCTAACCCCATATGTGATGATTGTGATTGATATTTATTCCCTCTAAATGCATTATTATGATTATATTTATCAATTTTCAGTAATGATTTATGTTTTACACTAACATCATTTGCCAATCACTGATAAAAAGGGTGAGAAACATACCCCCATGTCACGCCCCAAACCTGAAAATCGGATTTACAGAAATCCCGATTGCCGAATTCGGTGCCGACAGCCTCCGTAGTACCCCATTCTCGGCTCCTAAAGTTCATAGACCAGATTCTGATCTTGGGATCCTACAAGGAGGATTTTTTTTATAACTTTAACTCGTAATAAGCATAACCACAAGATTACCCAAATCACAAAGCAAACATCATCATCACATATCCACTAATATAATCATTTGAGTACAATGCTGAAGGGAAAATATATAAATCGAAAATCAATCTCCAAAAGACCGCTACACGCTTCAAGCTCAACACTGCTGCAACATAACATCACCTGCATGCATCTATCGTGCATAAGCTTATAAAAAGCTTAGAGGGTGGTGTAAGTGTGTGCACAAAGTAAGTGTCAAGTATTCAATATAATGTCATCATCATACAATACCGAAATTACTGGTAATCCATAAATTATGCATTATCGGAATAAGCAAAAATACGGACAAGATCATGGATTATACGATGACAAAGTAAGCGGAAGTATAGATAAGTCCACAAGTCAATCAATATCAGAATACGCAATATAGAACAACTATGCACTAAGGAGTCATAAAGAGCCAAATATCAGATACCGAGGATGTAATGCAATATACAAATCCTGCTAAGTCTGTCTAGGCCATATAAGTGCGGAAACATAGCAACCCAAAATGTCATATGCCTATAGATGTAATATAATATGCGATGCGAATGAAATGACCATGCTGGAGTGTGAAGTCGAAATAATAGTACGTAGTATCGCAGGCTACGGGGTCAACTACAAGAGACTTCTATCTAAACCAGTCCCATACCTAAATTTGGATAGTCATACTCATCGTGGTAAACCCCTGATCTCAGGTTAATCGCGCGCTCAACCGAAATCTTTGTCATAACGAAGGTACACAACAATTAGTTGTACACCACCAGCCCAAGTGGATAGTGAATGAATGAATGAATGAATGAGCATGCACTCCTACTCAATAAGTCCACATATCAGTACAGTTTCTCTCTGAAAAATCACCGGGGTCTATTACACTCCAAACTAGATTGCCGCCCCATCGCGCGTAAAAAGGCGAGTGGAAGAGACCTCACTATCCGCTTGCCAATATCGAGCCTGGCTCATCGATAACGGACTCATTCCTCGAGCTAGTCAAACTCAGCCTAGCTTTGCCCCCTCCTCTCAGGCAGGTAAGGCCGCAGCCCCTTCCAACTGACCTCGACACTGTGGGAGACGCGGCCTAATGGTATACAACTCTCATGCGCTCATACATCCACTCGGTCTAGATGTCGGAGTAACCTCTGAAACCAAGAGGATTTAGGAACTTTCACCCAGAGATATCTACAGCACCCCATGTAGAACAGATTTCTGGTGTCCCATCTGGCCATCCACGAAATACCTGTGGAGGTTATGACCCTGATGTCACTAGGGCGTACAGTAATCACAACACACAATGCAAGATGCATGAATCATACAATCCAGTCATGCATCAATCCTCTGCATACCGTGTACTCATATGAGACAATCTCCGCCTATCAGGGAAGTTCATAACAACATACCCAATGACATAAGTAATGGTCAACCACATCTCATAACAAACATGCAAATGATGTGTATGGGCATGTATCATGATGCTATGTTGTCATATACTCATAACCGATATCAATAACCGGCACCGACAATCGGTATTGACAATCAGCTCGACAATGTGGACATTTAACCAACATTGCCCCCAAGGAGTGGCTCACATAGAGCCTAACATATAGTGGACCCATGGCCTCACACAAGGCTCTAATATACAACACCATGGGTCTCACTCAAGGGCTTAATACACATCACGTTAGGCCTCTCACATGAGCCTAATATACATCCCAATAGACATCAAATACGGGCCGCATATATATCATATAGATCTCAACAATCGGGCTCGATAATCAAAATCAGCATTGATACTCGGCCTTGGCAATCGAAATCGACCTATACAATCGAAATCGATCGATAATCGGAGTCAGCAATCGGCCACGACAATCGGGATCGATCGATAATCGGAATCGACAAATTAGTTCAATCGGAATTAGCAATCGGTCACGACAATCGAAATTGATCGATAATCAGAATCGATAAATCAGTTACGTCAATTAGAATCAGCAATCGGTCATGACAATCGCAATCGATCGATAATCAGAATTAGCAAATCGGTTATGTCATTCAGAATCGGCAATCGGTCATGACAATCAGAATCGATTGATAATCAGAATCGACAAATCGATCACGTCAATCGAAATCGGTAATCGGTCATAACAATTAGAATCGATCGATAATTGGAATCGGTAAATCGATCACGTCAATCAGAATATATAATCAGTCACGATAATAGGAATCAATCGATAATCAGATCGGCAAATCGGTGAGAATGAGCCTCACAAGCCTAAGGGAAGGTCACAATGCGAACATCCAACCATCATTGCCCATTAATGTGGACATTCAACAAACATTGCTTCCAAGGAGTAACCCACATAGGGTTAAACATATAGTGGGCCCATAGCCTCACACAAAGGTTTAATACACATCGCAATGGACCTCACACAAGGGCTACATACACATCTACATACACATCACTATGGGTCGCATCAGATGGACCTCGAATACATCACAATGGGCCTCACTCAGGGGCCTCGAATACATCACAATGGGCCTCACTCATGGGCCTCGAATTCATCACAATGGGCCTCGCTCATGGAACTCGAATTCATCACATTGGGCCTCAACATAAGGGCTGGGTGTACATCAAGTGGGCCGCATCAATGGGCTGCGCCAATGGGCTTCCTATATATCAAGTGGGCCAGATTAATGGGCCGCACCAGTGGGCCATAAATACGTAACAGGTGGGCCCTGCATATGGGCTTTATACATAATAACAGGCCCCCCTCACTTGGGCCTGATATACACCACATTAGGCCTCACATATGGCCTTAAATATACATCATAGGTGGGCCTCAAATATATATTACACGTGGGCCTCAAGAATAAACACACGTGGGTCCTATCACATGGCCAGGCGGTGTGGATGAATCACATCCATCAAGGTGGGACCGGCAGAAGGACAGCGTGGACATAAAACACAACCATCGTGGTGGAGTCCCCATCATCGTCCAAACACGCCCAACACCGTCCAGATCAACTGAATGGTGTGAATAAATAAATGCATCGTGGTGGGGCGGCATGACACCATCCAAACTGCCTAGCACAGATGGACGGAGTAAGTATAATACATACATCAAGTCAGGGCCCCACCGTCCCTGTGGATGGTGGTGAATGGAGCACGTACATCGTGTGTCCAACACAGATGGACGGTGTGAATACGATACATGCATCAAGGTGGGGTCCTACGGTGGGATGGCTTAGATAAAACCCATACCTCATGGTGGGGTCCACGCATGTGGATAGTGTAGATCAACAACACATACATCATACATGGGATCCACAGAACTTGTTGACATCGCAGCAGCTGCCAGCTGTGTGGGTCCCATTGTCTTGTGGTGTGGATGGCAAGGATGAAACTCAACCAGCAGCGTCCCACCTGATTGGATAGCCGGATGTAAAACAAATGGACGGCATGAGTGCGTAATAGGTGGACGACATCGATCCATACATCCAAATGGTCCCTACTGTCCAGATCATCGGACGGTGTAGATATAAGACACATACAACACGTGTGGGTCCCACATGGAATGACGGTGTAGAAAATATATAACATAAAGGTGGGCCCCACCCGTCCAAGGTGTTGGATGACATGGATTTAACACTTACCACATGGTGGGGCCCAGAGATGGATGGTTGGCATGGATAGAAAGTATAAGGTGGGCCCCACCAGCAAATGAATGAACAGTTTGAATAAAATAATGCATTAGGGTGGAGTCCACCATCCCGGCCAATGGATGGCTTGGATGAAACCATACATCTTGGTCGCTACTCAAAGCTCCTGGCCGTCCCATATAAATGAATGGATGGTGTAGATATAACATACATAGTGGTGGGGTCCACACACGTGGCCCACCAAATATATATAATATAATTTATTATAATATATATAAAGGGGAGTCTCCAGCGTCTAGGAAGAGATGGACAGCTGGGGCATAAAATTCATGCATCAAGGTGGGTCCCATGTGCATAGATCACGTACATTTGAGGTGGGTCCACACGTGTGGACCCACAGCTTTGGAGGAAGTTGATATTTGTGGTTTCCCAATGTCTAGCAGCGACTGCTGCTGGACGGTGCGTATACAGCACCAGAAAACGGTGGGGCCGACCCTAATGGACGGCTTGGATAAACATACACATCACGTGGGACCCACAGGACCTGCTACATCAGTTGGTAGGTGGGTCCCACCATCAAAACGGATGGTCAGCATGGTGAAACACATACGCCACAGTGGGGACCCACAGAACTTGCTGACATTTGTCCAGTAATGGGTCCCACCATCTAAATGGCTTGGATGACAGGATGAAACATGTGCCATGGTGGGGACCCACCGTTCTCAAGTGGGTGAACGGTTAGGATGTATCATATACATCACGGTGAGTCCCGGATATTGCTGCTATCCATAGCGGCGTCCAGCTACAGCGATCCGACCATCTAGATGGACGGTGGGTGAAACATACGCCATGGTGGGACCCTCATAGCTGGTGATGTTATTACCAGCTATACGCATGAGGTACAGCAACCAATCATATGCAAGAAAGGTGGGTCCCACATGGGGCTCACACACATGGATATATATATATATATATATAATATTATATCATATTATATTACTATAATAAAATATAATATTATATATATACATGCCATATATGAATATGCCAATGTCCAGATCCTTTGGATGTTCTGGACAGATGGTGTGGATGCATCCATCCAGGTGGGCCATTGGTCATAGGGAAAGAGAGAGAGGGGGAGAGATCGCGATGATGGAGGGGCCCCGCCACTATGGGCCCGTCTTTGATACAAAGCATACATCAAGGTGGGTCCCACTACATGCGGGCCCTTAAATCACAAAACTAAAATAAAGTAAAATCACAAAGATGTAGATCTAAGATCACCCACCTTGAGATCTCTCCTTCCTTCTTCCGCCAATGCACGATAGAGTCCCAAAGGAACAATTTCAACAATTGAGATGGGCTTAGGATGGTGGGATCATGTGGTAGAAAGGTGGGCCACACTGCTCTCTTCCATGGGAGCCATAGACGTGAGTTGCTCCCATGGAGCTTGGGAGAAATGAGAGATGAGAGAGACAGAGAGGTGTAAGAGAGAGAGATGGGTGTGATTGAGTGATGTGTGTACTTTGTGTAAGAGAGAGTTTGACTTTTGAGGTTGCTTGGGGATGGGGTTGTACTTTGACATGTGAGGTGATGTGTAATTGATTGATGAGATTGATGGGATTTGATGTGATGTTCTCTTGAATTTTACAATATACGGTATTTTTCCTCGAACTAAATGCAGGCCTACATCTTCTGGCCAGGGTATCGCCTTGGTATGCGAGACATGGCATCGGAACCGCGGCGACGGTGCGGTCGCACAGGTACAAGTCTAGGGTCAAGCCGACTCTGAAATACGCGACATGACTCAAGGTTACGCGCAAACCTCGATAACAGAACACAGGTCACCGAAATTCGACCGGGAGAACCACGGAAGCCTACGGAACGGTACGACTTAGGATACGGGTCTTACATCCCACCATATGTTTTGTGATCATTTTGAAAACAATGTTAATGTAGGAACATAGGGGGTGCATTGAAGAAATTGAGTTGATGTCTTATTTTTGAATGTATATCGATGTAAAATTCATTTCATAGAGATGTAAATCAAGTTGTATGGGGTTTGTTAGGTTTTTGTCATGTAATTGATAAAGAGGGAGCTTGAAAGTGTCCTAGTTTGTCAATTAACATGAAGTATGAGTCTTAGAGTCAAGTAAGCCCCAAAGAAGATTCAGATTAAAGACTCAAAGGGTTGAAAGCTTCGAATTCAAGACAATGTAAGAAAGCCTCATCACCTCACAAAACCCTATACCAAAACCCCTCAAACTTAGCCCATGCTTAATCAAAATCATCTAGGAAAAAACTATTTTAAAGTACACTAAAAAGTTATGGGAGTTGATGTTAGAGTTAAAAGTTAAACTCTGAAAATAGTCATGTTTGATGGCATCAAAGTGCCATTGAATTGCCTTCGATGGCATCAAAGGTAGCTCGATGGGATCGAACATATAGCATTTGTCCAACAAAAAATCTTAAATTTAATGGATTTTTCCGATGGCATCGAAGACATCTTCAATGATATCGAATACAACTTCGATGACATCAAAAATGAGCACAAACTATCCAGTAAGCGAACAAGGAAAATTTGATTTTTTCTGATGAGATCGAAAGCACGTTTAATGGCATTAAACTTAAGCTTCGGTCGCATCGAACTTAACTTCAATAACATTGAAAAAGTGCTCAAATTGTTCAATAAGAAAATCACATAATTCTTGATTTTTCCAATGGCATCGACCCATTCGATGACATTGAAGGTCACTCGATGGCATCGAGAATGGACCCCAAATTGTTTAGCAACCTCAGGTTATAAATTTAAATTTTTCTGATGGCATCGAAGGTTCCCTTCGATGACATCAAGGACACTATAACATCGACGTAAACTCTCCAGTAACTATTTGAATATCTTATTATTATGAATCGATGACGTCGAACCTGACAATTTTTTTTTTATTTTTTACAGTTAGAAATTTATTCTATATATCGACGTGGGTTGTTTCTTGGCAATTTGGTGAGTTATTGAGAGAGTTTTGTGAGAACTAATACCCATCTTCTCAAGTCCTCCTTCCTCATTAAGTTCATCATTCAATCCTTGTCTTAAATGCAATCATTGACATATTCAAAGCTTTGATTGAATAATGAATTCCAACATTCATTAATGCTTTAACAGCCTCCTTTATTGACAAATCTGTATGCTATGAAGCATTAAATGCTTAGCAGCAGAGATCCTTACTAGTTCTTAAAGACTCATCAATACCTATTTAGGATTCACCCAAACCCTTGACCCATCAACATCTGCATCAACAAAGGAGCATAATCATTTGGTTGTGATACAAGGGAGTTGAAGATCCTTCATGTAAGAATATCTTAATCAAGTGCTTAATGGGGCTCACTCATTTCTAAGTAAGTATAAGAGTCCATTTATGTCTAAAAACCTTTCCTTATGTAGGATTGAGTTTCAGAGTTTGTATTCTTAAACTCGACAAGTTCTTACGTAGGTCCTCGGCGGGAGAGTACGTGTTGTTGTCATGTGTAGGACGTCTCAAGTTCTTGCCTAGGACTTGATATGATCTTGTGTAGTTCATTGATGAATGGAAAATGGTAACCTTGTGTAGGTTATAAAAGTTTATGGTGAACCTCATTTAAAACTATTCGAATAGTAAAATCCAGTACACACTAAGAGAGGTCAATCGGGAGTGGAGTAGGCATGTAGCCGAACCACTATACTTCGTTTGCATTGTGGTGAATATTTTAATTCCTTATTTGTGTTGTATGGTTGAACTCTATATATTTTCTATTTTCTTCACCAAACATGCTCATTTAAAACTATTTGAATCGTAAAATCCAGTACACACTAGGAGAGAGTAGGTCAATCGGGAGTGAAGTAGGCATGTAGCCGAACCACTATACTTCGTTTGCATTGTGGTGAATATTTTAATTCCTTATGTGTTTTATGGTTGAACTCTACATATTATCTATTTTCTTCACCAAATATGTTTCTCAAAATGCGTGAATGATTTATTTCACTAGTTAGACTATATTTATGTATTTTTTCTTATTTCGAAATTTTTTTATTACTTAGTTAGAAGTAAGTGCATGCAAGTAGTTTAAATAAAATTTGAAAAGTCTTATTCACCCCCTTCTATGACAATTAGACATATCTTCAAACTTCACTTATAGCAGTAAAGCTACAATTTCAATATTTTTCTTCATCCATGTATGCATGACCTAATCAACCGTTTAGATGGAAAATAAACATTATAGTGAGCAACAGGGAGCTTTTAATGGTTGGCGTTCAATCACTATTGTTTTCCTATGGTGTGGTTCACGTTAGGCTTAAATTTACCTCAATTTTTTGGATCATGCCTAAAAATACTTATCAAAATGGTGGTCGACGTGGATAAAATACATATATCATGGTGGGCCCCACAGAGCACCATCCAATAACCATGCATCAATAGGTAATCCATTTTCGGTTTATCATGCAACACACCACCAAGACCCTTTTTGGGTTAAAAACATCATCTTTGTAGGCCCTACCATGATATATGTGTTATATTCAAACAATCCATCTATTTGGTGAGATTATTTTAAGGCATGAGCCCAAAAATAAGTCAAATTCAAAGTTCAAGTGGACCACATCACATAAAGCAATGAAATTGGATGTCTATCTTTTAGAACATTTCAGAGCTATAGAAGTTGTAGATCAAGTTGATAATTGTGTTTTCCCTTCATCCAGCTAGGTATGACCTTATAGATGATATAGATGACAAATAAGCATCATGGTGGGCCCTAAAAAGGCTTGAAAAAGAAAAAGGTTGAAATCTCACTTTCAAATTAAAGGAAGATTAATGAGAAGAAACGAGAGATTTAGCCTACGGATAGTTAGGGATTTTTTTCTTTAAGAAAAGGGAAATGACGCAGCGAGAGAATCCCATAACATTTTGAATCTTTAGAAATATAATCTTATCATTTTGAAAAGTTAGTGAGAATATTTTAGTCAAAATTCATCCAAAAATTTAAAGGGAAATGACTTACTATATACCGGGATAAGTTTTATACAAGCTATGGTGGTTAAAAAAAAAAACTTAAAATTTAAGTGATTTTTCTAATTAAGTATTGAATGTCGTCTTTTCGTTACCTAACGGTCCAAATTGCCAAAATCATGAAAATAACATTTTTAAGTGATAAGTTATGAAATTAAACGCGCCCTAACAGAAAGAGAAGAAAAAGAAAAGAAAAGATCGATTACATAAAAAGTGACCTACCTATTCATCTAACCTCATCCATTGATCAATGTTGATATTCATCAATGACCATCTATACCATCAAATTTACAGCGAAGATCATCTTTCCTTTCTGGGTAGTTGGATCATTTACAGCTGGACCAGTCTACCATTTCATCTGCATTTGACGGTCCAAATAAAATATTTGCTATAGCCGTAGGTATGCCAATGTGGCACATGTGAATACAATCTAATCCATCTATCCTGTGGAACCAACCGTGTAAATGCCTGTATTTGAGTTGGACTCGACTCAAAACCAAGGTCCAAAGACCAATGTGTACCTGGTAAGACTGGCTACTTGGATGCATGTCTGTGTCATTCCAGGCCGTCCAAATCATGTCCCCTTTATGGATGGAGGATCGCCCAACAATCATACTAACCAGACAATACTAACCATCCAATTCTTGTAACCACACATGCGACATCTACGTGCAGCAATCCAATCCATCCAAATCATAGGCCATTTTTTAGAAAGGTGGCAAACCATCACCTTGGTCTGCTCCAAGAACAAGGTGCCCAGCTTTCCATGGTATACACGTATTTTCAATTTGTCAAATGGTCCATTGGCCATGACCAATAAACATTCCGGATTTTATGGAATCAGCAATCAATCTGGGACATTTTTTTAATCACTTCAATTGAAAGTGGACAACTGTCATCCGTTTCTTAGCCATCTACTTGTCGGGCACAAATAAAAATGAATTCATCTCATTTTAGAAAATCATAATTATGGATCATGATTGTTGGTTATCAAAATTATTCCGTACCTTTAAAGGCACTCAGCATTTTCCCTGCTCCGTATCATTCTGAATAAGTGTCACGCACGAATCATATTGAAACCGTCTATTTTCTACTTTGAACTGTTAATGGCCCAAAATTCACGGTATTTAGGCAGTACTAGCTCTTTATTGGTGGCATACAAACGAACACCACGGCTCCTATTAAGTGAGAGAAAATGACCACTGTAGACAAAACCTTTTACCCAGCGGTTTTTATCGCGGAATAGAAACTTAAGTTACCAACTTAGACTAGCACGTGCGGACAGCGACGTTGAGGACGAAACTACCCCTGCTTTTCACTGCGAAGACGAGAGCCGACGCTCCTCCAACTCAGAGTTGTACGAACGGCTTAGGAGAGATCAAAGTTACAGGGCCCCACAGCTATGTATTTATCATATCCACAGCGTTCATCCATATTTCAAAATCATTTCGGAGCATTATCCCAAAAAATTTAAATCATATCCATAAATCAATGGACCACACCACAAAGAGCAGCGGGAAATTTGATTTTCACTGTTAAAATTTTTTGTAAGGCCCATCATAACATTTATTTTCCATCCAATCTATTCATAAGGTCACAAAGGCATGGATGAAGAGGAAAAACAAATTCCATGATGATCCAAAACTTCTGCAACCCCTAAAAGGGTTTCAATGGTAGACATTCAATTCCCCATTACCTTTTACTGTGTGGTCCACTTGATAGCTAGATCTGTCTTATTTTTCATCTCAAGCCTTAATACGAGTTCACTGAATAGATGGACGGTTTGGATATAACATATACCTCATAATGGGACCCACAAAAATCAGTGGGGATTACAACTGGGAAAGGGAAAAAAAAACAAAAGAAAGTGAAAAAGAAGACAGCAAGTTGGGGTCGACCGGGTCAACCCGGTCGACCGGCCTTTGGCTACGGATTATAACCGTAGCCAAAACTACAAGCTATGGAATTTTTTTTTCCTTTTTCCTTATTATGTTTTATTTTTAATTTTTACATGGAGAATTTTATTGTACCTACATTTTTCTTTAATACATGTTTATATAAATATGTGTGTGAGTGTGTGTGTGTGTGTGTGTGTATATATATATATATATATATATATATATATATATATATATATATATATATATATAAATTTTTCTCTTTTTTTTTTTTTCATTTCTTTCTTTATTCATTTAACAAGAATATCTTCTAAACTAAAATTAGTTACTTGACGTACCACATATGATTTTGGGGTAGGAGAAGCTATTTTACCCAACCAACCTAGTTATTTTCTAAGATTCCATCAGGTCGATGGTCGAAAATACATTTCATTCACTTCACGATCAATTTCAATCACTTTATGGTCAAATTAAAAATTGAGCGAGGCAAATATGAAATTGAGTGAGTAAATTAAAAATTGAGTAGGACAAGGTATGAATTGAGTGAGGGAAGCTAGAAATTGAAGGAGGTAATAGAAATTGAGAGAGGTAATATAGGAGTTCAGCGGAGGAATCTAGAAATTGAGCGAGGAAACTTAGGATTTGAGCGAGGAAAGCTAGAAATTGAGTGAGGGAACCTAAAAATTGAGCGAGGTTTAGGCTACGTTGAAATTGAGCGAGGGAACCTCGCTCAAATCCTAAGTTGCCTCGCTGAATTTCTACGTTGCATCTCTCAATTGATAGGTTGTCTCGCTCAATTCCTAGGCTCTTTCGTTCAATTTATATATTGTCTCACTGGATTTCTAGCTTTTCTCGCACAATTCGTAGGTTGTCTCGCTCAATTCATATATTTTTCCATATCATTTTATGGTATGAGACCAAAAATGAGATATATCCAGTTCTCAAGTGTACCACATTACAGGAAATAGTGTTGAATGAGCGTCAACCATTAGAAACCTTTAGGGGGCCCACTGTGATGTTTGTGAGAAATCCTCCTCGTGTAAGTTCATTCATAGGGTCAAAAAGACCTGCATGAAGAGGGAAAAAAAATTTCATAATGATCCAAAACTTCTGTAACCCCTAAAAGGGTTTCAATGGTAGACGTTCAATTTCCCATTGCCTTTTACAGTGTGGTCCACTTGATAGTTAGATCTATCTTATTTTTCGTCTCAAGCCTTAATATGAGCTCGTAAAATATATGGACGGTTTGGATATAACACATACATCATGATGGGACCCACAAAAGTAACATAGCAAAAAAAAAAAAAAATTCAGTTTGCCCCGCTCAATTTCCAGTTTCCCCCACTCAATTTCTAGTTTGCCCCGCTCAATTTCTAGTTTGCCCCGCTCAACTTCCAGTTTGCCCCGCTCAATCTCTAGTTTGCCCCGCTCAATTTCCAGTTTGCCCCGCTCAATTTCTAGTTTGCCCCGCTCAACTTCCAGTTTGTCCCGCTCAATCTCTAGTTTGCCCCGCTTAATTTTCAGTTTGCCCCGCTCAATTTCTAGTCTACCCCTCTCAATTTTCAATTTACCCCGCTCAATTTCGAGTTTGCCCTGCTCAATTTCCAGTTTGCCCCGCTCAAATTTCAGTTTGCCCCGCTCAATTTCCAGTTTGCCCCGCTCAATTTCCAATTTGCCCCACTCAATTTCCAGTTTTCCTAGCTCAATTTCCAGTTTACCCTGCTCAATTTCTAGTTTAGGTTTAGGTTTAGAGATTTGAGTTTAGGTTATAGGTTTAGGTTTTGG